>CM021102.1:262017571-262516799 GCA_007115665.2 Sequoiadendron giganteum
CAATGAATTATCATAAAGAAACATCATCATCCTAATCAACGCATCTGATCAACATGTCCTAGGATGTATCCTTCTTGTGATGGACATCAACATCAAAAATCACCTTAGCTAAAGTTATATTGGAAAAAGATATAGATAACATTGACTATTTTTCTTTGATATTTTCTTCTGATTTATCTTAATGACCCATTCCAAGGACCTCTCGATGATTTCTATCAAAATGATTTAAAGAGAAAGGAATGGGGAATCAATCATTATCTTTCGTTTGCTATGCTTGTGGGTATTCTTGTAAAAAAATCTTGGTGCATACTTTCTTAGTTGTGTGTAGGGAGGTTGTTTGGAGTATATTATTGACTATTATGTATGCTTTCATTTGATGTATTCGAAACTACTAAACTACATTTTGGCGATGTTTCCGTATGTCAAGGTGTGAACAAAAACTATCTTATCTGTTTGCAAAGTCAAAGTCCATTACACTAGATACAACACCATCTTGGTTATCAATACCTTGATGCATTGTGTCTACGTGTTATATCAAATAATAAGGAACAACAAAAAATACCAATCCCAAGATACAAGCAAATCATCATCACCATCTCTAATAAAGTCTTGGTGGATTATAGACTTGTTGGATATTTTGCATCAATCATCAAAATCAATGGTCAATCATATTATTTCTTCTATCTCCTTTGCATGCTAACATGGTATCATGATAATCAATAAAAATATAATCAACACATCCATATTGCATCCAAAAATTATCAACATACATACATTTTGCATAATCATAGCATGTCATAAAACACACATCTTGCATAATCATTATCATTTAAGTTGTGATGAATAATATAGATTTTTTATTCTGAGCATCTTGAATCATTGCATCACATATCATTAACATACATTACATTATCATAAGTATAAAAATTTGCATTATCCATCCACACATCCATATGCATACATCATTATCATCATAGAAAAACTGCATACAAAAATACACAAAAAGAGATGCATCAATATCATTTGCATAAGCACAACACTTGCATATCATATCATCCATCCCATAATATGTCGCATAAACATGATAATAAAAGAATTGAATCAATACATAAGCATATATAAGCATCACATCATATCAAAGAGCATCCATACATTCAAGGATGAAATAAAAGAACCCATCATCATGAATCCGTATCATATCACATATATCAAAAAATGACTATCATGGTACAATATTTGAGTCAATGTATGTATATCGATCAAAAATATAATATCTACGAGGCTATCAAAAAGGATCCCATGAATGTATATCTATGTAAATAATTAGACAATAATCAAAAAAATTCTCTATATAAGCGAGCTAGCCTTGATGGCTGCTCCCCTCACCAGGTTGTCTCTTTGGCTGATCCTCGGCCCTAGGATGTGCCTCGCTCCTCTACGAGTAATCCAACTGTCTAAGTGCTGCGAGGAAATATCGGTAGTAGTGCATATGATAGTAGGCTACCTCAATCACAATCTCTCTATACAATATGGCAGACACTATCCACCCTTGGGTCGTACCTGACATAGTCTCTAGCTATTGGCGCCGCCCGACCTCTTGAGCCAACTACATCTTAGTAGTTTATCTAAGCTACCACTCCTGGTCTCTCTTTGTCATGGTAGCCTATACCTGCTACCTAATCTGGTCTCTCTCACCAGTAATCTTCAAAATCTACTGATAGGCTTGATCCCTTTCACCTGTAATCACCTATATCTATTGTTGTAGCTATTGTATCTATAAATCACGAGGATATGGCCCCAATGGTGGTGATTGTACTAGCTGCTATTGGATTGGGGGCTACTATGGAGGTTACTAATGCACTGGTTGTGCTCCTAAGACCTATCCATCTTGCTAATCTTGGCCATCCTATCCTTTGCCCCGACCTCTACCTCTACCTACACCCCTCCCCCTTGGTCTCCCTTGTGGAGGTGAACCTTATAGATCTATCAATCGATGAGGGGGTGTGAACCATGCATCATAAGAAAGTGTCATTTTTGCATCCACCTGTCCCTAATCATATGCTCATGGTCGAGCAACTAATTGTTGAAAGCCCTCAACAACCTCATGGGTTGGGATGGTAGGTCCCCACGCTCCTATTTCTTGAGTTGACTTGGAAAAGATGGTGGTGTATGCATCATCTGGCCTATCTTTCCTATCTCCAAACTATCTCACCACCCTATCTAGTAGATATATCTCAATGATGGTGTGCTCTTGACCCTCCATGTATCGAGTTTGTCGAGAAAAGAAAAGCTTCTGCACATCATCATACCATGCTGACATTTGAAGCTAGGGTCACCATCTGAAGGCTATCATATAATTGGTGAACCTATGCCATTAAGGAATCCAAAGCTACCCTATATGTTGTAGTGTGATGGAACCCTTGTACCTTCCAAAAACTAAATCACTTGGCTCTACATCTGCCATCTGAACAATCGGTCGAAGCACAATGATGTGCTCCCAGGCCCAAATATGGAAAAGCATGACCCCTATGCCAATAGCCTTGCCATCACAATATACAAAATCATGCATATCATGGTATAAGGAGGCCAACATCATTGGCTCCCATGCATATTGAGTCCACTTGAACAACATCCTCTACCAAACCAGGCCCCATCTTGGACTAAATCTTCTACTTTGTCAATCTAGAGCAACCAAACTTGAGATGATTACTGCAACAATCAATCTAAAAGTGGGCATTCGACCCATGTACATCTCGAGGTCAATTTGTGAAGTGACTAGAACAATGTCCTCTAGATGCATCACCTCATGGCATACATCATAGCCAACATCCATATCATATATCATGCACTCACCATGTATCAAAAAACACAATATCCACCATATATCCTCAAGCATCACTATCGCCTCGCAAGGTGGAAGATGAGGTCTCACTGTGCCATTGCTCATACAACATTGTCATCATGGCCAAATGTGTCCAGACAACGGGCATGTATGCAACGTACCATAGGCCAATCTCCCCCAAGTGCTCCTATTGCAACTAAGCTAAATCACCAAGTCTGGACAAAACAGTCGACAGGTGTTCGCAGGACATCAAAGGCAAGATCACCTCCTGCACCCACGAAGTGCACAATGTCAAAAAAATGATTTTTTTTTGCTAAGTTTTGAGTTTTCATCCCAAAATGACAATAGCGTTGCTATAATTGAAATTCCAAACTATGACATCCAAAGCATTTAAATTGCAAATCGCGATATGCATCGCTAAACACACATGCATCACAATTTAACCTTGGAAAACCCTAACCCTAATTTCCAAATCAAAATGTATGTTTTTGCTTACATATGTGTCACAATTTAGAATCTAAAACCCTAATTCTAAATTGTGAACTACGTCGCAATTCACATGTGCATCACTAAAATTCAAATTATTGTTGCCGATTCTCAAAATAACATCGCTCTAGAGCGATGCTGCCAAAGTTTAAATTTATAAAGGCATTAAATGCATCAAAAATTCAAATTTTAAATCAAGTTTCGAATCACATACTGGTGGTCCTACGCTTGGAAGCCTCTGGTACTTGTGAACCCGATCAGAGGTGTGTCATAGGAGCACTCATTGTTCCATCTCGTCAAAGGGCCAAAGCTCAATTTGCAAGAATCTTGAAGGTGTGAATGCACAAATGAATTGAAAGTGACCCTTCCTCACCTATTTATACCTCCAAATTAGGGTTTTTTTCCCTAATTTAACCATCAAGCTAGGGTTTTTATCACTTTCACCAATCTTTCCAAGTTGGAGCTTATTTTGCATCATATTTTTGCATTTTTGGCATGTTTTTTGTATCCCAAAGCTTTTCCAGACCCTTTGGGCAACATTTTAACCATTATCAAGAAATCAACCCAAAATTCAAAATTTTTGCCTGATTTCTCGAGGGGGTAGGGAACTAGCTTAATCCTTCCACTGGGGCATCTAAAAAATCATTTTTTATTTATTTAAGCAGCAATTTCTAATCCAAAGAGCATCAGTCTTTGAACCAAAGCAATGGGTACCTTGCTTCAAAGAGAGGAAAAATTTAGACACTTAAAAATTTTCTAAATGATATCATGCACTCGAATCAGGTATAATAGCATCATTTCATCTTGGAACCCATCCTCTTTTAACTTAGTTAATTGAATCAGCCTAGCTAAGTAATTAATGGTATCATTTGCATCTATTAACCTATTTCATAAAATCAAGTTAATTCACCCCCTTTCATGCTAACACTTCATCGTTTTAAACTAAATAAATCAAACTATTTAATTTAAATCCCTAAATCTTCTTATTTAATTAAATAACCCTAATTTATTTAATTAAATGTCATTCCACCTTTCCCCCATTCATTAAATCATTTTATTTAATGAATATCATCTTAATTCTTCTAATCCCCTAATTGCATAATTAATATTGTTTAATTATCAATTAAATCTAATTCCCCCCACTTGCAAGGGAATATTCCTCCTTTGCACATTCCTCCAAAAAGAATATTCCCATGGAATATTCCTTCTCCTTTTACACAATTTAATTTAGTTTTAATTAACTAAATTATCCTTTTCCCTCACCCATGAGGATATTTTAAGAAATATTCCTTTTCTAACAAACTTACTTAGCTTCATGTGCAAGTTACCTTGCGACTTGTGCAAGTTAAATTTTGACCACTTGTACAAGTTAAAAGTGTGTTTGTTTGGATTAAATGTAAGCCCTTGATTAAATCCCATCTTGCATTTTCAACCCTTAATGGGAATCCATGATCAATGTTTCATCCCTCCTCTATCCTTGACCATTGATTAGTATTTTTTATCTCAACCCTCCATTTCTCATTTGCTTTCCTATAAATAGGTCACTATTTGGAGACAAATGGATCCATTTTTCAAAAATAAAACTTATGCTATTGAAATCATTCACACTCACACTCATATTTAGCACACATTTAACATATTGTAGTTCATTCTAATGCATTAGTTAGTTTTGAAATTCCATTAATGGCTTCCATGATCACCTAATGCATCTATTTAGCTTGTTAATTAATTAGGGTTTAGATCATTTAGCTTAGAATCCACTCATATTATCTTTTGCGTATCTTCATCATTTAGCATAGAATCATATTAAACTAGCTTGCAACATGCTCATTTAGATTAAAATCATGTTTTCATACACATCTCACAACCGTTCCATCAATTTTTTTCAATAAAACTGACTAGGGAAAGCTCATTTATCCATGAGATTGTGAAAGGGTCATCATTTCACATCAACGCAACACCAATCTCACAACGGGATAATTTTTTAGATGGGTTAGAGTAGAAATTTTAAAAAATAGTTTAGAATGCTTAGCTTTGATTATTTTTTTGTGTAATCTTTATTTGAATGATCCTGTTGAGATTTGATGTTAGTGGCATCATTATAATTTGGTTCTTCATGGATCAAGTGTAATTGGTCCATACTAATCCGTCCAATCACAACTATTAGTTGTTTTGTATTATTATGTTCTTTGTAAGCTCTTTGTGAATGATATATCTATCTATTGTGTTATAAAGAACTTAAATAAGGTAAAAAAATTCTTGAAGCTATTGGTAACTATATTCTCTTATAATATTATTGGAATTTTTTTTTATTATTAGGAAATTTTTTTTTTTATAAGGGACCTGAAACCTCAAAATAAAAAATGTTGATACAATAGAAGAAAACACAACTAACTAAAGCCACAAACTGATAGACCACAAAAAAAAGAAAAGAAACTAAACAATAAGCTATTTCATATTCTTTAGGGTTTCTTCCACCTCTAATTCTTGTTGATAAAGTTTATCAACTAACATAAGCAAATCTTTCTTCTCATCGAAGGTCTTCTTTTTTCCATGAGTTTGAGAACTAGGACCCTGCTCAACTTCCAACACTGCAAAATTATATTTTCCTTTCCTAGACGCTCCTTCATCTTGTTGATAGAAAATCTCCCACTTGTCATCTACTCTTCTCTCAATTCTCATTATTTTTCAATGAGAATTTTTAAGATTTTCGTGCTATTTTTAATGGAGCATTGGCTAATCTTAAGGAGTTTTTCCATGCAATATTTTACATCTTGAATAATATTTTCAATTCCCTAAATGTGGTTATCTTTATCTAATTTGAGCTCATGAATAACTTCCTCGACATCCATAATTTTTTTCTTTAAATCCTCCACCCTAGAGGAGGACTAGTCATTGTCCTCACCTACAACCTTCTCCTCACTTGCAACCTTCTCCTACAATCCCTGAATTTTAACATTAACTTTGTTAAACTATATAAGCAATCACTTGGTTAATTTGAAAATTCTCATCATACTATCTCTCACCACCCATAAAACATCAATTATCACTTCCCTATCATTGATCAGGTAGTTGAAGTCCTCTGAGAAAGGATCAATCTTGGATGCTTCAACTATATTCTTAGCAAGGCCCATCACAAGGGAGAGGCCGATATCCATTCTAGCCTCCCTTTGTACTTGGGTATTATCCTCACCCACCTTCTCATTCCATTTATCACCAGCCCCCCTAGGACCCTCCAACTTACCCCTTTTCTGGATACTACCAAAATCATCCTCGTCACCCATTTGGGACCCCTCTGACCAAGAGATAACCTTTCTGGGACTCTTCTTAGGAAGAATATTTTTAGAGGGGGCTTTCCTTTTCTTCTTCCCACCCAAGACTAAGGGAGAGGAAGAGAGGACCTCCACCAAGTCTACCCTAGCCTCAGTGTCCTACCAGTCCTCTTCCTCATCATCCATTATAGTATCAAACCCCTTATCAGACAACACATGATGCTTCTGCTTCTTATTCTTAATTTTCCTTTTCTCTTTCATAGGTTTAACTGACATTTTTAATTTTTCATACTTCATAATCAGCAAGATCATACCCTCATGTAGAATCATTGCACTAAGTTTTTTGTGATGGTATTTCATAGAGCACTCTAGAGATGAAAGTAAGAAAAAGGAAAAGACACCAACATTTTATGGAAAAAAAATTGAGAAAATTGAAATAAAAACCAAGGATAGCTATCAACCTATTGTCAAGGGTGATGTATCTCATAATCACCTCTATAATATCTACCCAAATTGGATTAATAGACATTCTTTCATAGCCCCATGAAGTGAGCTTCACCAAATTCTCTCTTTCATCCCCTTTGAAAAAATAGTTCAATGCCTCCTCATTAGTTTTCCTATCCTTGAAAAATTTCCTTCATTGCGATTGGAGCCTAGATACCTCCACAATCAACTCCTCAAAAATTGTAAATTCAACACCTTGAATAGTCAAGGTTCTCTCTTTTTATTTAGGCTATTGTTACTTTAGGCTATTGGTAGCTCTTTTTCTTAGGTTGTTGGTAGAAGTTGTGATAAATTTTTTAAAAATGATCATAATTCTCTAGTGAGGAAATTTAAAATAGTAATAATTTTTAAAAATGGTGGTTGTTGAGGTTGTAAAGATTAAGAGCTCACAAATAGGTGAGTACAATAGGACTGAGGTAGTAACTTAGGGGAAATTATGACATCATTATTTACATTAATTTCTAATACAATTATTATTTATGCTAGGTGTGCCAACCACACCCCACCAAAAAATAATGTGTCCAAAATTGACGTGAACTAAGGAGAATTGGTTGCAAGTAGGGGGTGATGGGGAAAATGTACAAAATATCAAGGCTTGGTTTGAATGACAATTAATAAATAAAATAAAACACTGATACAATATAAGTAATTTAAATGACACATAAAATTTAATTATCAACAAAATAATAACATGTGATCTTAGTACCACATTTTCTTGGTGTAACAAAAAAGATGGATGTGACAGGTATGAAATAATTGGTATCAAGGTAGAACTAGTGATATGATGGTGATGTTTCTATTGGATATGTGATGGGAATGTTGCTACTAGAGATATGAACTAAATTAGTTGTAACTCATGGTCTATGTGGTTGAGGTTGATTGTGTATAAAAATAGGATCCAAAAAGTTGACCAAATAGAACAAGTGAATTATAGGCAGATGTTGAGGAAGGATTGTACAAAAAAGTGATGATGCAGTGATAAATCTACTAAATATGTTCTAATAATGGCTACAAGCCGGCCTACAAAAATGGTGTAAGAATAGCACCTAGTGGAACATATGTGAAAAATACAAAAATTTATGGTAAGAGGAGTTTATGAACTATGTAGTGGTTGTGGGTTCAACGATAATAGTAGGCTAAGAAGAGTACACTAATAGAAAGAAACACAAAGAATTCATGTAATGAATATTTCATGAGTTGTGGAGTGGTTTAGAAAGAAACATCAAGCAATAAATTATTGAAATCCTATGGAAATTTTCAAAGCTCTCTACAATGATTGAAAGTAGTTTTCAAGGAACTTACAATATATATGTTGTTGACCATAAAATGGTTTTCCAACCAATAATGCATGATGGTTTTAATTGATGAATAATTAAATTTTATCATATAGGAGAAATAAAATCATATGTATGGTGGGACAAACTCTAAGCTAGTAGGCTCATCCATTACTTCCATTGTTTTTCCATAATCTATAACTATTGACTGAGAGTTCCCTTTATTAATGCTAGGTCCTTTATCCTTCACAAGATATTGGATAAAGGTTTTATGGTGAAGGGGATTCTTATAAATATTAAAGTGATGGCCATTTATTGTTAGATAAAATATAACTAGATCAATGGTTGTTAACTTTATTTGTCCATCTCAAAGCACTTATTCTATCTCATATGGACCAAGCCTTATTTTTTGTAACTTTATTTTAAGATATTTATACTTTGAATCATATGGTAATGAACAATCAACTTGCTTAAATTTCTTAGTTTTGATAAAATTTTCATGCCAATTTATTTGCTATATCTAGATGAATTTTATGTGATGGAAAACTTCCATTCTTAACTTATCAAATACATTTAGTTGAGTAATCATTTCCCATTATGTATTTAGTTGAGTAATCCTTTTTCCTATTTTTTGTGTAATGGTAGGTACTCATTTGCATTTAAAATTAACTTTATTTCTCTAATAATAGGGGAAATAATTTGCTAATTTTTCTCCTACTTCCTCTTTTCTTTTCTACATGGAGTGCATATAGTTATGTTGCTCCTTGTGATTAATGTTATCCAACTTCATGTCCTTTAGAAGGTTGATGAGTTCCATTTTTGAAACTCTTGTAATATTCTTTAGAGAGGGAAAATTTCAATGGTTGTGGGAATTATTCATAGTAGCCCTCTATTAGTTCTTAAAAATAATGTAGATTCCATTAAATGGAATTTAAGAGATGTGTCCATTGATAATCAATTCCAAAGAATCTATACATTCCTTGTTAAATCTTGTCAATAATAAAAATTATGTGAATTAGGGGATATCTTGTTCTGCTTAGGTTTATATAAGTAAAATATAAAATCTTCACATAATCCTCCAAGGGTTCATCCTCATTTTGTGTCATGTGAAATATTTCATCCCACCATATCCCCAATTCTATAATAATCTTGGTATTTGAGTAGGAATTTATCTTTCATGGTTTTCTAATCAATTACATCATCTCTACGTAATCCCTTGAACCATATTAAGGATTCATCCTTAAGGTTTTCCATTAAAATCTTCAAATGATCGGAATCAATGACATAATCATAGCTTTTACAAAGGACATAAAATTCAAATAGGAATGTGTTTCAGTCCTAAATTATTAGGCCATAAATTTTGGTAAGGAAGAGAGGAATAATTTTTACGGTAGTATGCCCTTCCTAATAAGTAGTGGGAAAACTAAAAGTGGGATAATTAGTAGGATTTGTTGCTACTTTGTGAGCCATTGTAGGTTAGACTAAAATAGACCCTATATATTTTATTATAGCATGTTTAGTTAATAGAGGGGCATTGATGAAGGCTCTCCAAATAAGGCTTTAGGGTATTGAGTAGTGAAATTGTGGTCTTTGGAAAATAACTCATGGCATACTTGTGGGAAATTTTCCTTTTGTGTGACAAGTTCACTTCTCTACCATGCTACTTTAGTTGCGACTTATTTGGTTGTATCTTCTTCTATTGTTGGAGATGCTTCTCCTTGGGTAGCTATTTCTATACTTCCACTTTCTTCTAGAAGAAATATTTCTAATTAGTCTCATCTTTGATGCATGTAATGTACTAGAGCTAGAAGTTCTTGCTTTCATTCACAATGTTAATAGATGTTTTTTGTTTGTTTTTTCTTTTTGTAATTAATCATAATTTATAGAATATAAATTAATCCAAGGAAAATTAGTAAAATATAATTAAAAAACTATAAATTATGAGGCTTAATTCCATCCCCAATAATGACACAAAAATAATGAGTACAATTAATTCCCAACTAAACCTGGTGCAAATATGGCTCTCACACAAATTGACAAGTATGCTATATAATAATTAGGAAATATTTTTGTTCATTTTTCTATTTCATTTACATTTCAACCCAGGGACATATTTTTTAGCATGGTGTTGGTACTATATGTATGTCTTTAGGTTCTTATAGTTTTAAAAATCAAACAATGTATGTCTTTAGGTACTATACTATGTGTTGTGTTTCTCTTGCTAAATTTGCTTAAAACACTTATATTAGACCAAAATCATTTAGAATCATATATCTTTCTATCCTATTATGCAATCGATTATCAATCCATGCAATTATCGGTAAGCAAGCATGGTGTTGGTACTACATGTATGTCTTTAGGTTCTTATAGTTTTAAAAATTAAACAATGTATAGAAAAATAAATAAAACTTGTAAAATAGGAAAGTAAATGTTGCTCGTCAAAAAGGAAATATGTTCTATGATTGAAAATATCCTTAAAATAATACAATAATTATATATTATATGTAGGTTGATGTAGATTCTATAAGTTATTAGAATTCACTAGTTTACTACAAAAAATATGCTAAAACTAAAAATACAATAATTTATGCTAACTAGGATAGAGGCACAATTGTAATCCACCTAAAGTGGGCCTTCACTTGGGTAAACTTGCACGTTTATCTCTTCCTTTGAATAAATTATTGACTAGATCTAAATTCTTGTTAATACTCATGATATAATGATGAAAAAAATAATAGAACATAAAAGTCAATCTTATATTAGGTTGGCATAATCTATTACATATTCTCAAATCTACTAACTACTACATTTTAATAAAGATAGGGTAAAAACTTTATTGATCCAAGAAAGCAGTACAAGGAAAAAGAGTAAAAGCAACCCACAAGGGGTTAAGAAAACAAAAGTGGAACGATCAAGTAACTCCCAAGAAATATCTCATATCCTCCATAACCAGATCTTCCAAATCCTTAACAAGATCCTCAGGTAGACATTCCCAATCGTCCATGTTCCAAGTCCCCATCCATTATGATGCCCATTTAGCCAAACCATCAACCACCTTATTCTATTCTCATGGGATATGCAAAAAGGTGATGGAATCTAGTAACCCTCCAAGATAAATGATTTGTTTAACCACCCTAGCTAACGACCAATTCACATCCTCAACATGTTGCTTATTTAGTAGGTCAGTCACAATCTGAGATTCAAACTTGCAAATCATCCTTCTCCAACCAAGGGCACAAGACAATTGCAAAGCCATAAGGATAGCCAACACCTCCATAAATTTTTTATAGTGTTTCCCTCTATACATCGAGAAAAAGAACTCAACCACTCTAGAACTATCCCTGCCAATGCCTCCAACCCTAGCATGACCAGGGTTTCCACTAGAGAACCCATCAATATTAATTTTTAGAACCTCAACAGGAGGGGGTATCCAATGACCACTCCTTTGAACCTTCCCTCTAGCACTCTTTCTTAGACTAGGCTTGGGCTTGACCCTATCACAACCCAAAATACCCAAAGTCTGAATCACTCTCACATCCCTAGGGTCCACAAGGACCAATAGTTCACATCTCACAATTAAGGTCTCCTGGAGAACCCCCTTAACTCTTGTCAAAATCTAACCAAACTAAGGCTTCTTATCCAAAAAATTCCTATGGTTGCACTCCAACCAAATATGCCAAATAATCAAACTAGGACCAACCAACCAAGCAATTGGGAGGAAGGATGTCTTGGCTGAAGACTTCCCTAGCCCAATCCAAAACTCATCCAAGGAAGAGGCATGTCTGCATGACTAGTTTGAGGCATACCATAAAAAATGCTAGATTATCCTAGCAACCAACCAATACATCCTTCCTCCAACCAACTAATCAGACTAGGACCAACCTACCAAGCAATTTGGAGGCAGGATGTATTGGCTGAAGAATTTTCTAGCTCAATCCAAAACTCATCCAAGGAAGAGGCATGTCTGCATGACTAGTTTGAGGCATCCCACCAAAAATGCTAGATTATCCTAGAAAAGAAACACTAAAAGAAGAGATGGGAAGTGGTTTCATCATTACAAGATCACATGAAACACATAAAGGGACCTTGAAAGCTATACTTCCAAAGATTCTCCCAGGTCAAACATCTATTATAGACCACTAGCCAAGAGAAAAAATTGCACTTGGGCTAAGATAATTTATTCTAGATGTGTTTCCACTAGGGGACCTCAGTACATACAAAATCCTACTTATCCAACACTTGATAGTCAAAGGAAACAGAGAATTTACCTTTTTGGTCAAGACCCCGGCTAAGAACATCCCTTCCTAAAAGATAAGTGTAGTCCCTACGAACCAAGATATTAGCCAATTCCTGAAAATCCTCCATCATACCCACCAACAACCATTCATGTGGGTCCTTCCACCTGAACATAGTAGCTTTCTCCAAAACCCGAGGGGATTTAAAATCCACCACCTTACTCCACCCAACCGCAAGAAAAATCCTACAAAGATCTTGCAAGTGAGGGTGAAAAGACATGATAAGAGAGTAACCATCCCAAGAATCAAACCAAAAGAGAGCATTTGAGCCACTATTGAAAATATAGAATAATCCTTGCTTAACCAGCTTGGCACCCCTTTTGAGAGTACCCCAAGTCATTGAACCTTTACCCTTGAGATAAAATCTAGGAACATCAGTACTCTCAACACCCCCACGATATTTTTTGGTAAGTATCTTAGCCCAAATTTAATGTTACTAAGAACACCATCTCCAATAGATCTTAGCCACCAAATATTTCCCATTCATATCAAACTGACACAATCCTAAACCACCTTCTTTCTTGGGCTAACACACTGAATCCCATTTAAACAAGCTCTACTTCCATAAAAGAAGGTTTCTAGACTAGAGAAATTGATGGAAAAGGCTCTCAAAGTCTTTGATAAAGATAGCAAGGGCAATCAACATAAAGCACCTGTAGAGTGGGAGGGCTTGAATCATAGATTTCAAGAGGGTCACTCTACCAAAAAAGAGAGCCACCTGCAAGTCCAATGACTAACCTTTTGACAAAATTTCTCAAGGATACCCTTCTAAAACACCCTCAGAAGTGTGTAGACAACACGAGGAATACCAAGATAGAAAAAGGGTAGTGATCCAATCTGGAACCTAATAATCTTAGCAATTCTTTGTTGGATAAGTTTAGGAATGTTAAAGAAATAAATGCAAGAATTACCCTCATTGATTCTTTGCTCTAAAGCAACCAAATAACAATCCAGGGCCTTTCTCAGGTTGATCACTTCATCCACTCTAGCCAACCCCATCAAAGTTGTGTCATCCACAAACTGAAGATGAGATTGGGAGGTAAATTACTTCCCTAACCCCAACCTCGAATGAGACCCAACTCCACATGAGATTTAATAAATCTCCCAAGAGTCTCGACCATCAGAGTAAATAAATATGGGGATAAGGGATCCCCCTGTTAAGCTTGATTACCTCCGAAAACTCTTGAAAGAACTCCATAGGAAACCCATTAGGACCTGGGGATTTTCCTTTCTTCATCTAGAAAAAAATATCTTCCAACTCCAATAAGGTTATTGGTTTAAGAAGAGATTCATTCATTTCATTTGTCACCAAAGTAGGAATACACGATAAATTGAATTTTCATCCTTGAAGGTAGGAGGGGAGTCTTAAAAAAATAGAGAAGAGAAGAATCAGATGGACTCATTTGAAATCTCAATAAAGGAAGACAAAAGAACCCCCTCAGGGGATCAAAGAGAAGAGATGATATTACCTTGCCTTTTGTCCTTCGACAAATTATGAAAAAAGGAGGTATTTTTGTCACCCTCCTATAACTAATCAATATGAGATGTTTTCGTCTAGAAAATTTCCTCTCGGATCTCCCATTCCTCCACCTCCTTCATAGACATAACGTCTATCACACATTATGTAAGTACTTAGAAAACACATGGTCTTGATTATACGGAGCGATGGAGTCCAAGTGCTCCTAAGAAGCCCTTTTAGCCTTATTTTTTTAATGAAAATAGTGTTTATTCCTTCGTTTCACCATATAATTGATGTATTGAAGCCTCTTTGTGAAGGAGTACATAGCAGAACCATAGGAAAACTTCCCAGAGTGCCACCATCTAGGAATCATAACATGAAGCGACTCATCCCGAAACCACATAAGTTGAAATCTAAAAGACTAATTTTTGGAAGAATTAGCTAGGCAAGCAGAGAATTTGATTGGCCAATGATTAGAACCCTGCCAATCCAAAACCTTCGAGCTTGTCATCCACCTCTCACCAACCCAAATTTTGGACACCAAGAACCTGTTCAACCTTTTTGAAATGACATCATCTCCAACCCTCCTATTGTTCCAGGTAAACATTTCATTCACGGTTTTGACATCCACTAAGCCTAGAAGAGCCACATTGTCCCTTAAAAGATCAGAGGATAGGTCCAAATGGGTAGAGCCACCCCTTTTATCCTCTACAGAGGAAATCACATTAAAGTCTCCAACCAGGATCTAGGGAAGAAAAGGATCCAAGGAACGAAAGTACCTAACATGTGACCACAAAGAAACCTTTACAGAGATATTAGAAGGAGCATAGATATTAGAGAAGGATCTTCTCTCCTAACTCCAAATTAGAAGCAACACAAGAAATAGAATTTCTACAGGAGAGCCACCAAATGGGGATAACTCAATGTGGATCCCACAAACACACAAGTCCACCAAAGTTACCATGCACTCCCACACACTAGCAACACCCTTTTCCCCAAATCATGGAAGCCAAATGCATCATACTATCAACAAACAACTTAGTCTCCTAGAGGAAAATCATATCCAAAGAATGAATATGAATCAACTCTCAAATAGCCTTTTTTTGAGGGATGTTATTCATACCCCTAACATTCCATGATATCCCAATCATCACTGAGGTTGGTAGAAGTGAGAATCAATTGTCCTCACCGAACCATAATCCACTAATGATTCACCCATTAACTTTACCTTTTCCTGATCCTCCTTTCTACTAGCCTTAAGGGGCTTCTCAGGAGCCCCTTTCTTTAGGGTTTTTTTTTGCAAACCCAAGATAGGTGGAGAAGATTTAGTCTTTTCCAGATCCTCAACACCAATGCCTCTTGTGAGTCCAAATATTGGGATATTAGAGTCTACAATGACCTTTGACAACAAACCTGTCTCCCCAAGAATAGGGGTTGAAGAAGGCGCATCAGTGACCATCTGATCCACATGATCCCCAATAGAATCCAAGATGGAGATATAATTTGTTTGATTCCCAAGGTGCTTCTCCAAAAAGGAGCCATCTAATACCTACATGTCAAGGGGAACCCCATCCTCCTAAAACAAATCCTCTAGGGCCTCAAACCTATTAAACATCTCCTCTTCTTGCCTATCTTTGAGAGTTCTCTTTTGGCCTCTACTTTTATTGCAAGACTTGACCTGCACAAAACCATCTTTATCTATTGAAAAACATTGCCTTTTCCCACCTTAGGAGAAGATTAGGGAGAAGCAGAACCCAAGCCAATAGTATTACCAGCCTTGGGACACCTCTGCTACAAGTGACCATATTCATGGCATAGACAACATCTAAAAGGTAAGGCTTCATAATCGAACTAATGGGTCCAAGAGGTTTCTCCAATGATCATCTCAACTGAATCTGATAGCAGATTGTTCAAATCAATCTCAATGCATAACCGAGCATAAGAAAGCACTCATTTAGATAGGATTTGTTGGGAGGGCCCAATCAGCTTATCGAGCAAGAGAACAATCATCTACAATATGTCACTTCACCAAAATTTTAGAGGAAAACACGAAAGACACACCCAAACTAGAACCCTAGAAGGGAGCTCCTCTACCGAGTTGAACCCCACATGCCAAGGCTTAATAAATAGGTCCACCTAATTATAGAAGTATGACCCTCCTTCAAAATCCCTATTTTTATTAGCCACACATGAAAAATCCACCATGATATCAAAATTGTCCTTGGGGTTCTAGGTTTTGTGAACCCATGAATCTAAAAAAGGGAGTGAAACTTGCATCCCCATAAACTTGCAGATCAAAACATGGTTGCAATAGTATTCCACATCTCTAGTGATAGATTCAGGTTGAATAACCACAATCAGATGATCTTGTGATCTTTCCAAACATCTATTCACCTTTTGCAAGTGAATGCCACCATTTCTTGATGATCCCATCCCAGGACTTGCCATATTTGAAACAAATGAATCCCCACAAAGCAAAGAAGAAACCAATTATGGCTTATCACTAAGAGTAAGAAAAACCATCCACAAAGGGATCAACACTCTCACCAAACCAACCAATGCAAAGATATCCACCAAGAAGCGTACACAACACCAAACCCTTGATGAAGAAAAAAAATGATGAAAAGAAGCACATAGAATAGATAAGAAAAGAAACCCCCCTTGATCGTAGCAACACCCTGTCATGCCAAGAAACTAGTAAGAACAATAGTAAAAAGAAGAAGAAGGGAAGCATGCAGCCACGACCTGCACTAGGCTGCGAGCTAGCATGCTCACCTGAATATGTTGCTCAAAAAATCAAAACGTAGTGCCATCTACCCTTTTCTACTAGTTACATAGTCATTTCCACTAACTACTATATATTTTATATTGTAAAGCTATATATTTTTTCCATTTTTAGAATTTTTGGAATTTTTTATATAACTACAATTGCGTCTATTCTTTTTTTTTTTAATTAGATTGCAGGAATTGGGTAGCACAACCCCCTATAAACTGTAGTGCGCCTGGTAAAATTTTTAACGTGACCGGTGGCGCTGGCGCAACACACCCTCTGGTACCACAAGAGTGGGGGAGACTAGACCTCGTGACTAACCTCTTGCAACAGGAAAGATTTAGCCAACCGAGCTAGGGCCCCCACCCCTATTGCATCTATTCTTAATTGTATAGGTGGAGGAAATATTATTTGAAACTAAATCTTAGGTGGGTAAGAAGAAAAGTACCATTAGGAAAACACATCATTCTCCTAAGAATAAGTTTGTTGAGGAAAATAAGAATGAGTGGACTGAGTTATTCAATTTTTTGTAAACTATATCTTTCCTATTTGAAGAATCAATAATTTTCCACATGTTTAGGGACTTTTATTTCTTGCAAGTATGCTACATCCTTTATTCCATGAATACTGCTATCATGGTTTCATTGAGGATACTATCATGACTATAATTAGGTTATTTTTATGGTTGTAGGAATGTTGTAATCATTTTTGCAGGAACCAGTTGTTATAAGCAATAGTTAACTCCACAAAAAAATGATTTTGTTGAACTTCAAAATGGTCATGGGCATGCCAATTATAGTAACTAAGATAGAGAATTCTATGTTACTCTAAATATAACTAATTTAATACATAACCATTCAATTAAACAACATATATTTAAACCTTTTCTTTGATCAAAGTATTAATTGAAAAGGTAGTTTAAAATATGGAAAAATCTTTGAAAATGTAAATGAAAAATTGGGAAAATGATCATTAGATGAGGCAACATTGGGGCTCATGAATCATAACCATGCTAGGATACATCATTTTACCAAGAGTGAAAATCCATGAAGTATATTATCAAGGGAGTAAAAGATAGGATTAACCATAAAAATATAAATTTTAGGAGTTGTGCCCTCATCCTTTTTGATAGATCCATGTTATAAACCCCTTTTCCTCCCAACTTGGAATTGCCCAAATTTGACAAGTACAAAAGAGAAGGTGATCCAAAAGAACATATGAACAATTTTTTTATGGAATTCCAAGGAGTAGCTCCTATATTGAAAACAATCTAATTGTTCCCTCAAATCTTAAAAGGTCATGGTTTAAAAAGTTTTTGCATGTTTTTAATGGATCTATAAAAAAATTCCTCGATTTCGAAAAATATCTGTAAAAAATTTATAATGCAATGTGGAATATGAATTGATAATGATGGATTTATGCAATATTAAATAAATGAATGTATAAATCTTATCTTTATTCCTTCACATATCATGAAACTTGGCTAGTACATTCCTATTATGTCCCAGATAAAAAATTAATGAAAATATTATTTAAAAAACTTTACAAGTTCTATTAAGATTTAAAAATATAATCTAATATTACAAAACCTCAAATTTTATTTACATTCACACATTAACCTTGATGCCCAAATTCGAAAATGAACCCACAAATGGAAGATAACTTCAAAGTTATGTATTTATTCAAATATAGTAAAAGATAAATTTTGTCATAGCTTCTATAGTCACATTAACAACCCAAATATATTCACAATCTATACATTAATAGAGATACCTAGATTAAAAAATTGGGCCCCAAAGAATGAGAGATAGGATACAAAATGAATATCTTATATTAAATAAGTCTAAAATGTATTACAATACACTACTAGAACAACAATAACAAATAGAAACTACAATTCTTAACCTACAACCATAGACTAAAACTATTATAATTGTGAGATATGTTATAATGATAGTGGGACAACACTTATAATAACTAAAGCAACAACCCAACATGAAACTACTCAAATTCATAGCTAGTTGGAGTCGATGTGAAGTAGGTATGACTATAATAAATGACCATGAAAACACTATTATGACTTGCATATGACATTATATTTTGAGTCAAATGGTTTTTTATCCTCTAATTAATGAAACCAAAAGGTTTGTATCCTTTGGATTTCTACAAATCTAATATTTTTATCCTCAAGTCTGACTATTCAAATACTAGTGCTTATATTAATGTCAACTAAGGTTTCAATTTTGAGAATGATGCACAACATAAAAATAAAATAAAACCTAAAAATATATCTCCTTTGGTGTATTTTAATGACCTAGGGAAGATATCTAACACTATTTTCTACTTATGCCATCAAAATTAACAAAATCATTTGATTTGTCTTTGTGTAGGGTAGAGAGGAGCTCATGAAAGCCTCTAAAATGGAAACCAAACCTCAACTTTTGTTTTAATGAAAAAAGGAACCATCCTAGAAGATTTAATTACATATAAATCCACACCCTTAATTTTAAATAATTCTTTATTGACGGGAGAATCCCTTAAATAGAAGTTATGTGTTAAAATTGGTCATTAATGACACTCCTAGTCATGCATGGGGTAAGTAAGGTGAAAAGTGTAAAAGATGAGAATGTTAGAATTTGGGGGTTAGGGGTATTACGTGACTCTTAATACTTGTTAGAGATTGAGGATGAGACATATTGGTATGAGTAATTTTGACTCTCTAACAAGGAAAGGGAAAGAGATTCTAGGATGGATAAATTTGATACTCTAGTAGGAATAGACGAGAAGTAAAGTTGGACAAAAGGGAATGTTAGGATGATGAAAGTTGAAAGTAAAAAAAACTATAAAAATTTATAGGTACCACTAGAAAAACCCCACATTTAGAGATATTCATTGTATTTAACACATTGGTAGACATGCCATTTCCTCACTTTACAAGTGGGCAAGAAACAAAAACTAATATTTTTTGTAAAAACTTTAACTGCTAATTATTTTCATGATCAAAATGATATAAACATGTGTACACCAATTTATACAACATCATCACATGCATGCCACTCAAGAGTGAGTGAAAGAAGGTAATGAAAGTGGGTGTTGAGAACCAATTTCACACACATTGCAATAGTGGTTCACCTAATTATGGTTTTGTGTTTCTATGTGATACACCTCAAGGGAGGACCTCACAAGGGTAAATCCCTTTAAAATTACTATGTGAAATTGGGGTGGTCAAGTCTCCAAGACAAGACCTAACTCTTAGAATTAACTAAACCTAACTAGGCTAATTGTACTTAAATAAATGTTTAATCCAATTTTTCTAATATTAATATTACATTAAATTAAAACATCCAACTAAGAAACCAAATTTTATAACACATTGGATTTGTTCTCATTCAATTAACCTACAAATTTCAAAAATTAATCATAAAATAACTAGTCCAACCCTTTATTTAGATATAGAATAAATGCTATCCTTTTACCTTAACATTTAAATTGATTAAATAAAATGAGATTAATTATGAGCTTTGTGCAAAGCCTATTTGATTAATGTTTTGAAAGGATCAACTTAATTATTTTAAAGAGTGAATTTTAATTCACAAAGGTCTACCCAAATAAAACTAAAGAACATAAATTGTGTCTAATAATTAATTATAATGACTTTTAAGTCACAACTTAAGTTGAGGGTCCTAGACTCACGGTCTTCCACCATGGTCTAACTCTCTATTAAGTTAAAATTTAATTAAATTAAATTATTTTTAAATGGTTTAATATTTCCTAATATGCTGAGCATCCAATCGAGCATCCCTTGGATGATTTTTAATGATAGACCTCAAATCCTAGTGTATTTTTGAGAAGCACTAATCCATAAAGTTTCAATGACTACTTCTATTTCTATTTTCTTGTTTTCATTTCCTTTGTTTCTTTTTACAAGTTGAAAAATGGAAGAAGGAAATCCAAAGGTTTTGGGTTGGAGGGGATTTATAATCTCAAACTTTTCTCCATTGACTTATGTTCATAAATGTATGTTTGTTTAAATTATGCTCCCAACCCAAGTATGTTTTTTTTATTAAATATAAGGTGATATTATTTTTTTTAAACATATTTGATTGTAAATGTATGCCTCTCTAAATGAATATACACATAATGTAAGGTTTATATATATACAATATAATAATTAGATATTTTTTGTTGAAACATATAATGTGCATATACTATAGTTTTCATATATATATATATATATATACACACACGTCTCCAAATAATAGGGTAAAATTTATCTCTATTGTAGATATCATGAAAAGTAAACAAGTGTTGCAAATATATATTTTCTTTTTGTAACATGAAAAATGTAACCTAAGTTTAATGCATAAAACCTAGGATGAATCTTTCCTTTTTCAAAGGTCATTAGGATGCAAATCAACAAGGTGTTTAGATTGAATTTAAAGCTTGAAGCTGAGTCAATTAGACCTGGATTTGATCCTTTTGAGCCTTAGAAATGGACTAAAATTGATTTTATATGATTAACCTAATTCAACTATGTACCATAATATGAAAAATAATTTAGAAGTGCACATACTAAAACAGTAATTTGTAGGCAAATCTGGAAAGTGTAGAGGACTATGTACCTGTTAGTAGAAATTGGATCTAAGTGCTATAGTAGGAATGGGTTGCCCAGGGGCATATGGGTCCTTGTAGACCTTGTTTGAACTTTAAAACTTGATCTTTTATCTCTTTGTCTACCCTATGTTTTCTGTCTTGCAAATCTTCGTCTTCAGATCTAGACCTACCATAAATATGTAAAAGAGATGGGGTGGCTATATAGGAGTTTGCATCAGCCAAACCCCCATTTTGGTATTTCTACCTTCATAATAGCCAATAAAATTGGTTGATAAAAGTGTTTGTGCCCTAACCTTAAGTGTATTTAAGGTTGTTATGAGCTAAAAATTCATAAAACCCTACTCAAGTGTGTTAGAGAAGGATTCCTACATGAAAATGAAAAGATCTACTTAGGGAGAAGTCAAACACCCTTAGGAAATTTCAAATATAATGATACATTGCTTTAGGCTACAAATAGGATGAATCTTGAAGATGAGAGCACTAGGAAACAAGTCATCAAGTTGAAGGAAATGCCCAAATGCATCTCCCAAACCTAGAATCAATCATGCTCTTCTATTGGAATCAATCTTCAATCATGGCATAAACTTGATCAAAATCTGTAAATGAGCTTGAAAACCTAAAAATTCAAATGTGGAAAAATGATCTCTTGTTTCTTTTTTTCTCTTATTGTTTTCTAGTTTGAAATGGTGAAAATACTTGATATTTATAGGTATTTCTCTAATTTCCCGATAATTAGATCCCAAAATCGAACATTTGAAATTTGAATTTTGAATGTTAATATGCAAACACCGACATGTTAAAAAATGGTCCCTATTAGAATAGGGGGACCCATATGCCCATGGGCATATGGGTTCTATCCATATTTTCTAGGACACAATGTATCAGGGGTAAAACATTAATTGATTACATTTGTTTAATGCTTGCAATTTGTTGGAAAATGATAAAATAGGCCTCAAAATACATAATTAAGGGGATTAGGGCCTAGTTAGGAGGTTTTGAAAATGCATGAATGTAAAGGTCACTAAAATAGGTCCAAAATAAATGTGAAATTAGACTATCACCTACAAGGGAGTATAATTTCCTATGCTACATTTAGGCCCTACTTTAGCAACCATATGACACTACATGCATATGAAAACTAAAGCACTGAATGTAAATCATGATACATAAAAATGATACTCATATGGATATTATGAATCATTCATGAATGGGAGAATGAAGCCCCCAATGTATTCATCTTCAAAAACATAATGTTAGGAATTGCATCCTATAAAAATGATTTGTTAGTTGTTCAAAATCATCTTATACTTTCAAAAAAACATGTCAACTTCTATGGAGAATCAAATTCAAGGGTAGATCTATACACCCCTAATTTTTCTTGCTTTATGGAGGTGGAATCAGGTTAGCAATCTAACCACATCGAATTTCTAGACTTGGTGACAATTTTTTTTATGATGGGATCACAAAATCACAATACCAACTATAAATAAATTTGGTTGTGATCAAGGATGGAAATCTGAATCCAACACAATGGAGGACATCAAAATCAAAGTTCACTAGCCCCCACAATGGTGAATTGAATGATATATGCAAGTATAAAATTTTACTATATATTAGTGAAAAATAAACTCTTTGAACATCATTTTCACTTTTACTATTTGAATATTCTGAGAGAGATACCTTTGTGTAGAGGAGTGAATATTCCAAGCTGACAACCATATTGACCCCTAAGACTTTAGGTTCTATGAGCAGAGGTTGAGTAAGGCACAGTCACACCATTAGTGAGTTGTCTATATCTTTTTCCAATTATTTGCTTTATTATTTTGCACTGTTTGAATCCTTTTTCAAAATATATGGCGTCCTTGCCCAAATTGGGTGACAGTGTCCATTTTGGGTGACCTTGTCCTAAAATGGTGCCCTTATCCTAGAATGGCACCTCTATCTTGAGTTATACTTGTTTTTATTTTAACTTTTTGATTACTTATTTTGATATGTGATTGATGACTTCCATTTCCTTCTTATAGTTCCCACCATGCACTTGACAGTGTTTGGGACGACAATTATTCTTGCTACTTTGAGCATAGTTCACATGGATTTCTCAATGTTAGAGTTGGATATGGAGATTGCCACACAAGATATATAGGCCAAATGGAAATCACAAAGAGATCAATATTCAATGCTCAAGATTGTAATGGAATTGAATATCCAAGAATTCGATATATAATGTATGAGAACCCAATTGTTATATAGCCAAAGTGAGACATAAGACTAGACAAGATCATGAAAAGTGTTTTAATCCTATAACATGAGACACATAACTTGACATAAAAGTAAAGAGATAAGATATAGATATGACAACTAAATCTTGTAGAAATAATCTTAGGACCTAAGTAAACTTAACATGTGAATATGTCCCCTAGTCCCTAGTTATTGAATTAACTAGGTACAAGAAATTTATTCGCACCAACACCCCCCCTTAAGTGCAACTTAGGGATTAGTTAATTATAAAAAGATGTAAAAATGGGTCCTCACTACAAGGCCATGTTACGTACCCATGTACATATGTAATGCAATCTCTCACAAATAGAGAAAAGGAAAAAACCCAGTGGGACAAAATTCCTTCCCAAAAGAGAGATGAAAAAAATACTCTCAATGATGTATGAGAAGGACAAAACCCCATGTAAGGAAAAAGACCCCCCATAAGAGAGAAGAAGAAGAGAGAAGAAGAAGAGAGACCATGGAGCCCCCTGCCAATGGTGAGTCTCCTGCAATGGTAGACACTCAAAATTAATTGTTGAAGATGATCCAATCTCGTCGAACAATGTTCATCCCCTTAGGAAGAAACAAAACCATGATGATATTATGATCTCTTCCCATTCTTGAAATGAATATGTGGGAGGAAGAATGCTATGTGATATCTCTAAACTATGCTCAAGTTTCTCCATGTTAATGCTTAAAGCTGAAACACTCCAAATAGGCATTCTATGCCTCATAGTTAAATATGTCATTCCAGAATCTCCTAGAGATAAATGTAGAATACAATCCAAATAAAAAGATGCCTCCTCTAAAGACAAAGAAGCCTCCTCCAAATTTTGTCAAAAAATATCCACACTCACATCAAACTATGAAGAAAGATCATGTAGAGAATGAATAAGATGGTTAGAGTATTCCCTCATAAAAACTGAAGAAGGATCATATCCATCAAAGAGAAAATGTATGAAATCAATGGTTTCTCCTAAATGTGAAATTTGTGACTGAAAAAAAAAACCCACCAATGTTTGTCAAGTATGCATCCCAAATAGATGTAAATGGAAGACAATGTAGATCTTGTTGCACTAAATCATAAAAAGGTATATTTGTAACAATACAAGCATCATCAAATGCAACAATAGATGGAGGAAATGAATTGCACGGCTCAAGAACGGGATCTGTTATGAGAACACCCAAGTTCAAGTAGCCAAATGTCTCCTCAAAGTCATGGTCCACACTAGAAGTTTGATCAACAACTAAAGGAACAATGTCATCATCAGAAGAAAAATCTGAAAGTGTATATCTGAGATGAATGATCAACCATCACAATATCAAGAATCTCTCTACTCTCCAAGTCTCTAATGATAATTGAATCAAGAGTGAATTATATAGTCCTCCCATCTCCCCCATGTGTAATCTGATATTTGGAAAGAAGATTGTTTAACAAATGAGGTAAACACAAAACATCATTAAAAGTGCCCTCCCCAATATCAATAGATCCCTTCTCAATTACACTCATGCATTTATTGTTTCCCATCAAAATAGGAGACATACTATATGGATCAAAAGAAGAGAAAATAGAATGAGAAGATGCCGTATGATGAGATGCTCCTGAATCTAGAAGCCATCTCCCTGATCTAAGACCTACAGTAGCATAAAGAGCTTTCCCCTTATTTCTTGATATAGAAGCCAAACTAGCATGACCTTTGTGCTTGTTAGAAATTTTTGAAGAAAAAGAAGTTGACTCAAACATTCTAGAAGGAAAATCAATCTGATTATTTTTGAGATGTTTCAAGTCATCAATATCCTTCTTATAACAAGAATGTTCATCATGTGCAAGCTTCTTGTAATATGAACAAGTTGTCTTCTCCTTATTAGATGATTTCTCTATGGATGAGGATTCATTATTTGCTTGATATGAATGCAGATTAGTCTTTTCTTTATTTTGTTTCTTATCAATATGTTTTGATTCTTTCACTTGACTAGCCAAAAATGCCTAAGATTTAGATGTCTTGATGAGACCCATCGATATAAGATTTTTTTGCTCATTTATTAACATCTTAGAAAATTATACAAATGAAGGTGTAGTATATGCAGACCCCATATTCAACCTCTGATTATGAAAGATAGAAACAAAAGAAACATAATCAGGACCAAGTTTGTTCAATGTAATGTAGACTAACTAAATGTCCTTATAAATTCCACATGCTTTACATTGCTCTCTTAGATTATTAACCTTAGTGATGTAGTCTTGGATGTTGTCAAAGTTCTTAGGATCAAGTCTCATTGTTTCATTATCAATTAGATAACCTCTTACTTCATCTATAGTACCATATGATGTTTTCAGTTTTTTCCAAGCTTCATGAGGATTTCAAGACATGATTCAATTTGAAACAAAAAATCTTGAGAAACTAGTTTACGAAGACATTCAAGAACTTTGGTATGTTCAATTATCCATCTTATCTTTTTATCTGCATTTTCTATTTAGGTGCCTTATTTTCAACATATAGAGAATGACCTTGAGTCATTAGATCACTCCATGCATTTTGATGCCATGTTGAATAGTTATATGATGTGAGAAAAAGAACCTTAGAATGATCCATGGAAAAGAAGAGCACAAGAAAGAAAATCGAAAGAATTCACCAAGAGACCCCCCCAAATCACTCAATCAAGAATCCCCCTAGAAATATATGATTTGGCACTTTATACTTAGTGCATTTATAGTTGCCACTTTCCAAAAGAAATGAAGTGGAATTGAATATTATTGTTTACAAATGCCAAATTGGCCACAAGATTAAGTAAAAATTTTGGTACAAAATGAGATCAATAATATCATACCACTAAGAAGTACACAAAAAATTATACATTTTCAAAAAAAATTATACATTTTCAAAAAAAATTATACATTTTCAAAAAAAATTGCATCCAAAAATGTTATCATAGGAGCAAGAACAAAGCCTCAAAAGTTCCCAAAATGAGAATGATTCATAAACACCTATGAGAATCTGCAATTTCTAGAAATTACAAACACCAAAATAAAAACCATCTATACCACTATGAAGAACACAAAATTATACCACAGATAAAAAAAATCTTGAAAAACAAAGGTCAGATGATTGAGTTATGGCCTTCCGAAGTTGGACTACAAAATCAAAAACTCCATTTGTGAGGGGGGCAATTTTTTTTTTAAAAGTTGATGAGGCAATGCTGAATTCAACAAACCACTAGCTTAATTTGATAACCACCAGGGTGTCATGATGGAATATTCTTATTATAAATCACCAGTATATTTTCTCTCTCAAAATATTCCAATAGAATACTTCGTTTGATGTAATCCACAATAGAATCTATGTTTACCAAAATAATCATTTTTTATCCACCAAAATATGCTTTAAAATGGCAAAATATTTCATGGCTATTTGGTTGCGGTTTGTGATGTCCAGTTGGCACCAACAAACAAGAACATGCCATGTGGCGCTGGTGTATCGATTTGTGTAGCCACATGATTACTTGATTTTTATTTTTAATTTTTTTAATTTAAAATTTTCAAAATGAAATTTTTTAAAAACTATATAATTATATATATTTTTAATAAAATTTTCAAAAAAAATCAAATGAAAAAATATTTATCTTTTGAAACCATACTAACGACAATTATGGTGACTTGTAGTGATTGTATGACCAAATAGGAGAAAATTTCTCCTCAAGCCTTGGGTGAAGTGCTCAAATTTTGATGATTTGACAATTGATTTTAGGATTCTTGGGCCTTCTAGACATGGTGGTAGGGTTGGATTTGACCAAAAAAGCTCCAAAATTGCAGCTACCTTCCAGATCTGGTAACCACTCTTTAGCTTCAAACCCTCATAGATTTGGCCTCATATGTCTGATTTAGACAAAACAAAAGGAAAAAACAACTTTATCAAACACCCTGAACTCACAGGTGAGCTCATATTTGTACTAAAAATATCCAAAATGAACCTAAAATATAAATCCATAAAGAGGAACCCCCCAAATTTTGGTATTTCTATCAAGTTTTTTGATTCTCCAGATCATCATATGATGCAAGAGAAGAGCATACTCAACTTTTCAAGATCTACCAAGATCTCTCCAAATAGACTATCCAAAAAAGTCCAACTTTCTTTGATACCATGTTAGAGTTGGCTATGGAGATTTCCACCCAAGATATAGAAGCCAAATGTTAAGCACAAAGAGATCAATATGTAATGGTCAAGATTGCAATGGAATTGAATATTCAATAATTTAATATACAATGTACTCTTCTTTTGGTAGGGGAGTTTGAGCACATTACATGTACTAGACCGACTAGATTTCCTAGAGTGATCACCTTCGGCTATCCACGAGCCTTTTATTATACACTTAGATGATCCTGGTAGTGTGGAGATCTTTTGCATTGGAGAGTCAGATTCGATCATCTAGAGGATGATGACATTCTATGGAGATTGTATAGGATTCTATAGCAGTGGCCAAGTCTTACACAACAATTAGCCAAGATGCAGTGGGATAGACTACTAGTTTGACATCATGACTATATCATAATGCCCTTTTATTATGATCGTGTGATGATAAATTTTGGTCAAATACAAATAACACCTAGCTTGTGGCCTAATTTATTGAGATCTACATGTAGTGGTACTAGACCAGGGGACATCCATCATTCCACATTCACATACATCACCTCTAGTGACTTGAAGGATGAGGAGTGAGATGCACCCCCAACATTTGATGAGGATGATGTAGCCACTTTGATTAAATATGATAGGTGGTGGATGAAACCATAGACTCAATGCGTCTTCCCTAATGATCATCCCACAGGCGACATTGGACCTTTTCCATATCAAGGGGATGATAGAGAGGATAGGGGAATGCATGGTGATTGGATATATGATGATGATGATGATATAGTAGAGGAGGAGGAGGAGGATCCATAACTAGTAGGAGAGGATCCCCAAGATCCCGCAAAGGCCATAGATTCCCCCAAGGAGAGACCTAGATCTTGTTCTCATGTTAGCCAAGCACATCCTACAACTAGAGAGGACATCTAGTCCCACTAGCATGGAGAGATCAGCCATGCAACTCCTCCCCCACCACCAACCCATTAGAGGAGTCCCGATACAATTCCCATAGTGTCCTATCAAGATCCCATTGGCGGGTTGGAGATCTAGGTGATGATATGCTTAGTTTTTCATTTTTTTGTTATATGATTAGCTTTAGATATGCTTATTATATCATGTTCTAACTTATGATATTTTTTCTTTGTTATAGTTGGTACATGATATTGGATCAACTTCTTTAGTCAAGTCACTACAGACATAGTTCCATCATTTCCCCCACACTGATCGATACAGGTTGAGCATAGGCCACCACTGAGCGTGGGGTGCCAAGTTGTTTTTTTAAGCCCCTATATCAATGGAGGATGTCCTATGATGATGTAATGAGGACCATTGATGATGTTAGAGATGAGAATGAGGAGGTTCAGGCTAGAGAAGAGTAGGCTAAGGCTAGAGAGGAGCAGGTGAGAGATTCCTATGAGGAGCTCCAAGCTATACACATGGAGCTTAGGGATACACACGAGGAGATTAGACCCACTCGAGTTCCTACAAAAAAATATGTATAGGCCATTCTATGAGAAGAAATTATTATGATTCAAGTGGAGAGAGATTGTATCACATAGAAGAGGGATAAGGATGAGCAAGAGTGTTCACAACACTCGTGCACGAGGCTACAATAGTAGGCTAGCTAGAGGGTCTATGAGAGTGGATCAGCTCTAGAGGATACTCCCAATCCACTATCTCACACCGAGAACCACAACTAGGCCTTGAGGAGTCTGGTAGCCATAGACCTACCTAGATGTATTAGGTTACTACACACCACATCGTGGTGATCATGATGTATATGAACCTTATGATCTATATATGTTAGCATGTTTTTGTTTATATATATATATTAGATGCCAATGTGATCTATTGAAAAATATCGATGAGATTATTTAAAAAATGTCTCCATGATCTAATTTTTATGTGATGAATGTGATATAATTAAAGACTTATGTCTACTTATATGCTACATTTTGGTTAAGTGTAATCATGTTAAACTAGATGCCCTTATGATCTAATTTGTAAAATTAAATGGATGTAATGATCTAATTTAACACAACATACACATAATTTAATAGCATTTAAAATAAAGTAATAATTCAAGTACACAAATAATTAATCATAATAATTCAAGACACACAAAAAAATGTTTGCTAAGAATGAAGCAATGTGAGATAAAATATAAACTATCTACTTAATCTAACAACATGGTTTAACATACATACTATTCAAAAGATTGTTAAGTATAATATCTATGAAAATGTGGAACATTTATAGGTTCTTTTATAGGTGTACCATCCATTTATTTAAGTTTATATGCTCCAAACTTGTAAACCTCATGAACGATATAGGGTCCTAACCAATTCGGGCTAAATTTTCCTCTATCATCAGGGGCAACATTAACATTATGTTGATTTTCATTCAACACCAAATATCCCTTATTGAAAGAAAGAGGAATGAAATTATCATTATATTTATGTTGAATTATTTTAGAATAGGCTTGAAATGCTCAAGAAAATTTATACGCTATTCATCAAGCATTTCAAGTTATTGCAAGTGTTGTTCCCTATAGGCATTATTATCAATAAGGCCACTAAGAGAAACTCGTACAGAAGGAATTTCTAACTCTAATAAAATTATTGCATCAAATCCATAAACAAGATTATAGGGTGTGTTTCTTGTAAATGTGTGAATACTTGTGCAATAAACCCATAATACATAAGAGAGTTAAGCATGCCAATCTTTGTTATGCTTGCTAACCATTTTTCGTAATATTTTCTTATTTTTTTTGTTTGTTGCTTCTGCTTGACCATTAGATTGTAGATAATATGGTGTAGAGAAATGATGTTGAATGTGAAATATCTCCAAAAATTTCTTAACTTCCTTATTTTAAAATTTTGTTGCATTATCCATAACTATGGCTGAAGGAATACCAAATCAAATGATAATGTTTTCTAAGATAAAATGACAAATTACATCAATAGTCATTAAACGAAGAGGAATCACTTCTACCCACTTCGTGAAATAATATATAGTGGTGATTATGAATGTATGTCCTAAGGATTATGGAGGAGATATCTTCCCAATCAAGTCTAAACTCCAACCAAAAAATTCCAAATAACTACTTGAGCATGAAGTTCGAATGTGGGAGCATGAATCAAATTGTTATGTTCTTGGAACTTGTGACACTTCTTACCATGATAAAAAAATATTGTTCCAAGTTTTGCTATAAATAACCAATATGAATTAACCTTTGTGTGAGATGAGGATTATCAAGATGGGTTGGTTATGCTTGATCCATGATGAATTGAAGCATAGTTTATCCACTAAACCTCAATCTTACAAACAAGATCATTCAAATTGAAAGGTTAGATTAAACATTTATTGAAATTGAAAACTACAAACTACAAAAGAAATTAAATGCCTACTCTAACCCATTTGAAACTTATCCCATTTTGGAATTGGTTTCATGTTGATTTGGAACAAGGACCCTTTCCCAATCCTGTGATTAGTGAGCCTATTTCAATCGATTCTATGGAAGAGAATCAATGAAACCATTGTGATAAATGGATGAAAATATGATTTATGCTAAAATGAACATGATGAAAGCTATATTATCATGATTCTATGCTAAAAATGAACTAAGTATGCAATTTCTAAGCTAATCTAAGCTAAAATATGGAAACCCTAATTTACAAACAAGCTAAGATGGATGCATGGAATCCATTAATGAAAGATTAAAGCTATTATGAAACTAAAAATGAACTAAAATATGCAAAATGTGAGTAAAGTGAGAGTGTGAAAGTAGATGAATTCAACAACATAAGTTTGAAATTTAAAGATGGATCCATTTGTCTCCAAATAGTATTTTATTTATAGGAAATAAAATGAGAAATGGAGGGTTGAGATTAAAAAGATTAATCAACGGTCAAGGATGGAGGAAATAGGAGGCGTGGATCATGGATTCTCATCAACAAATGAGAATGCAAGATGAGATTTAATCAAGGTCTCACATTTGTTTCAAATAAACACACTTTTGACCTGCACACACAGGTCACAAGGTGACTTGCTCAAGAGGTTACAAGATAACTTGCATTTGAAACCAAGTGAGATGATTGGAGGAGAGAAAATATTCTTTGGAATATTATCATGGATGAGGATAAAGATATTTTGAAAATTAAAAGAAACTTTTAGCTGTGCAAAAAAGGAGATAAGGAATATTCCATGGGAATATTCCCCTTTTAGAGGAAAATTAGATTAATTGTTAATTAAACAAGGTTTAATCACACAATTAGGGGATTAGAAGAGTTAAAGTGATATTCATTAAATTAAATAATTTAATGAATGGGTGGAGATGAAATGAAATTTTATTAAATAACTTAGGTTTATTTAATTAAATAAGAAGACTTAGGGAATTAAATTAAATATTTTGATTTATTTAATTTAATAGGATGAAATGTTAGCATGAAAGGGGGTGAATTAACCCGATTTGATGTGTTGGGTTAATAAATGAAAATAATGCAATTAATTAATTAGCAAGGCTAATTCAATTAATTAAGTGAAAAGAGGATGGGTTTGAGAGGAAATGATGTTAGTATACCTGTTTCGAGTGCATGATATCATTCAGGACATTTTTCAATGTTTGCATTTTGCCCCTCTTTGAAGTGAGGTACCTGCAATTTAAGTTCAAAGAATAATGCTCATCGGATTAAAGCTGCTACCTAAATTTTAAAAAGAATCTAATTTTTTAGATGCCCCAGAGGAAAGATAAAGTTGATTTCCCACCCCTTTGACAAATCGAGCTAAAATTTTGAATTTTGGGTTGATTTCTCGATAAAGGTTAAAAGCTGCCCCAAGGGGTCCAAAAAGGCTTCAGGATGCAAGAATTATGCCAAAAATACAAAAAAAATGCAAAATCAGGTTTTGATTGGCAAATTTGGTGAAAATGATGATAAACTCTAGCTTGAAGGTGAAATTATAGCTAAAAACCCTAATTTTCTAGCATAAATAAGCCAAGAAGGATCACTTTGAATTCATTTGTGCATTCACACCTTGAGGATTCTTATTATTTTGAGCTCTGACCCTGATAAAATGGCGCATCGACAAATTCCATGACACATTTGTGACCGAGTTCAAGAGTACTAGCGAATTCCAAGCTCAAGACTAGCAATATGTAACTAAAAACTTGATTTGAAATTTGACTGTTTGATGCATTTATTATGCTTTAGAATTTAGACTTTGGCGGCATCACTATATAGCGACACCCATTTCACAATCGACAATGCTAAAATAAATTATAGCGACATATATGCATATGGTGACACTATTCACGATTTAAAATTAGGGTTTCTAATTTTAAATGGTGACGCATGCTTATATAGCGACACACTTGCTGATTTAGAAATTAGGGTTAGGGTTTCCAAAGCTTAAATCATGACGCCCATGTATTTGGTGATGCATTTTGCAATTTGAAATACCTTCAAGCGTCATAATTTGGAATTTAAATATGGTGATGCTATTGCAAACATTGACGCTATTGTGAGTTTTGAGCTAAAAAATCCAAATTGAGTCAAATTTCATTGATTTCCTAATGATGTGTGCTTCGTGGGTGTAGGAGATCATTCCACCACTGATGTCGCATGAGCATAGACCCACAATTTTGGAGCGACTGAGTGATTTGTCAAAGTTACACCAGGAGCACCTGGGAGAGATTGACCTTTGGTATGTTGCATATGTGCTTGTTATCTAGACCCATTTAGCTATGATGACTACCCTATGTGAGAGATGGCATAGTGAGACTTCATCGTTTCACCTTCCAACAAGTAATGCAACCATGACCTTAGAGGATGTATGGCACATTTTGTGTTTGCCGATACATGGCGATCACATGATTTACAATGTTGATGCTTGTCATGAGGTAATGGAGCTGGATAAAATTTCTCTTGTGACATCACAAATCGACCTTGAGATGTATAGAGGTCATGTTTCCACCTTTCGATTGATCATTGCAGCCATCATTTCAGGTTTGCTTGCCCTAGACTGACGCAATTGGGGATTCAGCCTAGGATGGGGCCTAGCATGGCATTGGAAGCTATATAGGAGTATGCACTTTGCATAGGGGCCAATGATGTTGGCCTCACTATATCATGATATGTACAACTTTGTTTACTATGATGGCAGTGCCATTGGCACAGGGGTGACCTTGCTCCATATTTGGGCATTGGATCATATAGCTATGCTCTGACCAATAGTACATATGGAAGACATTGACACAAATGAGCCTATGATTTGGTGATACAAAGGTGCTATTACCCTATGGAACATTGGATAGATTGGGCTCCTGTACTAGTGACGAGTATTGGATGATATGATAGTCTTTAGATGGTGACCTTGGCTTCAAATGCCAGTGTGGTACAATGATACATGGTAGTTATTTTTTTCTAGATAGACCTAGTACATGCAGGGCCAAGAGCACACTACTATAGAGAGATATCTGCTAGAAAGGGTGGCCAAGCAGTTTAGAGAGTAGCAGGATAGGCCAGATGATGGCTACAAGGACATTTTTGCGAGGTCTAATTGAGAGGTTCCCACATGGGGACCTACTATTCCAGCTCCAGAGGTAGTAGAGAGATTTAGACAGTTGGTGGCTCGGCCATTGGCCTACAACTAGGGTCAGGTGATAGCACAAACTATGCTTTCTTATGATGCATGGTTCATACCTCCTCAACGTTTGAAAGATCCAATGGGTGCTCCTCTGTGAGGGAGATCTAGCGGGAGAGGTGCAGGTAGGGGTAGAGGAAAGGGACAAGAGTAGGCTGGCTAGGATGGCTAGGATGGCCATGATGGATAGGTTTCAGGGCCCCCACTAGCTGGGCAGTAGTCTCCTTAGGCTCAACTATTGGTTGTACAATAGCAGGCAATTTCACCACCGCCACTAGATGCCAAAGATGAACAGATACAACAAATACATTATCAGGTGTAGACTTTGACAAATGAGCGGGATCGATCCCACCAATAGGTTTTGGCTATTACTACTGAGTGGGACCATGCCAAATAGCAGGTGGTGACCATGACCACAAAGAGAGATCATGCCAAGCAATAGTTAGAGGCTACGATTGCTGAGAGGGATCATGAGATTGGTCGACATCACTAGATAAAGGCCATGATAGTAGCATCACAAGGTAGGATAGTTTCATCTAGATTATATAGAGAGGCCATGATAGAGGACACATTACCACCGAGATATACCAATGGCACTCAGATAGCCTGAATTTTCATAATGTAGCGATGCACGACTGAGAGCTGAGGAGCAGCTAGAGAGGAAAACCGATGAGGGGAGTAGACATCAGGGCTGGCTTTCAATGTATAAATACTTTTTGATATTTTGTTGTCTGATTCTTTGATATAGATATTCATTCATGGGCTCATTTTTGATAGCCTCATGGATATTGTATTAATGATCGATATAGATACACTAATCCAGATATTGTACCATGGAATTCATTTTTTTTATATATATATATATGATATAGATACGGATTCAGTATTATGTGTTCATCTTATCTCATTATTATGATTGTATGGATGCATATGATGTGAGATGTGACATGCTTAAATTCTATCATGTATGGATTCACTTTATTTATGCTTATGTGATGATGTGTGATAATATGTGATGTAATGCTATGGGTGGATGCAATGCTAATTCTTTTTCATTATCTTTTTACAACATGCTATGGGATGAGTGACATGATATGCAAATGTTATGCTATGTTGCAAATGATATGAATGCATTTCTTTTTATGTATTTCCTATGCAATTTTATGAGATGATCATGTATTCATATGGATGTATGGATGGTTAATGCGATGTATGCATGTACATGATATGTGGAGATGATTTTAAGATGCTTAGAATAAAAAATCAATACTATTTGTCACAAATTCAATGATGCTGCAAAATGTATGATGCGATACACAATTATTATGCTAATGGATGTTTTATGATTATGAGATGCATGTATGCTAATGATATTTGGATGTAGGATGGATGCATTTGATGATGTTTTTTGTTGAGTGTCATGATACTGGGTTAGTGCGAAGAGAAGATAGAAGAACAAAGAATGACTTGAACCTTGATTTTGATGATTTCTTCAAAAGTCCAACAAGTCCATGATCCATCGAGACTTTATTAGAGATGGTGATGAGACAATGAAGGATGAGGATGAATGCAAGATGATGAGTTGCTCACATATCGGGATTAGGATTTTTCATCGTTCCTTATTGTTTGATATCACACATAAACACGATGCATCAAGGTATTGATAACCAAGATGGAATTATATCTAGTGTAATGGAATTTGACTCTGCAAACATATAGGGTAGTTATTGTTCACACCTTGAGACACATAAACCTCATTGAAATGCAAGCCAGGAGTTTAGAATACATTGGACCAAAGCATACGCAATAGTCAACAACATAATCCAAATGAATTTCCCACACACAACCAAGCAAGGATGCGCCAAGATCATTTTACAAGAATATCCATAAGCATAGAAAATGAAAGATAATGATAGATTCCTCATTCCTTTCTCTCTAAATAATTTTTATAGACATCATCAAGAGGTCCTTGGAATGGGTCATTAAGATAAATCATAAGAAAAGATAAAAGAAAAATAGTTAGTGTCATCTATATCTCTTGCCCATTTAATTTTAGCTAAGGTGATGTCTGAGACTGATGCCCATTGTAGGAAGGATACATCCTAGGACATGTTGATCAGAGGATTGTTTGATGTTAGGATGATGATGAGATTTATGATAAGTTGTTGATACAAACTTCATTGATGCATTTACCTATGATCTAGACTTTAGATTTTGACACTTGATTTCTACTTGATTTTCCAAAGGTTGAAGGTGACACTCGATTTATTATTGATGAAGGTTTATTATAGGTGAAAGTTAAATGGGATGGATGGTTTTGGGTTTTCTAGAATATTTCAATGTTTTTAGTATTTTGAAAATGTTTTGAGGCTGTTTTGGGTCTTTTTGAGAGTTTATGTGAATGTTTTGGTTTTTGATTATTTGAAGCTTTTTAGTGTTTTCCAAAATATTTGAGGTTGTTTAGGTCTTTTGAATGTTTTCTAATGTTTTTGGTATTTCTGATATTTGATTTTTTTTTGGATTTTTTGAATTATTTGGATGTTTTAAGGTTTTTTTGAAAGATATTTGGATGTGTTTAGGAGTTTTGGAATATTTGAATGCTTAGGTATTTTCAGAGTTTTCAACCAAGAACCTAACCTAAAAGACCTATCCTAGGGGTCTCGAGGGTTGATGAAAGATAAGCCTTTCCTATCTTATACACATAGAGACCATGTAGCTCGACAAGGGTACCACTTTTGGATTTTCAATTTTCAACTTTTTTAGGGTTTTTGATGTTTTCTAGATGTTTTGGATTTTTCCTTTACAATTTTGAAAATGTTTTGGATTTTAGCTGTATAGGATTTTCATGTTTTTTGGATTTTTTTGATGAACGTTTTATGAATGTTTTGAGATTTTCAATGAGATTTCCAAATAATCTCAGGATATACAAGAACCCAATATGATCCATAACGAATTTTCCCCAGCGCAACATGTTAGAATACTTCAATACAGGCAGGACAAGCTGACCTTAGGAATATGCCAAGTAGTACTAAAGGGATACAATACTTCACATCATCAAGTTATGATAAGGACGTGGATGGGTGATGAATGAATGGTGGTGCAAAGAATGATAGGACAAAAGAGCCAAATAATAGATGGAGGCACTTTATTTACGCAAGTTTCCTATCTGCCAAGTTTTCACCAAGCTACTTTCCCAAAGTTCCACCGAAGTGGTTTTCACTAGAGGATGATTTTTTCTTTAATTTTTCAATCATTTTTCTCATTTTTTTGGATTTTAATCATTTTTTTGTATTTTCAGATTTTACACCCTTTAAGACTAGGCATAATTTTTTTGAGATGTAAGCTATTAGTTGGCTCCTACAAGGTTTCACCTTAAGGCATTGATAACTAATATACTCCTGATCCATAGCTTGTTGTGACAACAAAGGGACCCAACTAGTTAGGCTCAAACTTTCCTCTAGTGTCTTTATTTGGTAGATTTTTTTGATTTTGCTTTAAGACAAGATCCCCTACTTGGAAAGACCAACATTTGATCTTATTGTTATAGCTCCATTTCTATTGGTTTTGATATACTTGCAAGTGATTGAGGGCATCAAGACAATGCTTGTCTAGGAATTCTAGCTCATTCAGTTGAGATACTCTGTATTCTTCATTGGTGATCAGGTTCTGTAATGACACTCATAATGATGGGAGCTCAACCTCAATAGGAAGGATAGATTCTGATTCGTAGACCAAGGAGAAATGGGTTGCACCTGTTGGCATGCGAATACTAGTTTGATAAGCCCAAAGAGTGGGATTTAATTGCAGATGCCAATCAACCTCATTAACCATTTTCTTTAGGATTTTCAGGATAGTTTTATTTGTAGCTTCAGCTTTTCTGTTGCCTTGGGGATAATACATGGTAGAGGATTGGTGTTGGATGTTGAATATTTGATAGAGCTCTTTCAAATACCGATTCTTAAAGGGTGTTCCATTTTTTAAGATTAGGCTTTGCAAGACACCATAACGACATATGAGGTAGTTCAGGATAAACTTGGCAATTTGCTTCTCTGTTATGTAGGTCATAGGAATGGCTTCTACCCACTTAGTGAAGTACTTAGTGGCGGTTATGATAAACTTGTGGTCATTAGATGAGGTTGGGGTGATTTTTCCTATGAGGTCAAGTCCCCACTGTGAAAAAGGACAAGGTGTGATCATCGGTTGCAATTCCTAAGTTGGGGCATGAATAAGTTCTCCATGCTGCTGACACTGAACACACTTCTGCACATACTGATGAGCTTCCTTTTCCATGGTTGGCCAATAGTACCCTGTCCTCAATAGTTTCTTACCTAAATTCATACCACTAGAATGGGAACCACATATGCCATTGTGTACTTCTGTTAAAGCGGTCAAGGCTTCCTCTTGATTAAGACATTGTAGTAATGTACCTTTGATGCTTAAACGATAAAGGGTATCACCTAGGATCACGAATCGGGATGCCTTTTTGACAAAGGTTTTTTAAAATTTTGAGGTGATATTAGATGGGAGGGTACCACTACTAAGGTAGATAAATATGTCATGATACCATGATGATCTAGGACCAGCAATGACACATGCAAATTCAGATTTAGGGATTTTGAAAGTTGGTATGAGAAGTTGTTCTACCAAGAATTCACTTTGAAGGACAATGTTAAGCATGTCTAATAGTGTTCTGATTGTTTTCATGGCATTAGTTTCTCTATTGTTCATGCAAGGAATCTACTCAAAATTTATGTCTATATAGAGATCTTTGAGATTCTCTACCATCTTCTTGTAAGGAGTGAGCTTGTCATCCTTATTTTGATAGTCATCATTAACTTGGTTAATAACCAGCTGTGAGTCTCCATAGACTTTCATCTCTTATATTTTCCACTGAACTACTATCCTTAAACCTGTGATTAAGGCTTTATACTTAGTAATTTTTTTGGTACATAAAAATGATAGCATGTATGAATTTGGAATGGAATCACCTTGAGGGGTGATGAAAATAATTCTCACCCCTAATCCATGTTGGGTGAACGATCCATCAAATTACATTTTCCACTAATCTGTGAGGTTGACTAGGAACACTGATTCATTAGGGAACTTAGATATCAAGGGGTTCTTTCCATGGATAGGTGCATCTACTAGCTATTCTACAATTACTTGTCCTTTGATTGCCTTACACTCCACATACTCTATGTCAAATTCAGTTAAGATCATCACCCATTTTACCATTCACCCAGTAAGAGTTGCTTTGGATAAGAGGTATTTCAATAGATCGATCTTTGCAATGAGTTTGATTTAATGTGACAACATGTAGTGTCTGAACTTTTGCGAAGAAAAAACTACTACTAGGCATCCTTTTTCAATGGGTGAATAGTTCATTTCATAGCCTACCAAGGTTTTGTTGATGTAGTAGATATCTCTTTCCTTTATGTTTTCATCATGTTGTGCTAGAAGAGCTCCTAGTTTTGTTGATGTTGTTGAGATATATAGGATCAATGGTTTGTTCAGTATTGGTGGAATGAGCACTAGAGGTGTCAGTAGATAATCTTTGATGTGCTGGAAAGCTTTATCACACTTGTCATCCCATTTGTAGGTTATCCCTTTATGAATAAGATGCAAAAAGGGGTGGATTTTATCTAATAATTGTGCTATGAACCTTCTAATGGACTATAATCTTCCTTGTAATCCTCTTATTTGCTTCAGCATTTGTGGTGGTTCCATGTCGAGGATGGATTTTTCCTTTGTTGGATCAATTTCTATTTCTCTTTGTGAGACGATAAATCCAAGAAGTTTCCCTGAGGTAACCCCAAAGACATAGTTTTTTGGATTCAGTCACACCTTGTATTCCTCATACCCATCAAAGATGGGTCCTAAGACTTGTATGTGCTCACTTATCTTCTTTGATTTTCCCAAAATATTGTCCACATAATCTTCAACCGTTTTGTGGATCATTTCATGGAAGATTAGGGTCATTTCTCTTTGATAGTTTTCTTCTACATTTTTTAGCCCGAATGACATCACGTTCCAGTAGTAGGTTCCCCATGGACAAGTGAATGCAATTTTATGTTGATCCTCCTTGGCGATCATGATTTGATTGTAGCCTAAAAGTTGTCCATAAGTGATAGCATTTCATTCCCAACTATTAAGTCCACAATAAGGTCGATGTTAGGAAGAGGAAAATCATCCTTTGGGCATTGTTTGTTCAAGTATCTAAAATATATGAAAATTATGATACCCCCAGTGGGTTTTGAGACTGGTACCAAGTTTGAAACCCACTCAGGATAATCTATTGGTTGGATAAATCCAAGGAGATTTTGTAACTAGTTTTACCAAGAGTGCTAACTGAGGGTGCATTTTCTTTAACTTTTGCTTGACTGGTTTGGCTTCAGGATAGAATGCTAAGTGATGCACAACTAATTCAAGATCAAGGCCTAGAATATTTGTGTATGACCATGCAAATTTATCTCTCCGATCTTTCAAGAATGATTCTAGGTTATTTTGTTCTTCCTCCAACAAGGATTTGACATAGAAGGTGATCTTAGGTGCTTCATCTATTCCCACATTGACTGGAATGCCTTTTCTGCTAGCATTGTTGAATTTTTGGGATGAATTGCACTAAGGGGGAGATTGAATCCCTCATCCTTGGGCACCTTAGAGAGGTTTTAACCCTCATATACATCCTTTCATTTTACTATTTTAGGATAAGAGAGTGTCACAATGTGGTTTTCACTCAAGGATTTGCATGTTAGTTGCATTTCATCAATTTTGCAACTGAAGGATTCAATCGTCTCCCCATAGTATGCCCCTGTGTCTAGCTCTATGTCAAAATCTACTTTGTGATATTCCCATGATAGGTTGTTGTGGAGTCCCACGAATTATGATATTGCTTAATCATTTTTGAATAAATCAAGAATTGTGTCCCTTGTTGGTCCATGTTAATAAGTTGTGGGTATACTAGGCATAGTTTAGCTAGTTGATTTCTTGGAGCAAAGGATGTAATGGATATCATGAAGAGGGATTTATTTTCAAATAGGTCATCAACATTAAGGGGGAATTCATCTAAGGTCGTATCACATGGTGTAGGTAACCAAGAGGAAGCCTCAGCCAGTTTAGCAAAAGTACCTTTGCTAATAAGGGTGACCTTGCTAGTAGTACAACCTAGACCAAGATTATTTAATCATTTCTCAAGAACGATAGGTTCTAGCAAGCCATTGTAATTCTATCCCAGTTTCTCATTCTTGTTATAACCACATTCTTTCAATAGCTATAGGACTTTATTTTCATCTTCCATGGGAAGAATAGGGACAGGTTGTTCATCTTGATAGAGGAGTTTAGAGACATCCTCCTCATTGATATCTTCTTGATTCAGGTCCCCCCACTTGGTGAAGGTAGTAGCTTCCATCTTAATTATTTCAGGCTCTTTGGTACTAGATGTGGGTTTCCCATGAGATTGAGGAGAAAGAGGTAGCTCTTCTAAGACAAAGGTATCTTTCATTAGCTTATAGTTCCCACAACCATCATCCTGGATTAATGCTTTGATGTCAAGAATTTTCTGCACAATGGGTGTTTTCATTGTTGAGGTAGATGCAAGGGATGATGGATCAAAAAATGAGGTAGGTGTGGGTGTAGGCCCTTCATCATTTTTTGGCACTTAGGGTATCATAGAACTTGGCCTCAAGATTCTTACAATAGTAAAAAGGCTCAAGATCTCTATAGATGGTAATTTCTCTACCCTCAAAAGGAAACTTGACACATTGATGGTAGGTCGAGCACAAAAAATTGAAGGCATTGATCCATGGTTGGCCAAGCAGGATGTTGTATAGAAGATCAAGATATAGCACTTGACATGTAGTTTCTACAATGATAGGCCCCACTTGGATGGGTAGTGCAATGATGCCTTGTGATACCCACTCTTGGTCATCATATACTTTGATGGTGGTACTCTTTTCTTTCTCAATAGTATCTTCTGTGTAGACCAAGTCTTTGATCAAATTATGGGTGAAAATACTTAGACCAACATTTCCATCTACTAAGACTCTTTTAACCTTATTCTTATGAATGAAGACCTCAAGGTGTAAATCACGATTATGAGATAGCTAAGATTGTAGGTCTTGCTCGGAGAAGGTGAGAAGGTAATCGGTAATGTGTCCTACCATAGCTTGAAACTAATTTGTATCAATATCCTCTAGGATGAATGATTCTAATAAAGTGTTATCTAATATTTCCCTATATGTGGGGGATAGCCTCGATAGTTCTAAGATTGATATATGTGTTGGGGTCTTCTTGAGCTGATCTAGGAGATTATACTTGTTGGGATTCGATGTTGGAAAAGTAGGTTGTGCCCTAGACTAAGATGGGACTCCTTGGATGGTGACCTTTCCAAATCGTATGATAACTTCACACTCTACACTAGGTCCTTTGATGGTGACGATAGTAATGAAACTATCACAAGAAGTGACCATGTTTGAATAGCTATGCTATAATTTTTTGTAATCCTTAGCTTTTCCATTGTTGTTCCATTTGTTATGATCTAGAATTGGGTTCTTGTATATCTTAAGATCCTAATTCCTAGTCGATACTTCAAAAAATATGGTGTCATTCTCTATGAGGTCTTGGATGATATTCTTGAGTCTCATGCAATTTATCATTTTGTGTCCTTTGATTTTTTGAAAATCACAAAGATCATTCTCATTGTACCAGGATGGTTTTTCTAATGGTTCTTGGTATTTTTTAAAGTTGGGAAATGTTATCAGATTTGACTCTACCAAATTTTTCATGATGGTCTCGATAGGTTCAAATAACTGTGTGTACTTGCAATTGGGATAGTTGTTCCTATTCGTAGTTTTCCTTTGTTGCATCTCGATATTGTTGATTTGATTATTCTGAGAAGGTGTTGTTTGGTGCACCATTGGTTGAATGTTAGCAACTTGATTGTTGTTGGGTCTAGGAGCACTTAGGACCACCTTAGCATCTACCGCACCATCATTTATCACATTTTTGTTTTTTATCCCAGACACAAGGCTTGTCATTTGAACTAGTTGATGGTCAGTTGTAAGCTTGATTATTTCCTTGTGAGATTAGAGCTCATTCAATGTTAAGGGCTTGAGGAAAAATATCATCATAAGATGTGATGCACTACATTTTTAAGTGGAAAGAGAGATCGGGATCCAGATTTGCGATGATTGATTCTCACTTGTTGTTCGTTGAGAAGATTCCACTTGCTCTTACTAGCTTTTTGTCTCGATTGTTGCAGGAAATTGGAAAATGATTCTCCTTTAGTTTGTTTGAAAGTGTACAACTCTTCTAGACTAATGTCCATGTCAAGGTTGAAGGAGAAGTGATCGATGAATTTATCTATGATTTATTGAAAAGTCTTGATGTTGAGAGACAAATGAGAAAACCAATCCATAGAAATACCTATTAAGCTTCAAGGGAAGAGGCGCATTAGATAAGAATCATTGTAGGCCACCTCCATACACATGACATTGAATTCTCTGACATGGTCCATGGGACTCCCTCTCCCTTTGTATTTATCGAATTTGAGGATTTCAAATCTGGGAGTGAATGGCACCATTGTGATGTTTTGATGAAATGGATAAGGACATAGATTATGTGTATGGGGCCTCTTTGTCTTTCCCATTCGAAGGTCTTTTATTTATTGGGATAGTGCATTAAATTTTGAGGCTAGATATTCTTGCGGATTTGGTGGAGGAACATGTAGTGGGATGATAGATGGGTTGTATATGAGATTCTGATATGATGATGTGTTGTATGGGGTGTATGGTGGTGTGGGATTATGTGAAGTTGATTGAGGTGTTGATGTATATGCTCCTAACACATTTGTATCGATGATGTTCTATTGAGTATTATGGTAGGAACTTTGTTGTTGTTGTTGTTTTTTTTGCTGATGTTGGGAATACTAATGAGCTATTAGGGCTTACTATTGATGGTGTGCCATAAGGGATTGTTGTTGGTCTTGTTGTTGTTGTTGTGCCACTAGGGTTTTTTTTTGGGCTTGATGTTTTTGTTGTGCCACAAGGGCTTGTTGTTGGGCTTGATTTTGTTGCTGCACCATGAGGGCTTGTTGTTGGGCCTAATGTTGTTGCTATGCTACTAAGGATGCTTGATAGGATTTATGTTGTTGTTGTGTTGCTAAGGATTCTTGATAGGCTTGCTATTTTTTTTGTTGTTGTTGTTGTGTAGCACAAGATGCTTGATTTTGTTGCTATTGTTTGATGGCTTGTTGATAAGCTTGTTGTGCTTGCTGGAAGGCTAAGGTATGAGTTTTCAATATAGGACCAGCTGGTTGTTATGACATCTGTGATGGATTATGGGCATTGATGTTTTGGATGGGTTGTGTTTTGTTGATGAGAGGTTGGGAGTTTCCTTGGTTTAACATTCCCTATAAGATGGTGGATTGAGATGGAGGAATGTAGGTTTGATGCCCCATTTTATTTTGCATAGCAAAGGGGACCATGGGGAAAGTTGAGGATGTTGTTATTAAATTTTGCAATGGTAATGACATATTAGGACCCTGAGTCCATTGATTGAAAGGATTCCCTTAAATGATGCTTGTGGGATTTCCTTGTGCTTGGGATGCGATCAAGGTATTTCCTTGATTGATGGGGTTCATGACCAAGGTGTTGTTTTGATTTGGGTTGTTGATAGATGGGTTGGATATGTCTTGTGGCACGAATGGTATAGATGAGCCCATGGGAGGATTGGGTAAAGATGTCCCCATTTGCATTGAGGTTTGACTCTATGATATAGTATTGACATGCCCTTGTGTACTATCTTGAGACACTTGGTCCATGCTACTTTGCATGATGGTGGGCATACTTTTGGTACTCATGGTTGTGGATGAAGAGGGGTGTCCTTGATATATGGAGGTTGTGGTGGAGTAATGAAGGTCCTGCTTGGGATTTTAGGGGATGGGATGTGTGCCAAAGGTAGGTGTCTAAGTGGTTGTTGGAGGTGGAGGATTGGTATCAAGGGTACCCACAAGTGTACTACTTTACAATAGATGAGCTAGATGAAATTCCTTGGCAAGGCTAGCTACAAGACTAGGAGTAGATGTTTGATTTATCCATGATGGTGGAGTGGTAAATCCTTGTGCCAAATTTTGTGCCACAAATGATGGTGAATAGGAGCTATGGTTTCAAAGGCTTGATGTTCCATGATTTCCTCCCTAGTAAGCTCAAAGGGATTGTTTGTGATGTCTTCAATCTCATATGGTTCTATTGGAGATGATGGTTATTGTGATGGGATGACTTGACTTCTTGGATCAAATTCTAGAGGATTTGGATTACTTGAGGTAAAAGTGACTTTGGTTTTCTCCATGATTCTCTTGTATTGTGATCTTGTCTTTATCATAAATTTTGGGTCACTGATGGGAGATTTGTGTTGAGATTGTAATGTTTTAATTCACTACTTGACTCAAATCTAGGTAAAAGGGATGCTCCAAGTCTTTTTGGAGAAATGACGATAATGGGGGATGAAAAGATGGGTGATATGAAAAGTGATCTTTGCAATCATTTTGGGACAACAATTTTGACTTGAGTTTTATGTTTTGATGTTGATGAATTTGAGAATATTTAGGGTAGAATTGTGACCTTAAAGATAAACTAGTTCAAAGATGATAACTAACTTAGCTAGGTGCATGGAAAAGGATAGATTTCACACACAACATAGCCAAGTTAGAGGTTGGTTTGATTGATGTTTAAGTTGAAAGATGGTATATTTGAATTTTTTCCAAAATTTGGTGAAGTGAAGGATGAAATTTTGATGAAGGAGTGAATGAAATGTTTCACCCAATGTTGACTTAGAATGAACCTTTGTTTTCCAAGACCAAGGTAGTGAGAATGATGTTGGACCTCTAAAATGTTCAAATCCTAAAGAACCAATGTTGACTTAGATGAGAGGATAAATGGGTATGTTTAAACCTATTTACCTCCTCCTAGCTCAAGCATAGTGGTTTCTTAAGAAGCACTTACGATTGTGATAAAGTATTATAGCTCACTTCCTGCCAAAATTTTAATTACTATGTCTATGACTATAATGACGAGATGTAGATCCTACTTTATGGATTTTGATTGTGTGATAGATGATTCAAAGAAGCTCAATATCATGAAAAATACTAGGGTTTTGACTCCAAAAGAATGCATATAATTTTGGACTATACCTTGAAGTGTGTCTATAAAAGTTTTCTACCAACTAGTCTCTATTCTTGTGAAGCACTAATAGGTGTTTCTTGAGAGATTTTGGTTTAAGATGTCTGAGCTTAAAATGATGACCTGTAGACCTTATTTTGGGGATTTTTATTTTGTGTGAGATCATTAAAGAAGAATAAGATATTTATTTCCATGCGGGAGGTGGTAATATGGGCCTTCTAGCCAAAATATCAGCTCTTCATTCTTCTTTATCTAAGGTGGTTGCATAAATTCTCCATTGATTAGATGTTTCCTTGGTTTCAAAAGTGAAGCTTCTCAAACTACTAATGATATTCGTTTGTTATCCCTCAATGAATTCAAAGTTTGGTTGAATTATAGCACCTATAAGGTTGGGTTGTTGAATGGGAGCAATCAGTCTCAAAATGGTCATGTGGGATTCAATTATGTCAAGTTTATCTTGCTTAAGTGAATTGATTTTACAAACACTCATCTTGATTATGTTTTCAAAGTAAATATTTTTGTCAAAAACATCATAAATTTCACAATGTCCATTTTATGAAAATCATGAGGTTAGATCCATAATTGCCTATGTTGCCTTTAGGAAGTATGAATTGAGATTAAGTCAAGATATTTAGAAATCACTAAGGATAAAAGCCCTTAGGACCAACAATAATATCAAGGCTAATTCAAGAGGTATCCATATTTAAGCCAAAGTGTTTGAAATTTTGAAGATAGTGAATGTTTGTTTTTGTAATGTTTTGGAACCAAGCAATGTATCAAATTGACTCACAATCATTTACAATCCTAGGTTTGAAATGATGATACTTGTTGAGTTCCCACTTGGATTTCTCCAAACATTAAACAATGTGAACAGTTAGATATTTGGTGACACTGGCTCCCCTCCACGACACACACTTCTTGGAACCACCAAATCTCAAAATCCTTAAAACCCAAAGATCAAAAGGCTTTTTTCTATTTCTATAATTGAATAGTAAGAATGTGGGATGGCTTCAGAATGATCATTCTTGCACCAACAAGTATTAAGGGTTTTTGGATTCTAAACAAAGGTTCATAGTAAGGGCTTCCAGTTTAGGGGGTACAATGATAAACTTTGTCAAGAGGTCTCCCAACCCTTAGAACAAGGGCTTTACACATCATAAAGATACTGGGGGAGAGCTATCATGTACTGCATCCCATTGATCACAATTTTCATTGCAACCACATGTTTATATAGCAGTTTGGAAGTACTTGGATTTAGTTCGTTACCACTTGGGTCATTCCCTCTTTTCAAAGTAGGGAGGTAGACCCTCTAAAGATAAAAAAAAATAGCAAGGAAGTACATCCGTAGTTTGATAATATTTTCTTGCATGAACAAAGAGAGAACACAAGCCATGTATTTTTCTCACAATCACAAAGGGGTTCAGTTTTAATCCAAATTGAAAGATGTAGGAAATTTTCCAAAGTGTTAGGGAATGTTTCTATTTCTCAAGGTCATCAAATGACATGAGAGAATTGCATACACATACACTAACAATGTTGTAAATCATAAAACATAGAAAAAAGTTGTAAATTTTAACCCCTCAAAGCAATGATGAGTTCGTTTTAAACACCAAATGAAATATGAAGTTGTCTTGTTCAATTTTAAACCCAAAAGAAGATGATGAAATGATGGTTCAATTTTAATCCTGTTTGAGCATTTATTTTAAGACCCAATTGAAATTTAGTGAGGTCCTAGAATAGAAAGTAGAAAGCATGAAAAGTTAGGTTATAATTTCCCCAAAGCATTAAATGCTTGTTATAATCGTAGAATCTCGAGATCAGAAAATTTTCTTCACTTTAGCTCCATGTCATTCAACCTACAAAACCTTGTTAGTCTAACAACGAGAAAAATGTTAGAAATGCATTAGTGATATGATAAATTGAGAAAATTAAAGCACATATCAAAAAATGATTGGAAATTCTTACCAGAGTTGGGTGTCGTTGCACATGATAACATCACGATTTGAAGTCTAGGCGTCACTCTAGTGAATTTGAGCATCGCTCTGCAACAAAAAAAAGAGAGAATGATAGCGTCATGATTTTGTCTGGCGTCGCTCTAATGGATTTGGGGGTGTCATTGTTTGAAGTTTTTGATACCTCTATATTAAATTGACGTTGCCATATTTAAATCAATGGTAGTGTATTTAATTAGTGTCGTTGTTTCAAATTGCAATAGCATCGCTATATAGAGACACTCTTCAAAGTGTATCATTGTTTGCGATTTGGGCATCGCTGTAACCTGCAACAAAACAAATGAATGGAATTCGAGCTAAAATTTGATTAAATTATTGGCTTCCCCTCCCTCTAGCACTAGAATGTGAGATGAGGATTGTCAATGTGGGTTGATTACAATTGATCCATGATGAATCAAAGCACAATTTATCCACCAACCTCAATCTTACAAACAAGATCATTCAATTTGAAAGTTTAGACTAAACATTTATTGAAAATAAAAACTACAAACTACAAAAGCAATTAAATGCCTACTCTAACCCATTTGAAACTTATCCCATTCTGGAATTGGTGTCGTGTTGATGTGGAACAATGACCCTTTCCCAATCCCATGATCAGTGAGCTTGTTTCAATTGATTCTATGGAAGAGAATCGATGAAACCATTGTGATAAATGTGTGAAAATCTGATTTATGCTAAAATGAACATGATGCAAGCTATATTAACATGATTTTATGCTAAAAATAAACTAAGTATGCAATTGCTAAGCTAATCTAAGTTAATTCTAAGCTAAAAGATGGAAACCCTAATTTATAAAAAAGTTAATATGGATGCATGGATGCCATTAATGGAAGCTTAAAGCTATTATGCAATTAAAAATGAACTACAATATGCTAAATGTGAGTAAAGCGAGAGTGCGAATGTAAGTGAATTCAAAAACATAAGTTTGCAATTAAAAGATGGATCCATTTGTCTCCAAATAGTGTTTTATTTATAGGAAAGCAAATGAGAAATAGAGGGTTGATATTGAAAAGATTAATCAATGGTCAAAGATGGAGGAAATAGGAGACATGGATCATGGATTCTCATCAACGAATGAGAATGCAAGATGATATTTAATCAAGGGCTCACATTTGTTTCAAACAAACAAACTTTTGACCTACACACACAGGTCACTAGGTGACTAACTCAAGAGGTTACAAGATAAATTGAATTTGAAGCAAAGTGAGATGATTGGAGGAGAGAGAATATTCTTTGGAATATTCTCATGGATGAGGATAATGATATTTTGAAAATTAAAAGAAACTTTTAATTGTGCAAGAAAGGAGATAAGCAATATTCCCCTTTTAGAGGAAAATTAGATTAATTGTTAATTAAACAAGGTTTAATCACACAATTAGGGGATTAGAAGAATTAAAGTGATATTAATTAAATTAAATAATTTAAGTAATAGGGAGAGATGAAATGACATTTGATTAAATAACTTAGGGTTATTTAATTAAATAAGAAGACTTAGGGAATTAAATTAAATATTTTGATTTATTTAATTTAATAGGATGAAATGTTAGCATGAAAGGGGGTGAATTAACCTAATTTGATGTGTTGGGTTAATAGATGAAAATGATGCAATTAATTAATTAGCTAGGCTAATTAAATTAATTAAGCAAAAAGAGGATGGGTTTGAGAGGAGTTGATGTTAGTATACCTGTTTCGAGTGCATGATATAATTCAAGACTTTTTTCAGTGTCTACACTTTGAACCAAATATCATTTTCCAAAATTCCCCCTACAAGCACTCACATGAGCTTCCTCAAGAGCTACAGAGATTTTAGACTTGTTTAGACATCTAAGGAGAAGACCACTAAATGATTGTCTAAACAACACATCAGCTAGGATTATATAATAGGCTACTAGATTTCATATACAATCCCTATTGATGGTTTTTTTTTCACTTCATCAACATAGGCAACACACAAGTGTGATGCCTCTCTTGAAAGGTAATTTTTTGTAACTAAGTCTTAGAAAATCACCCCAAGGTCTCTCGGGTGTCAAGTCATGACTTGGAAAAATAGTTCTGCTGATTGATTTGATTTGTTGGTAATCATAAAGGGCCTTTATAGTTCACAAAGCATAGAAGTTTTTGGGTTTGCAATGGATTTTATAAGTTCTGGAAATGAATGAACAATGGCTACACACTCAGAGCAACAAGATGAAACTCACTTCAATCACTAAATTTGACATTGTTATGGTGCTTATGATCCTAAACTAACATAGATTTAAAAGAAATATCAAAAGGGAAAGGGTTGTGAAAGCTATTCTAACTCTAAAACCAAAATGAACAGTAACAATGGAGGATGCTACAGTAGACCGACTCCCATAAAACATAGTTTTTCTTGACAAAGAGAAACCTACAACTCCACAAAACTAGTGCAATCTTCAAGGGGTATTTGTATATTTTCAGACTATGCATTCACCTATTTAGCATGAACAAACAATTGAACTGAGGTGCAACAAATAAACAAGCCCATACTAACTTTACATAGAAGTTTGTCATCAAAAAATTGCCAAAAGTATGGGCTGGAAATGCATCAAATATTATAGCAAACAACCACCATTAAAACCATTCAAGAAACTAACAAGCTGAAAAAAACATGGAGGTTGAATTATGCATGCATAATAAGAAAACTCAAAGAAAACACCCAAATTCAATGCAACGCTTCCTTCTATTGCTGCAAAATGCCTCTTTACAACAATTCACCACTAGCTATAACTGAGGAGCAAGCCCCTATTTATAGTTTTCCAAAAGTGAAATGAATGGCGAGGATTGATTAGCAATGAATGGCTCAGATTCATTCTAGTCTAGGGTTTCACCTACCCCAATATCTTACAATATAAAAATAGACTCTTTTGTCTTTTCTCTATTTTGTCTTGTAGTCTATTTCGTCCTATAGCTATTTTGTCTTTTAATTGCCTTTTTTGGTGTAGCTGAAAACTGTGGAAGTTTGCCTTTTGTCGATACATTGGCAACAATTTTGCTCATTTAATTAGGTGAATCTTGTTGCAGATTTGCATAAGTGAGAAGTAGAAACATCCTCATGAGTCTTGGTGGACAACTCTTCATTGGTGGACAATAAAACAACCCCCCTGTTATCCTATTTGAATGCACTTCTTCAGCTGTTGTATGGCCCGAAATAGATTCTTAGGCAGATTTTAGTAATTAGATGTTTAGGTAGCATCTTCCTAGTTCGCATCCATAGGTAAACCCATCTCCATCTTGGAAATTTGAACTAAAATCTCCCCTCTTGACACATCTTCATATGTTGGTTCTTTTATTGAATTGATCCATTATCCCTCCAAGCATCCTTAAAAGCACCTATGTCATAAAATATCATGGTTTAAATCTCCAAAAATGATAAATTTCCCTTATTTAAAATATTAAAATGTATCAAATTATAGTCCATCAAGAAAATTTCATGTTTCAAAAAGCTTTCCATTTTACCTAGTTTTTCTTTGGAGACTTGATCCCTTGGGAAGTGTGGAAATGGGATATGTGGGGTCCATGAGGTGGGTTGCTAATAGGTGAGAAGAGGGTAAGGTTTGGCCGCTAAGAACGGTTGAGGAGTAACAACCTCTCGAGGATAGTGGTCTCCTAGGGCAGACCCATAAAAGATGCTTGGACTTGGAATTCTCAAAGCTTTGTTTTGGGAAATAATGCATGCGGGACCCATGTAGTTGAAAAAAATGATAGTCTCTCTGTAAGGCAAAGGAAAAGATAACACAGAGGCTCGCATGCAGAGACCCACATGGGTCAGTCTATGCAAACTTGAAGACTCAAACATTTTTTCAAGGAAACACTTTGTACCCCTACGACGAAAATGGAAGTGAAATCTACAAATGTAGGGTTGTGCTTGTTTTTCAATTGGGAATGATGTTTAGTGAATGAAATTCCACATGAGGCAGCCTATAGGGGTGGACCCACAGTGGTCCATTTGACTTAAGGATTTTGATATTTGGGACTCAAGTGTTTGAATCATGAAAGCACTAGATGCAGATACCGCAAGGTAGGAAGCCAAACATGTTTGAACTATAAAAATGACACTGCGGATCATGACATCTACAAGGTAGCGTCCCACATGAAAAGCTCTACAAATCCACCACTCTTAGCAATTTTGAGTTCTTTCGAATTAAGCACATGAAATATGCATTAGAAGGGTGCTTAGACCTATTTCCTTAAGATTTGAATCCTTTTGAAAAATATGGAAATTTGGGATGCGAAGATGCGATGTTGTTTGCAACAACATTTCACAATCGAACTTCCATGAATGGAAACCCATGGACAAACTTTCATACTGAGATTTCCACAACATCTAAACACTTGGAAAATTTGACTCAAACCTCTTTAGGCAGGTTGAAACATTCATTTTTTGGGACCGATATGTTGAAAACTTGAAGTTTGCACCATTTTTTGAAATGCAGAGATTTGGAAGGTAGAATCCAGAGGGTTTGGTGTCGTTAGAAATGACATTCCACAAATGGAATCCTGCACATGAAAACCCATAGATGGAAACATACACATGGAGACTCACAAATGACAACCTACACATGAAAACCCGTGGAAAGTAACCCACAATGACATTTTCGCAACTCCTCAAAACTCAATGAAACCTTGGTAGTTCACTTAGGTATCATGGAAACATTCCAAATTCATAGGCAACTTGTCCCCAAAGTCAAAAAATGAAAGAAAAAGTGACACAAAAGAAAGGGGTTCAAATCGATAGAAGCAAAGGAAAACAAACAAAAAAAGGGGGTTCCTGATTTCAGCAGGGCATGTGTGTAAAACATCCACAACAAATGGCGACAATGCTAGGGAAATTCTCTAGAGCATTTTAATGAAAAACTAGAATAAAAAACCCAAAATCTATTGTTCCGACCTTCACACTAGGACCAAAAAATCGAACACTCGACGAAAGGATCAAAACCATTAGTCAATTAGACCTTTCGTATGCTGGAAATCCAAGTATGTGCAAGTGTATTCATTCCCTCCTTAAGTCACTAGAAAATCATAAACTCCATCAAGTTAAGCTACATAATTGATTCTTACTCCAAAAGCATCTTGTAAATTGCCTCGTTGCTAGTCAGGCGTCCATAGCCCCGACGATGTTGTCATTTTTATTCTCTTGAACATTGCTCTACTACCAACCGGGCATCCATAACCCCAACAGAGTTATTTAGATCATCTTGAAAGTTGAATTTTCTTTCTTTTGATTTTCATTGTTTTTCTTTGTTTCTTTCTTTTTGTTTCTTCTAATTTTTCTTTTCTCTTCTTTCTTTTTCATTTCAACCAACAAGTAGTGAAGCTCACACTCAGGGTTGAGAATCATAGTGGTGCTGAAGTAGAATTTTAGATTTTTCACTTAACTTAACTTCACAAAGGAGCCTATGTTGACCTAGGGATTCTTAAAGTGTGAAAGGTGTAATATTTTAGAATACATCAAAACCAAATTAAACCAATGAATTATCCTCTTTGAGTCAAAAATCCAGGTCATTTTACACTAACATAAGACCTTCACCATCCACTCTAAAAACTTGATTGAAGTTTCTCAAAGAAATACTCAAAACATCCCTAGGTAATGAAATGGTTGTTATGTTAGTAAACACACCCAGTAGAAAAAAAGGGGCCCTCGAGAAAAGAATCAAAGTGAAATCAAACTAACCTAAAGAAACCACCTAAACTAACCAAAGTGAGAAAGAAAAATAAATAACAAGGAAACTACCCCAAATCCAACTAATCTACAACAAACTAGCTAAACTAACAAAAGCAGGAAAATGAGTTATGTAAAATGAAACCTACACTAATCAAATTGAACTATGTACTAAGAGATGCACATTGAACCATATCTAGACAAGGTGAATTGGTACACATTCGCATAATATTTTGTAATGCATGCACAAGTAGCAGGGTGTTCATTATAGTCGTAAGTGATGAAAATTCATCTTAATATTCAAAAAGATAAAACTTGACATTACAAGAACATTCAAATTCAATAACTTAATTGGATAAAAATTCGTGAAGCCCATGGTCAATCCATAAGCAAGTCTATCTTCCCTCATTCCCTTAATCAAAATGATAGGTATGAACATTCACAAGAGTAGGGAAAGATAAAATTTGGATGTCGTCATGTGAGAGAAGTTGTATTTGACGGTTCAAAATGTGCACAATGTCATTGGTCAATTCATTGGTAACCTCAGGCGGGTGCAATGGGTGGTGCAACATCCCCCTCACGTTGCAGATCTGTAGAGCACAATCAAATTGATCAGGCATTAGACACTGTGAAGAATCAAAATTTTCTAAATCAATCAACATTCTACCTGATCCCAGGTTTGCACAAGGCTGGGAAAATGATTCATCCAAGACATCTTCCAAGCTCCTAGTGTGATTTACAACCTCCATCAGTTGTTATTCAAGGAGATACACACTGTCATGCTGATCATTTGTGGCCCTTATGTGCACTTGATTGTTTTCCTCAAAAGGTAACACACTGTCCCATTTAATTTACCTCATGCTGACTTCAATTTGATAGTTCCTTATTTCATAAAAATATGATATGGATGAATATGTTCTATTACAATCCTCAAAATGTGCAGAAAGACCAGCAATAGATAGGGAAAAAAGACTCTCTATTTCAACTTGTGTTCGACAGGGTATATCACTAGTGTTGGTAGCCTTCAAGAAATCCTTGTTTTGGTTTTCTTCTCTTTGCAATTCGTTTATGGACATCTGGATTGGTTTTTCAACTAGGTCATTAACATCCCCAGATTGTTGTTCATCAGAATATCCACTCATTTCTTCATGTTCACTATTGCTGTAGACTGACATGATATCCTCTTCCTCATCTAGGACCTTGAATGCTTCATCCTCTGGAGGTTCAGAAGATATTTCATCATCACTACCAACCTATGAAACATACCCTTGCTCTGTATTTCTATACCTCCACAGTATAGCTCCCAATGGAAAGAAGTCATCAATTGACTCTACCACCTCAAGGGGACCAAAATCTAATATATGATTTTCCTCTAAGAATTCCTCATGGATTTGGTCATCAACCATGTATAAATCATTTACAAAAGGAGAGGACTCTTGATGATCAACTAATGGTTCAATACTTAGGTCCATCATACCATTAGTGGGACTTTGTTGTTCCTCTACTGTTGTTGTCCCAAAACCCTCTTGTGAGCTGCACTCAACTAAACTATCCCTTGACTCAAGTCCTTCGACTTCTGATTCACCTCTTGAAGCAACAACATGGGGCTTTGCATTTGGTTGTTCCCTTTGTTCTTTAACTTTTCACTCAAATTTTCATCAAGGCTCACTGTTGTCCGAAGGAGTTCAACTCCTTCTATGGCTATCCCAACAACTATTTCTATAACATTTCTTGATTCAGATTTAGTGTGTTGTCTTCCAAATGTTGGCTATTCTTTTGCTTCAATAGGTATCTTCACTTCGTTGTGAGTTGGTTTCTCAACTTGATTCAAACATCTTTTAACTTGATCTATGATGGTCACACATAAAGAGCAGGTTAGTTTTGAATGAGGTACATTATGCACCCTATACCATCTAGACATCAATACTGCTTCTAAGTTCAGTCCATCCTTGCTACTCAGTTGCTCCATGATCAACTTCTTGAAGGATTTGATTGTAACATCAATAAGTTCTTCTTCAGGATTGATGAGAGCTAGTGGTTGATGTATGTCCCAAAAGAATATCTCTCCTTGCAAAGCCTTTTCAACTCTATCCAAGAAGGTCAAACACTCCAATTCATTGTGCTTGTAAGTGATGTGAATTATACATCAACAAATAAAATAAAAGAATCATAATTGTGTGGCTGCTCTAAAAACACAATAGGAGGTAAGAAAACATAGATATATGAAGTGGTAGAGTATTATTTTATATAGAGATAAACCCCAGGCAAATGAGCTCACCATGCTAGATTAGAAACTTTCAATTTGGTGCATAAAAAGAACAACACAAACAAACAGTTCAATTTTTGGTGCTTTCAAAATGAACCATTTTAAAGCTTTCTATATTAGAAACTTTCAATTTGGTACATGAAAAGAACAAAACAAATGAATACTTCAAATTTTGGTGCTCTAAAAATGAACCATCTCAAAGCTTTACATATTATTAAGTTCTTCAAATTTGGTGCATAAAAAGAAAAACACAAAAAATAAATTCAATTGGTGCTCTAAAAAATTCAAATTGATACTTGGAATGCTTTTCAACTATGGGTAGATGGTGGTATCATTTTATTCCATAACAAGGGAATAAGACCTTTGATGAACCATCTTTTCTTAAGGCTATATATTGGTTCCTTTTCTAATTTCACCAAGAGTTCTTTGAGCATTTGGTTGTAAGCCATTACATTCTCATGAAGTTGAGTGATGTTTATTTGCAATTGTTGCTCCATGTCAGCTCAAATGTTGTTTGTCTTCAAATTTTCTGATTTAAAAATTTTCTTCTTGTGAGGAGATCTATCTATCTCAAATTTTAATTGAATGCTCAACTTCCAACTTTGTAGCTTTGTGCTCATTGTAGCTTTGTGCTCACCCTCCTTCTAGCACCAGTTCTGTTGATGGGTTTTTATGCACTTTCTCAACTCAGGCAACACACAAGTGTGATGCCTCTCTTGAAAGGAAATTTTCTACAACTAAGTCTTAGAAAATCACCCCAAGGTCTCTTGGGTGTCAGGTCATGACTTGCTAAAACAACTCAGTTGATTGATGTAATTTACTGGTAATGACAAAGGGCTTTTATGTCTCACAAAGCATGGAAATTTTTGGGTCTGCAATGGATTTTCTAAGTTATGGAAATGAATGAATAATGGTTGCACACTCAGAACAACAAGCTGAAACTCACTTCAATCACCAAATTTGACATTGTTATGGTGCTTAGGATCCTAAACTAACATAGATTTAAAAGAAATATCAAAAGGGAAAGGGTTGAGAAAGCTATTCTAACTCTAAAACCAAAATGAACAGTAACAATGGAGGATGCTACAATAGATAGACTCCCATCAAACTAAGTTTTTCCTAACCAAGAGAAACCTACAACTCCACAAAACTAGTGCAATCTTCAAGGGGTATTTGCAAATTTTTAGACTTTGCATTCACCTATTTAGCTTGAACGAATAGTTGAACTAAGGTGCAACAAATAAACAAGCCTAGAATAACTTTACATAGTAGTTTTTCATCAATAAATTTCTAAAAGTATGGGTTGGAAGTGCATCAAATACTATAGCAAACATCCACCATTAAAACCATTCAAGAAACTAACAAGATGAAACGAACATGGAGGTTGAATCATGCATGCATAATGAGCAAACTCAAAGAAAACACCCAACTTCAATGCAATTCTTCCTTCTATTGTTGAAAAATGTCTCTTTACAACAAATCACCACTACCTACAAATAAGGAGCAAGCTCCTCTTTATAGTTTTCCAAAAGTGAAATGAATGGCCAAGATTGATTTGCAATGAATGGCCCAGATTCATTCTAGTCTAGGGTTTCACCTACCCCAATATCTTAGAATATAAAAAATAGACTCTTTTATCTTTTCCCTATTTTGTCTTTTAGTCTATTTTGTCCTATAGCTATTTTTTCTTTTAGTTGCCTTTTCTACTATAGCTAAAATTGTCGAAGTTTTCCTTTTTCTGATACAGTGGCAAATTCTTTTCTCATTTAATCAGGTGAATCTTATTGCAGATTTACATTGGTGAGAAGTAGAAACATCCTCCTTGGCCCTAGTGAACAACTCTTCATTGGTGGAGAATAAAACAACCCCCCCTATTGTCCTATTTGAAAGAATTTCTTGAGCTATTGTAATGCCTAGAATAGATTCTTAGGCAGATTTTGACAATTAGATGTTCATGTAGCATCTTCTTGGCTCGCATCCATAGGTAAACCCATCTCTAGCTTGGCAATTTGAACTAAAATCTCCCTTCTTGACATGTCTTCATATGTTGGTTATTTTATTGAATTGATCCATTATCCCTCTAAGCATCGTTAAAAGCACTCGTGTCGTAAAATATCATGATTAAAATCTCTAAAAATGACAAATTGATACCTTTTAATATTAATGTTTCGAAAAACTTTGCATTTTTGGAAACTTTTTATTTTACCCAATTTCACTTGGGAGACATGATCACCTGGGAAGTGTGGAAATGGGATATGTGGGTTCCATGAGGCAAGGTGCTGCTAAGTGGGAAGAGGGTAAGGTTTAGCCACTAAGAACGGTTGAAGAGTAACAATCTCCCACAAACAACGGTCTGCTAGGGCAAACCCGCAAAAGATGCTTGCACTTGGAATTCTCAAAGATTTTTTTTGGGAAATAAGGCATGCAAGACCCATGTAGTGGAAAAAAGTGATAGTTTTGCTATAGGGAAAATGCAAAGACCCACATGGGTGGATCGACGTGGACCTGAAGACTCAAACATTTTGTTGGGGAAACACTTTGTACCCCTACGGTGAAAATATAAGTGGAATATGAAAATGGACTGATGTGCTTGTTTTTCCATTGGCAACTAAATTTGGTGAATGGACTTCCACATGAGGCACCCCATAGGGGCAGACCCACAATGGTCCATTTGACTTAAGGATTTTGATATTTGGGACTCAAGTGTTTGAATCATGAAAGCACTAGATGCGGGTATTGCGAGGTGGGAAGCCAAACAAGTTTTTGCAATAAAAACAACATTAGGGACCATGAAATCTGCAAGGTGGCTTCTCGCATGAAAAGTTTCACAAAGCCACCACTCTTAGCAGTTTTGAGTTTTTTCAAATTAAGCACATGAAAGATGCATCAAAAGAGTTCCTAAACCTGTTTCCTTAAGATTTGACTCCTTTTGAAAAATATGAAAAATTTGGGATGTGAATGTTGGGGGGTTTGACACTATTTGCAACAAAATTTACAAAAGGACTTCCATGGATGAAAACCCATGGATGAAATTTCACAATGAAATTTCCTTAACGTCTAAACACTTGGAGAATTTTACTCAAAACTCTTTGGGTGTGTGGAAACATTCATTTTATGGGCCCTAGATGGTTAAACTTGAAGTTTGCACCATTTTTTGAAATGCGGAGATTTTGAATGTGGAAGCTAAAGGGTTCAACACCATTAGCAATAAAATTCCACACAAAAAAATCCACACACAAAAACCTGCACACGACAACCCACACACAAAAACCCACAAATGACAACCTGCACATGAAAACCCACAAACGACAACTCACAATGAAATTTTTGCAACTCCTCCAAAAACTCAACAAAACCTTGGCAGTTCACTTAGGCATCATGGAAACATCCCAAATACATAGGTAACTTGTCCTCAAAGTCAAAAAATGAAGGCAAAAGTGAAGCAAAAGAAAGGGGGCTAAACTGAAAGAACCAAAGAAAAACAAACAAAAAAAAGGGGCTCACTACTTTCAGCAGGGTGTGTATGAAAAACATGCACAACAAATGGAAAATTTTCTAGGGAAATGCTCTAGAACATTTTGATGACAAACTAGAATCATGAACCCATAATATTTCATTTCGACCTTCACGCTAGGACAAAAAAACCAAACACTCGACCAAAGGATCAAAACCATCAGTCAATCAGACCTTTCGTATGCTGGAAATCGAAGTGTGTGCAAGTGTATTCATTCCCTCCTTAAGTCACTACAACATCCTAAGCTCTGTGAAGTTAATCTACATAATTGATTCTTACTCCAAAAGCATCTTGGACATTGGCTCGCTACCAGTCAGGCATCTATAGCCCCAATGAGGTTGTCACTATGATTCTCTCAAACATTTCTCTACTGCTAGTAGAGCATCCATAGCCCTGGCAGAGTTATTTAGATCATCTTGAATGATAAATTTTATTTCTTTCTTTTGATTTTTATTTTCTCTTCTTTCTTTTTCATTTCAACCTGCAAGCAGCAAAGCTTGCACTTAGGGGTGAGAATCACAGTGGCATTGAAGAAAATTTTAGATTTTTCACTTAACTTCACAAAGGAGCCTGCAACGGCCTCAAGATTATTAAAGTGTGAAAGGTATAAGATTTTGGAATACATCAAAATTAGATTAAACCAATGACTTGTCCTCTTTGAGTCAAACATCCACATCATTTAACACTAATAGAAGACCTTCACCATCCACTCTGAAAACTTGATTGAAGTTTCTCAAAGAAATACTCAGAACATCCCTAGGTAATGGAATGGTTGTTATGTCTATAAACACACCCAGTAGAAAACAAGGGTCCACTGAGCAAAGAAGCAAAGAAAAATAAAACTAACCTAAAGAAACCACCTAAACTAACCAAAGTGAGAAAGCAAAAATAAATAACAAGGAAACTACCCCAAAGCCAACTAATCTACAACAAACAAACAAAACTAACAAAAGAAAGAAAATAAGTTATGTACAATGAAACCTACACTAATCAAACTGAACTATGTACTAAGAGATTCATAATGAACCATATCTAGACAAGGTGAATCGACACCCATTCCTGTAAGATTTTGTAATGCATGCAAAAGTAGCAAGGTGATCATTATAGTCCTAAGAAATGAAAATTCATCTTTATATTTAGAAAGATAAAACTCAACATTATAATAAAATTCAAATTAAATAACTTGATCAGAGAAAACTAAGAGCTGAGGCAATTTGTGAAGCCCATGGTCAATCCATACGCAATTCCATCTTCCCTCATTTCCATAATCAAAATGATAGGTATGAACATTCACAAGAGTAGGGAAAGATAAAATGTAAATGTTTTCATGTGAGGGAAGTTGTATTTGACGATTCAAAATGTGTGTGGTGCCATTGGTTGTTGCACTGGTAGCCTCAGGCAGGCACAATGGATGGTGCAACATCCCCCTCATGTTGAAGATATGTAGACTACAATCAGATTGATGAGGAAGTAGACACTGTGAAGAATCAATTTTTTTGAAATCAAGGAACATTCTACCTGATCCTGGGTTTGCACAACGCTAGGAAAATGATTCAGCCAAAACATCTTCCAAGCTCCTAGTGTGATCCACAACCTCCATTATTTGTTCTTCAAGGAGATACACACTGTCATGTTGATCATTTGTGGCCCTTGTATCCACTTGATTTTTGTCCTCTAAAGGTAAAACATTGTCCCATTTAATTCACCTCACGCCGAATTCGATTTGATAGTGCCTCTTGTCATAAAAAATGATACGGATGAATCTGTTCTATTACAATCCTCAAAATGTGAAGAAAGACCACCAATAGATAGGGCGAAAAGACTCCCTATTTCAACTTGTGGGGTAGGGTATATCACTAGTGTGGGAAACCTTCAAGACATCCTTGCTATGGTTTTCTTCTCTTTGCAGTTTATGTGTGGATAAATAGAGTGGTTCATCAACCAACTCACTAACATCCCCAAATTGCTGCTCATTATTTCTTCATGTTCACTATTGTTGTAGAATGAAATGATATCCTCTTCCTCATCTAGGACCTCAAATGCTTCATCATCTGGAGGTTCAGGTAATATGTTTTCATCACTACCAACTTCTGAAACATACCCTTGCTATGCATTGTTATACCTCCATAATATAGCTCCCAATGGAAAGAAGTCATCAATTGACTCTACCACTTCAAGGGGACCGAAATCTGATATGTGATTTTCCTCTAAGAATTCATCATGGAGTTGGTCATCAACCATGTATAAATCATTTACAAAAGGAGAGGACTCTCGATGATCAACTAATGGTTCAACACTTAGGTCCATCATACAATTAGTGGGACTGTGTTGTTCCTCTTTGGTTGTTGTCCCAAAACCCTCTTGTGAGTTTCACTCAGCTAAACTATCCCTTGACTTAGGTTCTTTGACTTTTGGTTCACCTCTTGAAGCAACAACACAAGTCTTTGAATTTGGTTGCTCCCTTTGTTCTTTAAGTTTCCTGATGGCTTCTTGACACAACTCACATGAAAAATCAGAATGTGTAGAATCATGGAGCCTACACCAGCTTGGCAGCAACAACACCTCCAAATCTACCTAATATCATAAATCTAACCAGTCCCTCATGAAACTTAAGATGAGTTCATTATATCTCTCCAATATCATATATTCATCAATGTTTGGGGAGGAAGTTTGATGATGGACTGCCTTAGCTTGTGGTTGATCCCACTCCTATGAATCTTCCTTTTCAGTTGCTTGATTACATTCATTCCTGGAGAAAATGTCTTCTAGTCCCATTTCACTTAAACTTTCATCAAGGCTCCTTGATGTCCCAAGGAGTTCAGCTCCTTCTATGGCTATCCCAACACCTATTTCTGCAACATTTCTTGATTCAGCTTCAATGTGTTGTCTTCCAAATTTTGACTATTCTTTTTCTTCAATAGGTATCTTCTCTTTATTGTGAGTTGGCTACTCAACTTGATTCAAATTTTTTTTAACTTGATCTATTATGCTCACACATGGAGAGAAGGTTAGGTCTGAATGAGGTGCATTATGCATGCTGCACCATCTAGACATCAGTATTGCTTTTAAGTTCAGTCCATCCTTGCTACTCAACTACTCCATGATCAACTCCTTGAAGCCTTTGACTGCATCATCAATAAGTTCTTCTTTAGGATTAATGAGAGCTATTGGTTGATGTATGTCCCAAAAGAAGATTTCTCCTTGCAAAGCCTTTTCAACTCTTTCCAAGAAAGTCAAACACTCCAATTCAATGTGCCTACAAGTGATGTGAATTCTACATCTATCTGATAATGCAAAGTGATACAATGGCTCCTTCAATCTACTACTTAATTTTTATTTTAGCTGAGTAATGTTGATTTGAAATTGTTACTCCATTTTAGTTTAGATGTTGTTTGTCTTCAAATTTTCTGATTTTAAAATTTTCTTCTTATGATGAGATCTATCTATGTCAGATTTTACTTGAATTATGAACTTCCAACTTTGTAGCTTTGTGCCCGCCCTCCTTCTAGCGCCAATTTTGTTGATGGGTTTTTTTTCACTTTCTCAACATAGGAAGCAAACAAGTGTGATGCCTCTCTTGAAAGGTAATTATCTGCAACTAAGTATATGAAAATCACCCCAAGGTCTTTCGGGTGTCTGGTCATGAATTGCAAAAATAGCTCAGTTGATTGATGTAATTTGTTGGTAATCACAAAGGGCCTTTATGGTTCACAAAGCATGGAAGGTTTTGGGTTTGAAATGGAGTTTCTATGTACTAGAAATGAATGAACAGTGGATGCACACTCTGAACAGCAAGCTGAAACTCACTTCAATCACCAAATTTGACATTGTTATGGTGCTTAGGATCCTAGACTAACATATATTTAAAACAAATATCAAAAGGGAAAGGGTTGAGAAAACTATTCTAACTCTAAAACTAGGATGAACAATAACAATGGAGGATCCTACAGTAGATAGACTCCCATAAAACTAAGTTTTTCTTAACTAAGAGAAACTTGCAACTCCACAAAACTAGTGCAATCTTTAAGGGGTATTTGTAGATTTTTAGACTGCGCATTCACTTATTTAGCATGAACAAACAATTAAACTAAGGCGCAACAAATAAACAAGCCTAGACTAACTTTACACAACAGTTTTTCATCAAAAAATCTCCAAAAGTAAGGTCTTTAAGTGCGTAAAATATTATAGAAAACATCCACCATTAAAACTATTCAAGAAACTAGCAAGATGAAACAAACATGGAGGTTGAATCATGCATGCAGAATGAGAAAACTCAAAGAAAACGCCCAACTTTAATGTAATGCTTCCTTCTATTGCTACAAAATGCCTCTTTGCAACAATTCACCACCACCTACAAATGAGGAGAAAGCCCCTATTTATAGTTTTCCAAAAGTGAAATGAATGACCAGTATTGATTTGCAATGAATGGCCTAGATTCATTCTAGTCTAGGGTTTCACCTACCCCAATATCTTACAATATAAAAAATAGACTCTTTTGTCTTGTAGTCTATTTCGTCCTATGGTTGTTTTATCTTTTAGATGCCTTTTCTTCTGTAGCTAAAAACTGTGGAAGTTTACCTTTTGTTGGTACAGTGGCAATATTTTTGCTCATTTAATCATGTGAATATTATTGCAGATTTGCATTTGTGAGAAGTAGAAACATCCTCCTCAACCCTAGTGACCAACTCTTCATTGGTGGAGAATAAATAACCCCCCTGTTGTCCTATTTGAAAGAACTTCTTCAGTTGTTGTATGGTTCAAAATAGATTCTTAGGTAGATTTTATCAATTAGATGTTCAAGTAGCATCTTCTTGGCTCACATCCATAGGTAAAACCATCTCCACCTTGGCAATTTGAACTAGAATCTCCCCACTTGACATGTCTTCATATGTTGGTTCTTTTATTGAATTGATCCATTATCTCTCCAAGCATCCTTAAAAGCACTTGTGTCATAAAATATCATGATTTAAATATCTCCAAAAATGACAAATTTCCCTCATTAAAAATATTAAAATGTATCAAATTATAGTGCATCAAGAAAATTTCATGTTTCGAAAAACTTTCCATTTCTAGAAATTTTCCATTTTTGGAAACTTTCCATTTACCTATTTTCGCTTTAGAGACTTGATCACTTGGGAAATGATGAAATGGGATATGTGGAGCCCATGAGGTAGGGTGCTGCTAGGCGGGAAGAGGGTAAGGTTTAGCCACTAAGAATGACCGAGGAGTAACAGACTCTTGCAGACAGCGGTCCGCTAGGGTGGACTCACAAAAGATGCTTAGACTTGGAATTCTCAAAGTATTGTTTTGGGAAATAAGGCATGCGGGACCCATGTAGTGGAAAAATGTGAGTCTCATTGTAAGGCAAAGGCAAAAAGAGCACACAGGCCCTCATGTAGAGACCCACATGGATCTGAAGACTCAAACATTTTTTCAGGGAAGCACTTTGTACCCCTATGGTGAAAATGGAAGTGGAATCTACAAATACAGGGTTGTGCTTGTTTTTCCATTGGGAACGACGTTTGGTGAATGAACTTCCACACAAGGTAGCATGTAGGGGTAGACCCATAGTGGTCCATTTGACTTAAGGATTTTGACATTTGGGTCTCAAGTGTTTGACTCATTAAATCACTAGATGTGGATACTATGAGGTGGGAAGCCAAACAAGTTTATGCCTTAAAAACAGAATTGGGGACCATGGCATCCACAAGGCGGCTTCCCGCATGAATTTTTTTTCAAAGCCACCACTCTTAGAAATTTTGTTTTTTTTTCGAATTAAGCACATGAAAGATGTATTAGAAGGGTGCCTAGACCTATTTCCTTAAGATTTGACTCCTTTTGAGAAATACAAAAATTTAGGATGTAGAAGTCAGGGGGTTTGGCGTCGTTTGCAACAAAATTTCACAAACAGACTTTCGTGGATAGAAACCCACTGACAGACTTCCACAGTGAAATTTATTTAATGTCTAAACACTTGGAAAATTTGACTCAAACCTCTTTGGGCATGTGGAAACATTCATTTTATGGGCCCTAGATGTTGAAAACTTGAAGTTTGCACCCTTTTTTGAAATATGTAGATTTGGAAGGTGAAAGCCAGAGGGTTTGACACCGTTAGCAACGAAATTCCACAAATGGAAACCCACACATGGAAACCCATAGATGGCAACTTGCAATTCAAGTTTCACAACTCCTCCAAACTCAATGAAACCTTGGCAGTTCACTTAGGCATCATGGAAACATCCCAAATCCATAGGCAACTTGTCCCCAAAGTCAAAAAATGAAGGCAAAAGCGAAGAAAAAGAAAGGGGGCCAAACTGATAGAAAAAATAACAAAGCAAACAAAAAAAGGAGGTCCTTGCTTTTAGTGGGGCATGTGTGCAAAACATGCACAACAAGCCCTAGTGTTTTTTAGTGGTTGGTTGAATAAATATGCCATCCTTTAAATAATTAAATATCGGTGTGTACCACTCATTAGAAACTTCAATATTATCAACCATTGTCTCTTTTTTGTTTTCATTAATCAATGGTTCTGTGAGAGTGTGAATAACAAATGTGAAGTCCAAGGAAGTAACATCAAGAGATACAAGGGAAGTAGCACTTGCCATTGCATTTGCATGTCGATTATCCTTTCGTAAAGCACTATCAATAGTGTATGATGTGAAACGCTTCAATATTGTTAATGCAAGGTCTTTATACTTAGATAAATTATCATGTTTTGTTTGATAGGACCCATTAATTTGTTTGATGATTAATTGAGAGTTCCAAATATATGAATGTGTTGAATACCTAAGAACAAGGTTGCATGTAATCTTGCAATAAGATCATCATACTCAATGGTGTTGTTTGTACATAGGAAATTTAAATGATAGGATAAGGGAATTGGATTCCCTAAATGAGGTATTAATCTAACTCCAGCACTAGAGCCAATTTGACACTTAGATCCATCAAAGTACGATTCCCATGTTTCATTATCATCAATGTTCAACACACTTTCATAGGAAAAGAATCTTGATTTGGTAATGCTAATGGTGAAGGGGCCTCAACTAAATGTTCGGTCAATGCTTTTCCTTCAATTTATTTTTGAGGGATGAATTTAAGGCTAAACTCAGTTAACAACATAACCCATTTAACTAAGTATCTTGACAAATTCATTTCAGAAAAAAGGTGTTTTAAACGATCAAATTTTGTAATAACTTGCACCTCAACGTTTAATAAATAATGACTCGATTTGTTAGTTGAAAATGCAAGAGCCAAACATTTTTTTTCTATAGTTGTGTAATAATTTTCATAATCAATAAATGTTCAATTTATGTAATAAATAGGATGCTCCTTTCCATTCTCATCTTGTTGTGCCAATAGTATCAAGAGGATAGGTTGAAGCTGAGATGTAAAGAATGAAAGGTTTTCCTTGAACCACTAATTGTAAAATAGGAGGATTGGATAAATATCATTTCAAGTCTTCAAAACCTTTGTGACAATCCCCATTCCATTTAAATTTTGAATCTTTCTTAAGGAGTTGAGTGAAGGGAAGAGTCTGATATTCCAAGGATACCACAAAACGGTGAATAACTTGAATCTTTCCTTGTAAGCTACATAATTGTGAAACGTTCTTTATAGGTGGAATGCTTATTATTGTATCAATATTATTTTTTTCCACCTCAATACCTTTATGAAACACTATAAATCCCAAAAAAATTCCACTATCTACACCAAAGACACATTTCTTTGGATTCAATCTCATGTTGTAGTTACAGATTATTTCAAAGATTTTATGAAGAATTTTTACATGATCTTGATGTGTTATAGATTTAGCTAAAATATCATCAACATAATCTTCCAAGATGTTTTGTATGAAATCATGAAATGTTAAAATCATATATCTTTGACGTGTGGCTCCAATATTTTTCAATCCAAAAGGCATAACCAACCAGCAAAATGTTCCCCAAGGTGTAGTGAAAGTTTTTTTATATGGATCTTGAGGATTAATGAAAATTTGATTAGATCCTAAAAAACCATCCATAAATGATAATAAAGCGTGTATCATAGATGAATCCACTATAATTTCAATATTAGGAAGGGGAAAATCATCCTTTAAATATTCTTTATTAAGATCATAAAAATCTGTACACATCCTAATACAAATATTAGGTTTTTCCACTGCCACAATGTTAGATATCCAAGGTGAATAATCAATAGGGTGAATGAAACCATCTTGTAAGATTTTTTCAATCTTGACCTTAACCAATAAATCTATCTTAGGATTCATCTTGTGTATCTTTTGTCTCATAGTTTTAGCATCTTTCTCAAGAATAATTTTGTGTGTGACCATCTTAGAGTCAATACCTGGCATATCTAAATAAGTCCAAGCAAATATTTCTAGAAATTCATGTAATAAAATTGAGTGATCCTCTTGTTCTTCATTATATGGATTCATTGGTACTTCCAAGGTATCTCCCACAAGTAACGCATTATGTTTTGGATCATCAAAGATTGTTTTGGATTCATCTTGTTCATCACTACATAGTTCATTTTTTTCCCCAGTCTTCTTTAATATTTAAACAATAGGAAATTTGTTGATTATGATTCTCTCTTGGTAAAGTGTCCCTCATTCTCAAGAATTCTTCTAGAGACTCATCATTTTGAAAGACATCAAATGACATATTCTCATATGTAGTGTCTATCAATTCAAGATGCACCAATTTTAAAGTCGTATTAGAAGAATGTTGCATCACAACATTGAGATTAAGTGAAGGCCTCCTTGCTGATTTTATTTCTTTTGAAGGGAAATAACAAATACCTCTTGTTGTTTCTTGCAGATTAAGCTCTATAGGAATATTAATGCCTTGTTCTTTCACTCCATATCCTTTTCCATTATAACCAAATTGTTTCAAGAGTTGGTACCCTCTTCCATAAATTGCTTCTATTTATTTCGAGGAAGGTGGTTTCTCATAATAATTTTCATCATAAGTTGATGTGTAATTTGTGTTTTCCTCATTACTAGAAGTTGTGAATTCTTGTGTCTTGGATGTTTCAGCATCAGATTATGTTGATACCACCGAACTTCTTTCTCTTTCTCTTTCTCTTTTTCTGGTTCTGGTTGTGTAATCTTATGTTCTCCCATGAATGTTGGTGTGAAATATAATGAACCCCAATCATCCTCCAACAAATTTTTCATTGATGAAAGACACTCTTTTTATCTTTAGGTTATAGAGGGTCCAATTTTATAGTTGGTGTCAATGTTCTCAAAGGGTTTTGCATTCTTGTGTTATTTTTTAAGAAATTTTTAGATTTTGGATAAAATCTATCATGTAAACCTTATTATTGTAAGTGTATTTCATTAGATGATGAAGCATTGAAGGCACTCCTTTCATCTCATGGATCCATGGTATACCCAAGAGAATATTATATGAAAGATCATGGGGCATGACATCGATGGAATTTTGCAACACAACCTTACCAGCTTTGATAGGAAATGTTATCACACTAAGCAGTTGCTTACCCACATTATCAAAACCACGGGTGTACAAATTATTTGGTTTAATTTTAGTATTATTCACTTCAATTTTATCCAAAATATTCACACTACATACATTAAGTCTTGAACCATTATTAATAAGGGCATGTCTAATCCCAACCCTATTAATAATAACCATTATCATCAAAGCATCATCTTGTTTTTGTGTTTCCAAAGAAGGTAATTCACTTTGATGAAAGACAATATCCACATTGACCGAGTTCATACCCTCAATTAAGGCTGCTACACTGGTTGGTTGCACACTAGGAGGGACCATTATTTTTTTTAAAGTATTTTGAAGCATTCCATAATAAGCTGGTAAGGTTTGAATTAGATCCCACAATGAAATCTTAGTAGGAGTGTTACAAAGTTTCTCCACAAGATCATACTCCTTTCCACTATGTTGAGGTAAATGAGGGGAACTAGGTAAAATAGGTTCCGGGAGTGCCATTGATGAAGGATTTGTTTGTGTTTGTCTTGTTTGCTTGTTATTTCTTGTGTTATATGTATGAGAAACTATGTGGTAACTTGGTTGATGTGACACATGATTACTAGTGAGTTGCTTTGTGAATTTTAAGATAGAACTTGGAGGTTTGGTTTTGTTTTGAGGTGGTCCTATGATCAACATGTGTTTGTTTTGAAATTGAGGTTGTTGAATACGTGAATAAATGATAAGTTGAGTTGTGATTGTGTTGATTGTTCTTTGTTGTGTAGGAATGTTGCAAGCCTTAGTGGATAAGCTTAGTGAGATAAAGTACTCAAGGACTTTATCTAACATATCAGAGTCATCATAACTAAAGGGATCGATAGGTATATAGTGCGCTTGTAGAAAGAGATTTTACATGATCATATGACTATGCTTTCTCCAAGATTAATCATTAATTTCCAATTCACATTTAAGCTAACTAGGGTTAAAAAAAAGTTTATAAATTTTCTATAGATCTTGAAACCAGATTGCATAACTACAAATTGATAGAAAATATCAATCTACTCCTAAGTTCTAAAGTTATTTTTAGGAGGTCTGGGATGCCCCATGATGTCTGGGTCCTAGTAGGAATTTTTTAATAGTGTTAGTTTTAGAGGCTTTAGTAATAGAGATTAACAATGTGACTGTTTGCAAACCCAGGTTTAGAATTGGTTTTTTTGCTATTTTGTGAGATTTTGGATTGTGCAATGTGTTGTAATAACCTAAAGTTTTGAATCTTTACAAAATGAAACTAATCAATCCAAACTATGCAATTCTTTAGAAAATGTAAATTTTTTTCATATAGATTTGATAATTTGAAGTATTGAATTGCAAAACTCTTTCAAGATTTGTAACAAGCTAAGAAAAATGACTACTTTCTTTAATATGCAATAACACCTTTTTCAGAATTTCAAAACAAAAATTTGCAACCATAAATATAATACAAGTACAAAGACAAAAAATATGTTAAAGTTTCTTTGAGCCACCTGTAGCAAGACAAAGCCACCCAAGGGTGTTTGAGTCCCTAATAGAGGTTCAAAAAAATGAAAAACTCAATATTTAGTTTGTTGTTTAAGTATACTATTTCTATCTGCAAATTCGTTTGACAATGACTATTTTTCTAGAATTTTCCCAATTGAAGATAATGTTACCCAAATGCAAATATTTGAATAATAAATGATAATTATGAATACAAATTTGAATGTGAATATGATCTAAATGATTCAAACTAACCCTATTGCCACCTATTATGCAATATGATATGTAATTTTTTGAAATTTTGTGCCTATTTATGATCCAAAAATGAAATCCTAACTGATAAATACAAAAGAATGCAATACAAAACTTAGATCTAGGGTGAATGAGTGTAAATTTTAGGTCTATGATGTCAAAATATAATGTTCACCAAAATTTAACATATGAACAAGGGAACCCTATGTTTAATGCATAAAACCTAGGATGAATCTATTTATTTTTTAAAGGTACATTAGGAGGAAAAACAACAAGGTGTTTATATTGACATAAAACCATGAAGGTGAGTCAATCAGATGAAGATTTGATCCTTTTGAGCCATAGAAATAGACTAAAATTGATTTTCTATGGTTAACCCAATTAAAATATATACCCTAATATAAAAATACAATAACTCAAAAGTGCACCGACTAAAACAACAATTTTTAGGTAGATCTAGAAAGTGCAAAGGACTATGTACCTATCACTATGGATTGGATCTGAGTGCTGTAGTAGGACTGGGTCACCTAGGGGAATATGGGTCCTTATAGAACTTGTCTGAACTTCAAAACTTGATCCTATAGCTCTTTGTTTTCTCCCTGTTTTTCCCTACAATTCTTCGTCTTCATATGTATACCTGCAATAAATTTGAAAAAGAGATGGGGCTGGCTATATATGATTTTTCATCATTCAAACCATTTTTTTGGTATTTCCACCTCCACAATAGCCAGTAAAATTTATTGATAAAAGTGTGTGTTCCCTAACCTTAAGTGTTTCTAAGCTTTTTATGAGATAAAAATGCATAAAACCCTACTCAGGTGCGTTAGAGAAGGATTCCTACATGATAATGACAAGATCTACCTAGGGACAAGTCAAACACCCTTAGGAAATCTAAAATATAATGATACCTTTCTTTAGGCTACAAATAGGATGAAACTTGAAGATGAGAACACTAAGAAACAAGTCATTAGGTTGAAGGAAATTTCCAAATGCATCTCCCAAACCTAGAATCCATCATGCTCTTCTATTGGCATCAATCTTCAATCATGACATAATACTTGATCAAAATCTACAAATGATCTTGAAAACTTACAAATTCAAATGTGGAAAAATTATCTCTTGCTTCTCTTTTTTCTCTTATTGCTTTCTAATTTAAAATGGTGAAAAGACTAGGTATTTACAAGCATTTCTCTAATTTCCTAACAATTAGATCTTGAAAGCTGACATTTGAAATTTTAATGTTAAAATTCCAACACCGACATTTGACAATTGGTCCCCGACAAAATAGGGGGACCCATTATCCCGTGGGTGTATGGGTCCTAACCCTATTTTCTAGGACACAATGTATCAAGGGGAACACATTAATTGATTGCATTTGTTCAATGCTTTCAATTTATTAGAAAATGATAAAATAGGCCTCAAAATACATAATTAAGGGGATTAAGGCCTAGTTAGGAGGTGTTGAAAATGCATGAATGTAAAGGTCACTAAAATAGGTCCAAACTAAGTGTGAAATTATACTATCACCTACAAGGGAGTATAATTTCCTACGCTACACTTATTTTAAACATTATTAAAAACAAGATAACAACTTGGGCAGATCTTGTGGAGGTTTTGACACCATGGGAGGGTTGTCGACATTCCACGAGGGTCACAACCTGACCCTATGAGATTTGACCCATAGGGGGCTGCAGCTCCTAATAAGGGTGAGGCAACAAGGCACAACCATATTTGCCACCCCTATCCTATTTTATATAATTTACAATATGAAATTCATATAATAATATACATGTAAGATATATATATATATATACATGAAGATATACATATACACATTAAGTGTATATACCTATACATTTCTTAATATATGCATTTTTTACATTTGAAGATATACATATGTACATGTATATATATAATATATATACTTATAGATTTTTAATATATATGTATGTATGAATGGAATAAAAGGTCCATAAATATAAAACACATTCCTTATGAATAGATTAAATCAAGATTAGGTATGTGAGTAAATTTGAAAAGGAAATTATGATAGGTTGGTTTCAAAAATAAAGGATATGCAAATTTTCAAAATGGCTTTAGGTATGATTATTCTATAAAGAAAAATACGATTTCAACTATACTCTATTTTAATTTTTTTACATAAGTATAAAGAGAATTCATATTTTAAAATATTATGGGGAAATAACAAGAATATTCTCACTCTATTTTATGCAACATGAAGTTATAGAGATGGAAAAAATCATAATTTATCATGTAACCATGTGGTATATTTTATTTATTCACTAAAGCTTTGAACAAATATTTCATTTATACTTATTACAAATTTAAATCTATTTCAACCAATATAATATGCAAATTTAAATTGAAGCACAAGTTAATATTAAAAGTAATATTTCGTTTTGAATGAATGAAATTAGAAATGAATTCTTTCATATTATATTTGATTAACCAGAAACAAATCTCATTTTCCCTTATCAAAAACTTGAATCTGTTACATTTCTTCTTTTCTCAATGAGAAGAGTACAAATTTCAAAGATTTGTACAACCTTCATATTACATGAATATATTCTTCAAACAAGTAACCCAAGAAAAACCATTAAATCGATATATCACATCCAATGAATGGAAAAATATGGACTAATATAGATCATGAAAATGGGAGGAGAAGAGATCTCCACCCTACCAATATGACATCATTAGGCCTAAAAAATGCTCTATCTATCCCTTAAGTAAGAATAAATAGTCTAGAACCAAACACAATTAGGTGATCACATCCCATAAACAACCAAGAGTAACACATTTCAAAAATAAAATCCATTGAATCCTCCATGTTAAAATTAATCCCAAAACACAACCTACTAAATAAAATAAACTACCTTTTTATTAAGAATTTTCTTCAACAAATAAATTCTACACACAATAAGAATATTAAAATAAAATCAATTCAATGGAAATTTAAAGTTGGGAGGACTCATTAGTCTACACAAGTTGTAGATATGAATCCTCCTTCCTTTTCCATGTCATAATCAACTTGATCTCTAAATCCCTTACAATTAATCCCATCTTCTTATCTTCTCAAACCATTAAGTCCCTCTCCTCAAAAACCAAACAACAAAAAATGAAAGCTATCAAACAAGAATAAATGAGAAATAAAAATAATTCCAATACTCACAAAAGGAGGATAAATAGAACACTCAATCCTGAAAGCATCTCTATACTCTTAATCAAAAATGTGTGAGCCAACTCATTGGGCATAATCCCTGTTGATGGTATTTTTATGCACTTCACAACACAGGTGATACGTAGGTGTATTACCTCTCTTGAAAGAAAATCTTCCACAATCAAATTGCAGAACACTATCCCAAGGTCTCTTAGGTGTCAAGTCATGACGAGGCTTGGAATAAATTAGTTGTTTGGTGTGATTTTTCTGGAATCACAAGGCGGTCTTACATGGTCAAAGTTGTAGGAGAATTGGGTCAATGAATGGAGTCTTATGGATTTGGAATTACTATACCTTGCTGCAGGTTCAGATAGTAGTCTTGGACTCCATTGTTTTGTCGGATTTGGCTTTACAATGTGCAACAAACCTTAACACAATTTGTTTCTAAAAAAAGGAAAAAAAAAAAGGGCGAGGAAGAAAGATGTTTCCCAGACCTGCAACTACTGATGAACAGTGATCATGGAGGTTCTTGCTGTGGATAGTTTCCTTAAACATAATTTCACTTAATCAAAATTCTCACAATATCATGAAATATGTGCTATCTTCTAGGGACTGCAGATATTCATCATTCATTCACCATGGAAACATGAATAAAGATAAAGTTTAATGAGCAGCAATGAAATTAAAGTCCAGGCTAACTTTACACAGTCATATACCATCAGCAAATGACCAAAAGTATGGATAGGGAAAGCATACACACAGCAGTAATCTTCAAAACCAAAGACACCATACTAATTCTACCAAAGTCAATCTAAGGATACTAAAACAATAAAGTAACTTGAAGCAAAGTTCTAGCTAAATGGAGAAGAAACATGAAACATGTGGAGAAAACCAAAAATACACTAGAAAATGACTGTATTTTCTATTATATTCTCAAGAGCATGTCTTTACAACAACTCAACTCTCCTAAAATGAGAGGAGGAGAGCCCTATTTATAGTTTCCAAAAAACAAAATGAGTGGCCAAGATTCGATTCAATTGTGTGGCCAATATTCACTTTACATTACGGTTTCACCTACCCCCAAATATATTACATTTAAAAACTCATTTCTTATCATATCCCTTGTTTCATCCTCTAGTGACAGCATTGTAGCAATTTTGACCTTTAGCCATTTGCCCTTGTTTTAGCTATTCTTTGAGGAATTCTTCATCGATAATAGGGTTTCCTTCACACTTCTTCAACACTGCATACTCTATGAAGTTCAGGATCAACAACTGGAGCTTATCCATCTCCATGATGTCTGATCACAGCACTTGATAGCTCCATTCCTGGGAATTGCTGACAAGTTTCTTCCAGTCTTCTTCATATTTTGCTGCATTATCCATGAAAAGCTCTGACTGCATGAAGGCACAGGCTACAAAACTCATAAAGTCCACGGTGAATTCAACCGACATCCCATCTTCCATGATTTTCAAGAAGTGGGACCTTATGTTCTCTAGATTGATTTCGACTATGGGCGGCTCATACCCCATCATCAACTTGACGTACCAAGAACATTCTTCTCTAGAATCCCTAGCCCGTTTGATGTTTGGTGCTATCCGCTCAATGATTTGCTCAAGCCTTTTCCTTCTGTGGTTGAAATCTCATTTTCAGACATCTACTAACCAGTGATCATCGTCCTTGAAAGCAAGGTCCTTCTCCTAGACCTCGCTTGGCAAAGAAAGTATGGCCTCGATCTTTTGATAGGTGGCCTCATACTTCCTTGGGAACTCCTCACAAATCTGCCTTGTACCCTCAAGGGTTCTTTGCACTTCAAGGAACTTATTTGTTGTTCGGACAACCAAATTGATGCCTGTGTTTCCCATGTCTAAGACCTGCTGGAACCAGTTTTTCGTAGTCTTGTCTAAGTTCCTTCTATTTTCTAACTTATTAATTTTCTCTTGGGATAGCAGTTGAGGCAGGGTGGATGATGTTGTGGGTTGCTCATCTGGGGACGACCACTATTGAATGTAGGTTGATAGATCGGCCACTTGCTCCTTGAGCTCCTCCTTTGAAATCTTGTCCTGTTGGATAAGGTGTACCACTATGGTGACCAACTCCTGGAGATGCTCAACCTTCTATTCCCTCGTGGCCACTCCCAAGTCAATGGTGGAGACATTGTAAGTTATACCTTGCTCTCCAATCATTGGTGTTGCTATCTGCACCGCCCTTGATCCTAAAGCATCCATGGTTATCTTGGATCTGACCTTGGGTTTCTTCTCCCTCTTTTTGGTGCTTACCTATGCTCTAGCCATGATGGCCTCTAGCCTTGCCTTGGGATCCTTCAAGGTGGGAGTCTTCTGCTTTAGTTTCCTTTGCATCCATTTGGGCATTTGGGGCTCCTCCCCAGGGGGTTTACTTTGACTCCCGTTGTCCCCTTTTTCAAGCTCGGCGGTTCTGATGAAAAGAGCCCTCTCTTCAATCCTCACATCTTCTTTCTCCTCTTCGGAGTCTTGTCAGATGGTTTCATGTCTAGTGGGCGACTTAGTATGCAACCGCTCTTTGGGTACATCTTCTTTCTCAACATCCCCCTCTTCTTCATTCTGATTGTATTCATGCTCTTCAAGATTCTCCCCTTGCTCATCCTCATGGGGGAATACTTCCTTGTCATGCTTTGGGGTCTAGTCTTGCTTCTCAGTAGGAGATTTTCTGCCCCCTGCACCTTGAGCAGCAATCTCTTCTTCTCTTGTTAGCCAGTCCTCGACTTCCCTATCTTCAATTTCCTTGAGTTGCTTTCCCCACTTTGCATTGAGTTCGGGGTCGTTTGATTCTCTTATAAAATCAGCATTATGCTCCTCGCTGCTCTAACTAGAGGACTCATACACCACCTCATTTATCTCACGGCGTTCGAACAGTGGATGTTCATGATACTCAAATTCTTCCTCTTTTGGTTCCTTTGCAGCCTCTAGCTGTTGTCGCTCGAGCTCATCTGATATTTGCATTGTAGCTTCCATATTTGGTGGTTTAGTAGAGGGAAGGGGAACTGGAGCAGAGGCCATTGCCTGAGCTATTGCAGCCTAAACCATTGGATTAGTGAGCATCCCTAAGAGCTCAAATGACACATTTTGCATATATTTCACAAAAGACTTAGGGAGACTAGGGGCAGACATCATGGCAGCAGGAGCAGAGGGGAGGGAAGGAGACATAGAAGAAGAGGAGACTGGCAAGGTCATTGTGGATGATGAAATAATCTATAGGATTGGAGGAGAGGAGGCAAGGTGGATGGAGATGTCCACCGCAGGCGAGGAGGAAGCAGAAGCTGCAATTGAAGTAAGCGGGGCAGTGGTGATCGTAATAGGTGGAGACCCCAGCAAGCTAGATCCTTCTTTTTCAATCCCAAGGGGCGGGCCCTTGGGCATCACCGTTGTCTTCATGCCTCCAGTTGTTTTTCTTTTCTTCTTGGAGGGCTTTGGCTCAGAAGACTTGTGGGCATAGACCTTTGGTTTGGGCAGCTGCTCACAGGCCTCCTTTCTCTTCTTGGTCTTAGCTGATGGTGGTGTGCTAGATGCTTCCCCAGTTACTGCAACAACTACCCCACCCTCAGAGCCACTTGGTTCATTTTCCAGTCCCTTGAATGTGAAGGTGACTCCTTGTTGTTTTAATCAAGCCACCTGTTGGTCGACCCATGCTTTCATTCAGATCTCAACGGGCCTAGTGAGTATGCTGATATCATTAAGCTCTGGCTCATTCCAGTCAATCGTAGGCAGCGGCAAATTGGCCATGAAATCATATCCTAGATCGACCATCGTGTCTTCATCTTCTTCAAGCTAGTCGGTAATTGGGCACAAGTTGAGCCTTCACACATAGATGGTGGTCATGCACATGTAATGTCTCACCCATACCTCAAGATCATCTTTGCAGTTGGCCCAAAAGGCTTCGATGCTATGGAGGTGGGCATACCCTCGTCCTAGTGCCTTCCTAATGTGCCCGTATGGGTCCATTCGAGGCCGAGCAGTATATTGATGGAAGTTCTACTCGGCCAACTCCCTTTCTGAATACCCCGCACACTAGGAGGTATGAATCTTGTACATTCCTTGGCTGAGCCCAATGGGGTAAACCGGGCCCGCCAAATGCTTATCACTCAGGATGTTGTGGATGTGGTGTAGCTGCCGAGTCAGCTCTAATAGAATGATCCGGTCATTGGGGTACCGGGGCAACTTGTTTGGTCTCTCTGTGAATCCCTCGGCATGGATGTATGTAAACTTTGGGAGCTGTATGTAAAGGAAGGCATACTTCCTGAGGAGGGCTCCGGTGCTATGAGAAACTCTCCTTTGAAAGTCACCCCCAAGAGATCGAATGATGTGAGCGATGAATGCATCATTCCCCCGACAGTAATCCCCTTTGAAATTCCTGAACTGTAGTTGGGAGTATTTGTCGTATGGTTTAAGTTCCACCCCTGATGGATCACTGAGTACCATTGTGAATCCCTAATAGTGTCGTCGATCAGCGAGGGAATATACCAAATAGGAGGCCATGAAGAACTAGGAGGTCTTCTTTACGATCGTAAATTGCTCATGAAAGTGATCACTGATTATCTCTCCCCAATAGATGGTGGTCCCCTTTCCGTAGAGAATCTCCTCTACAAAATAAAACATCCATTCTTAGAAGAAGGCCACCCCAGGAAGGCCCATCACTCAGCTCAGCAAGGTTATGAGGTCATGGTAATCCTTGAAGAAGTCGCTGTGAAAAAGCTCCTAAGGAAGCTTGCCAGCACTGCCCCTCTTATCCTTTAACCAATACAAATTGATGACCTTCTTGCATCTCATGGGATCCTGCTCCCATAGTTCCTTGCACTCAGCCATGGTGGGGGTCTCCATGTGCTCATAGGTCGGGATGTGGAATGTGGTCGTTATACCTGATGGGGACATGTCTGCAAGGACATTTCTGTCCCAGTCTACTATAGTTCTGGTCTCTTCTTGGTAGGCTTCTACACATGCCATTACTAGTTATGGGGCCAACAAGGCTGGCGGGAAGCCTGCAGCTTTAGCAATTCCGCTCTTCTTTATCAGTTTTGCATTTTTAGTCTTTGGATTAATCCTGAACCTTTGTATGAATTCGTCAACATCGACCTGACCGATGTTGGTATCTGTGACATCTCTCCAGAGAGAGGTGACTCTGTATTGTATGGGGACCCCTTGGAACTTATACTTCATTAGGTCCTTGTCCTCCTTGCCTCGAGGTGTCTTGGCTATTCCTTTTCCCTTTTCCTTGGAGGCATTGGAAGTTTCTGCATCGGATTCCATAAATCCTGCCCAAAAGATGAGAATGAGTAATCATAAACATGAAGAGATAGTCTCATACAAGCTCCTGCACACCAAGATCAGCTTTACAATCATTATTTGCCATTCAATAATTTCATAACACTTGATAATTCATCATTAGAAGGAAAGGTAAGCAATTCGGGTTCCCAGGTTCAGAATTCCCTTGGCAGAATGCTGCTTGAAAGGGAAAATTGAGGATGGAATTCCCAAAGGCATTTCCCGATGTTGGATTTGAGTAATAGAAGGTTGGCATGAAGGAAGACATGATTCTAGCAAGTGGGTCAAAATCCATTTTGGATTTGGAGGTCATTTGGTCCCTCATTTAGGAGTTCGGGTACCTTCTATAGGAAAGCCATTTGAAACGGCGTAGGGAGGATGGAAATCTGGGCGTTGAAATCCGGGTCTCAGATTTCCGTTGCCAGGAAGCGATTTCGGATCAGCCGTTGGAAACGGTGAAGTGGAAGCGAAAATCCGGGGAAGGAAATTTGGAGAAAAATCTTCGGAGGAGGGTTGGAGGACTTGGGACAGCCAGGTGGTGAAAACAGGACTGGGACCCAAAGGTCGAGAAGCTATCCAGAATTTGTAGTCGAAACGGCACTAGTGAAACGGAATCCCGAGAGGGGAATTTCGGAGGTCAAAATCTGGAAGAAGCTCGGGGGGAAAGAGGAGAATACAAACTTGGTCTAGGCGGGCAGGGGACCGAGGTCTAGGAGTCGGGAAGACGTCCCATGAAGGCCGTTTGGAATGGCGAACTCGAAATGGAATTCTGAGAATGGAATTTCAGAGGATAGGGTTCGGAGGAATTTGGTCGAGGGGTTTCGACTGGGAGTCGGAAGACTTATGACAAACTGGGAATTGGGTTCTGGAAAGCTGCTCGGGGAAGGCCGTCGAAACGGCGAAGTCACAACGGAATTCTGAGGATGGAATCCCAGGGATCTCATTTTATCAGGTTTTGATAGACTGAAAAGGTTTCAGATGGACTTCGAGGGCTCAGGGCCCAGAGGCTGGGATGATGCTCGGGCAAGGCCGTCAAAATGGCAATGATGCAATGGAATCCCAAGAGGGGAATTCCGGAGGTCGGAGTCCGAGGGGGGGTTCGGAGGCGGAGAATTTTGAAATTTAAGTCGCGGATGGTGATGGGAAAGGTCGGGTCCGGGGATGTCGGCGGTTGTTCTAAAGAACGGTCATGGAGAGATGAAGTCCCGAGTTGATTTTTTAGCCAGTTAGTGATTGTTTTTTGATTTTCTAAGAGATGGGTTTTGAGTGGAGGGCACAAATTTACTTAACTTTAAACCCATTTTACAATTTACATACATCAAAATGTAGAATTTCACAAATCAAAGGGGGAGGGTGCACGAACGACAAACCTACCTCGAAGTCCCGAAGAGCAAACTAATGGCCACATGGAAAATGATGGAAAACAGAGCTCAAAATGCTGGGCGGAAAACACTTGGACGTCAAAAGTTCTCCAAACTTTTCTATCACTCGAACAATTGATAATGACGGCCAAAAAATTTGTTTTTACGGCAAAAACCACCATTAATACAACATTTAATTTGTCCGTACGGTGACAGGTGAAGTTGGTGGGTTCAAAATGTAGTCGAAGGTGGAAGATCCGGAGTCTGGTGTCCGGGAAGCTGTCTCGCCACGATCGTTGGAAACGGCGAAACTCGAGAGGAAATTCGGAGGGGGAAAACCTGACTTCCAGGGTCCAGGGTTTGGAAAGACGTCAGACGCCGGACGCTGGAAATGGCAAACCCGGAATGGAAATCCGGAAGGAGAAACCCAGAATGGGAAAACCCAGCAAGGGAAACCCAAAAATTGCCACAGATGCCAGAACGACATTTTGACAAGGAAAACCCGAGCTGACCCTAGACTTAGCAATTTCTTTTTTTAAAGGGGGCGACTTTGGTCAGGCCTAAAATATGATTTTGGGGAACATGCCAACCTTTAGGGCATAAAAATGGGTACGCAAAATGAGGCAGATAAAAAAGGGACCTGACGAAGGAAAGGAAGGAAGAGAGGGTCCCCGTTTTGAATGGGGTGTGTGTGCAAAAGGCACAACAATCCCCCAAGAGGAGATTTCATGTGTCCCCACTTATGAGTGAGTTAAGGAAATATAACTAAACCCAAACAAGGATTGGAAGGATGAAATGTGGTGTTGATGCATCACCATTATTGTTGATGTGTTTGTATGTACATACAAGTTTAGATAAAATTCGAAAAGCAATTTACCTCTCTTAAAAGAAAAATAAATTCTAGAATAAATTTTTTCTAAGGCTTCAAATTTTAGGTCTTGAATTATAGGGTAACTCAATAGTTCAATGTGGAGATACTATTTTATGAGGAGCATTTCTAGTTTAGGAGTCTTAAGAATAAGACGAATTCTTACAAAAATAAATGAAATTTTCACAAAATTTTACCTTTACTACATAGATCGTAAGTTATCTCAAAGGATTTAAAAATATTATTGATAAATTTGATATATATATATTTAAATTACTAAAAGGTTTAAAGTAAATGGAAATAGCCAAAGTAGGGAAAGATAAAGAGTTATAAATCTAGTTTCTTAGCATCATTACATGAAGGAACTTCAAATTTACTAATGAACACTATGAACAACTTATTATTTTCTAGAAGTAATAAAAAAATACACATAAATGGTGCAAACATTCAAAGGAAACTCATAAAATTAAGAAATAGATCAAAATACACCCAAAAAATGGCATAATATCTTGATATTTCAAAATATTGAGAAGGAATTTACAAGTCATATGAGATTTACAATAGACATGATTGACTTGACATCACAGCTACAATTCTGTAAGTATAGAAAAAATGTTACTAATTTATATGAAAGGAAAACATGAAGAAAACTAACTCATCAAAATTCTTCATTAATATCTCTATAATTACCAATAATTTCTACTCTTAAAAATATAACAATAATGGCCCTTTTATAGACAACAAGGGGCCAAAGTTAGTTACAAATCTATAGTCCACATCTAATCAAGATAATAAATGGATACAATTTAAAAGACATGATAATATGAAAAAATCATCAACATATTTAATTTTGAAAGGGACAAATATTCTCTAAAATAAACATCTTTGAAAGGTAGCAACATGTCCCAAATAAAGGAAAGTTCATATAGCACAAAGGAAGTTGGAGGTGAGAATCTTGCAATATCTATTAGTGGCCAAAAATCCCCTAAAATTGGTAGGAAGCCCAAAATATGTACAGTATTAACTTCAGTGTCTACTTCACCATTTGTTTCTATGATACACTGCCCATATTTTATATTTTCCCCTTTGAAAAAATTACTATAGGCAATAAGATCTTTATTAATCTTGCTCCTATCTTGATCTCACATGAATTTTGATATGTACTTATAAGAACCATAATTCATATAGATCTAAACATATACTATAGTTTTAACCCTACTTTATCTTCTATTCATTCGTTACTTCCATGCCATTGACACATTGGCTACTCAAGTTATTATCCTAGCATTAAAATTTACTACTTGATCATTCAATATATTTCCAAAAATTTATCTAAGTTTAAAAATGGATAAATATTCATGTCGGGCCTCATGGATATTGAATCTTATCTTTAACATATTCTCAATAACCACCATTTCCTTGAAATTAAGGTTTATAGTACTTTTCCTCGGTTATTTCACTTCACTAATACATTATTTTAATAATTTCTCCTACCACTTAATATTTTACATCAAAGTCCTTATCTATGGGATCATTTCCTTGTTGACAATATTTTCTGTTGGAAGTATTTTGTCACTTAAAATTTTGATTACTTTGAGCCTAGGAAATTCAATTTGGTTTTTCTCCAACTAAGCTTCACAATCATCAATAAACTTTTGAATTTTAATTTTCCATTCTAAGGACTCTTCCCATTCCTTATTATAATTATTGGATGTTTTTTCTCCTCTAGTAATGCCTATTTGTATCCATTCTTCCATTGTGGTATTAATATGTTTCATCTAGTCTAACAAGGATACTTCATCCTTGGAAAGAAGAACAAGACCAATGGGAAGTTAATCTATTGACTATAGTGGACATGTGAGCTACTTAAGGTATCCACGTAATTTAAAATCTTGTCCCTTTAATTCTTTTTTTCTTCATGTTTTTATGCATTCTTGCAACAATAGCATCAACATTCGTTTTCAATTATGTTATCTCTTGTTCTATGGTCAAATGCGCCCTATGTTGATAGTTGATATTTAGTATTTTGTAGGAGTGATTTATTGTTAATACTTGACCATTTTTAGAGTTAAAACTTGTGCTGTCCTTTCTCTTGATGTATCTCTAGTGATATATGAAAAAACCCTAGCCTTTATTTTTAGTTTAGGAGTATCAATCCTTTCCATAATACTTTTTAAATCAATTGAAAATACCTCAATATACTCTTTTCTCTAGATTTTGTTGATAAACCATGTGAGGGTGTTGGGATCTAGTCCTATTTCATATGGAGGTAATATTCTAGGTTATCTCATTTTATTTGTTTTTCATTTCTCTACTCACTTATGTTCTAGGTTTGTTCCTAATATATTTATTCCATTATCACATCTCTAGAAGTAGGGATATTCACCTCTTGTTCTAAGTATTGTTCCATTTGGGCATTAACATGAACATCATTATTTCCTTCATCTATCTATTCAATGATGATAACTTCTTGGTGAATCTCATCCAAAACCACTTCTTGTCACATAAAAGTATTTATTTCTTTTTTCTTTGTTGGTTTCTCAATTTGAGTTCCAAATTATTTATTAATATAATGTATTCGTTTAGGAATGACTGTATCTTGGATTTTCTCAAACAAATTCTTAGGAATTTTAAAGTTCATTTCTTGAATTATTGAAGCAATGAATGAATAAATTTCGTTATTTATATCCTTAACAATTTGTTGAGGAGAATGAATGTATTGATACATTTTATCCAACTCTTTTTCAATCTCATGCAATCTCCCTTGACATTCTCCATCATGTTCAATATCTTTATCCTTTTCCTATTGTGTTAGAGTTTCTTGTTATATTCCATGCTAGTGGTAGTGCATTTTCCAATTGTATGGCTCAATGTCCAAGTGTTCCAAAAATACTGTCATTTTTGTAAGGGTTTTACAAAATCTTGTCTTTTCTATGTTTTGTGATCTAAAACCTTATATGCCCTAGCTTTACCTTACACTTTTGATCTATTTGATTATTGAATTGCTTGCTTGGTACTTGATGCCCTAAGTTATCTTTTGAATCCCCTTTATGATGTGAGATTACCAGAACCTTTACCTTTGCATAACATTCACTTAGTCAAATTAACACATGTGCATATTTAAAAACTTAAGTGAACCCACACTTTTAACCTCTAGTGATCTTGCTACTTGCCATCTATCATGATTCTATTGATTTTTGCGAGTCTATGGGCAATATTTCATTAAGAAAAATAATTTTTGTAGAACCACATAAAGGGTAATGCTTGTCCTCCTTTCTATTGGTTTTTCCAATCCATGGAGGGTAAAGAACCAAAGACAAAAAGAGGTTGTGGAAATGTGGAAAGTATGACACATGGAATGTTCATATAGTTATGTGAATCCATGGTTTGATTAAAGAAGGTTAGAAATTAAATCCAAGAAATTTGGAGAAGTTGACACCTATCAGTATTTGGTGTGATTTCGTGAGTTTGAAGACTCTATAAAGTGGTCCATGTTCTTAAGTGTGGAAGAGTGGAAATGAGACATGTGGAACTTTCTTAATGATTCCACTAAGACTTTCAAAAGGGGTTAGGTTTCTGATTAGCAAAATTGTGACAAGTGACATGTTTTAAAAGGATTTCGTGAGTTTGCAAGCTCTTCAAGGTCAGTCCCATTTGAGGGTGTGGAGCCATGGGAGACTACCACATGGATTCCTAGCCAATTTCATATGCATTTTCATAGGAGATCTTCCTATCAAGCTAGATTGAATGATGTGTAAAGTGGCTTGACAGGGAACACCTTTATTAGCTGAGACTTTTCTAAGCATGTCAAAGGTTTTTAAAAAAATTCAAGTCAATATGGATCATTGAATCTTGTCTTGTCATCATAGATCAATAGTTCACATCCAGACTTAAAAAATGGGAAGATGGATGTTCTTGGATTGGATGAATAGAGAGTAATGGTGGAAGTGATTTAATTCTACCCAATATTTGCAAGGATTTTCTCTATTTATATTGCAATTTGATTGAGAAATAAAATCATTTTGTATTTGCATTGAATTTGGAGAGTGAATCTCTAGCATTCTAAATCTTCCATGATGAGCTAGGATTTCCAAAGTGAAAAACAAGTTACCTTCTTTGGTCCTCTATTTGTGAAATAAAAATAAGTTTCCTACATTTAGGGTTTATATTTGATTTATAAAATCTAGTGAGTTACCTAAAAATTATTTGAGCCCTAGAATATTATACACCATCCTTAAGATGAACCCTAGATCATAGCCATGAGTAAATAAAAAGGCCAATCATCCTCTTCTAAAAGACCTTTAGATAAAGATTTGATTGTGCAACTCTCGGGTTCCTCTAGAAAGGCTATCCATGTCCATGGGCACAATGCTGCAAGTGGTTAGTTGGATAATGGAAGGGAATGCATGGATGCAGAGCTCCCTAAGAATGGATGGAGTCTTTTTTCCCATTGGTATAACAAGTGAGCATCTAGGGTTCCTATTTCTAACATTTGGATATATGATTTAGGGAAACTTATTGTCCCCAACATATTTATGAATGTAGAACTAATTAGACATGTAGCAAGAAACTGTGATGAAAATGTTAAGAGTTGTCTAGGCTAGAAATGGGGAAGAACTAGTGAAAATTGACAAGACTTCCATTTCCATGGTATTTGGTTTGAAGTTAGCTACCAAATAACTCATAGAATTTGATTTATTCAAGAAAAAATATTAACAATATAGAAACAACTATAGGGTATTATGGTTGTTGAGGCACAAACTAAAAGGGTTTGATAAGAGGTCTATAAGGATTATTTCGAATGAAATGGAGCCTTTCAACATAGAGATGTTTGAAGATTATTTCATAAAGAAATATTATGCATTCTTCCAAGTTCTGGGAGGTGATGCTAAAGCTAAACTCCTTGTGTCATTAATGTATATGGAAACAAACATACAAAACCCCTTGGTCAACAATGAGTTTGAAATTGCCACCTAAATTTCTAATGGCATCCATAAAAAAATGGTGGAAATAAAGCAAAATAGTAGGGTACTAAATTTTAGATGGTATTCCTTGTTGTGCCACATAGTTTTGTATGAGGTGAGAAAAAAGTGGGACAAATCACTACAAGTCCAAATGCTAGATAATAAAGGTAACTCTCTCCCTATCCAATGATGGAACCATGTTTGGAACATGCATTGTGAATTAGCTAATTATGTAATTTTTGAAAACCATTTTGTTAAAAGAGTGTTGACACTCATGAGAGTGAAGGAGGACAAGTTGTAGAAGGAAATCATGGATTTTCTAAGACCCAAAGATAGAGTTCTTGAATTGGGTGTGCAACATAATTGGGGATTTTTGTATCTCAATTCATACTCTTCAATTATAAGGGTATATGGGTGCCCTATGGGACCCCACATCATGCCCAAGTATGTCCCTCTCAAACTGGCATACTTGGAGGTAATTTGGAAATTAAGTGAAGTTGATAAGGCTCATCTAAAAGGACAAAAGAAAGGCTCCTTTTTCCCATTATCCATAGTCTTTTCAAACTTCACAGTAATGAGGGAGGGCTTGGAATTCATGTATCCAATGCTTCAAGCTTACAATATGGTTTAGGAGAGCATAAGGCCTTTTACCTAGAAGGATTCATTAATTAAGTGATAATAAGAATAAAGAGATCATATTTTGCACACCAACTCCTCTTTGGTGGGGATGTGCTTAGAAATTGGCTTGATGATAAAGAGGTAAATGGGAGAAGAATAAAATGGGTCACCTTCAAAAAATCAAAAGATATAACGGCCAAAAGGATAGCAGGTTACCCTATGACCTATGCTAAAATTAATATCCTATTGCTAGGATCCAAATGGTCTTTAATAAAATTGAAAAATTAATTAGGAAGGCCCCAATGATGGATGAGAGGCATTTTTAATAGCCTAAAACAAATCCATCTATTTATTATTTTTGTTATAAAGGTAAAGGGGGTAGTAATAAAGGAGCCAACCCCTTAGAAGAAGCTATCTATAGAGCCACCATCTCCTCAACAAGCACCTATAACTAAGGAAAAATTCAGGTTAGCAATATAAAGTATAAATAAACCAAACCCTAGCTAACAATGAAGCATAATGAAACATAAAAGCATAAACCAATGAACAATCTCACCCAAAACTTTCATGCATTCCATGATTCATCTCCATTGCCCCTCTCCTCTTTGCTTAAATAATGTTTGCCCTCAGATTTTTTGGAGCAACTATGACCTATGAAAAGACTAAGCAAAATATCGAAGGATTCAACTACACAATTGCAAGTGTAATAAAAAATTTGCAATCATGAAGTCCTAATAGAATGAGGTTGACATTGTTCGTTTATAAAAATCAATGTTTTGGATGAATGGCCAAGATTAATAATTGATAGATGCTCTAAGATAGAAGGATGAGATTGAATGTGACAATTAGCAATTAGGGTTAGGGTAGAATTAGGTTAAAATTTGAAATGGAAAGATATGATTTTTAAGAAAATAAAATCAACAGAGATTGTAGAAAAATCAAATAAGAATTTAAAATTATTTGATTTATGAGAGAAAGGTAACTTTTTGAATTAATAATTAAATTAATTCAAAAGAGATAAGGAAATGATCTAGTAAATAATGATTTTTAATTATTTAATTTGTGGGAGAATGGAAATTGAGTTTTAAATAAATAATTTTATTTAAATTTGGAGGAAAAGGAAGAAAGGACAATTAAATAATTAAAGAAAATTATTTAATCATAAAAGAAATGGAAAGTGAATAATAATTAAATAAATTTAGGGATTTATTTTATTATAAAAGGACATAGGAAATTAGTGACGTATTTAAATAAATAAATACACAATGATAATAAACAAAACCTTAAGCCCCCATAATGGATTCAACAAAAAGCTAGTTGGATGACAAATGGAACCAAAACAAAATTGAGGGGTTCCATCAATGGCTCCGACTAGGGATGCATATGGTGAGATCTCATAAATAATAGTTAATATACAAAAATAAAAAAATTTATTTATTTGAATAATCGGGAGGAATAAAAGATAGGAATTAATTAAAAAATTAAGAATTATTTAATTAATAGTTGAATTAGGACCATGGGACATAATTAAATACTTTAATTATGTTGAGAAGAAATATGTAAAAATAAAGCTTACAGGCCTAGGTTATTTTTATGTGTCTACATTTTTCCCCTCTTTGTCATGATGTGGTTCATCGCATCATGACAAAAACAATTAGTCAAAATGTTCCCTAGTGTCAGTAGGGTAGCTCCATGCCCCCTCGAAAGAATTTTACAAAATTTTCAAAAAAATTCAAAAAAATTGAAAATTGTTTTGAAAAGTCAAGTTGATTAGAAAAAAAGCGATGGTGACAAAAGAAATGATTTTTAGGACCCTCAGAGTCGACAAAATGTAGTTTGAATTCCTAGGCAAAGCAGAGCCAACACAAACCCTAGAAAAACTCTAGTTTTTGGGGGGTATAAATAGGAATTTGGAAAGTTAAAAGGTCATTTGCACTTTTGAAGGTTGGAGATTAGGAGGTCTAAGTGGAAATGGAGTGCATTCCTCACACCGAGCACTGATCCTATCGAGTTCACACATTTAGATGGCTGGAGGGCGTAGGAGATCTGGTAAGGCTCTACAAACCCACTTTGCAAATTTTTAATTTCACACATTTTTAGGCATAATACAAATTTGACAATCAATTGCATCATTCCGAGATAGCTGCAAGTGCTATTGCATTCCACACAATTGACTATGAATTGACACATTTTCTATCAAAACGATTAGGGTAGGATAGGTTTTACAATTTTTTCAATGCAACTGTTTAGGTTTGTGCATCTGCAAAATGTTGAACCGCATTCGTGATTGTGCGACGCAATCAATTGTGGTGATGCACAACCATCTAGGGATTAGCTACAATTGCTTTAGGAATGAAACAAATGTAATACTAAGTTGCAAATTATTTAGGGGTTCAATGCAATCGATCTCCTATAACGCATTCACCATTTCATGACACAATTGAGGATTTTGTAATGCAATTGATAATTAAGTGATGCAATTTTCTAAGTTCAAAGTTACCCTAGTTTTTCTTTTATGATATGTGAAAAATAGATGGAGGTAAGTTGTTTAACTAGCATAGTGGTTGTCATGCTGGTCATAGGTTCATATAGATCTGATCTATACATGGGAGTCATGACCACTAGAGACTTATCAGTTGCAGGACCAATTGACTAGCACTAAAAAGTGCAGGTTATGGCATCTTGGTCTGTACCATGTGACATTCATGCCTATCATTAGGGAAAATAGGGGGATATTTATTTTACTTCCTGAGCAGTGGCATTCAGATACATGTTCATTTCATCTGCCCACAAGAGAGGCTACCATCTCCTTGGAGGATGTCTATAGGATCCTTCGACTGTCGATCCAAGGGGAGAGAGTTAGATATGATCTTGGTTGGGGATATTAGGCTCTGACCACCTTCTACATGTATGATGATGTAGCACAACTAGGTAGTGATCGATATGAGATTAGATGGGAGACACTAGTTGCACAATATGAGCGATTGGACTACGTAGTGTGCACTGTGATAACCAGAGTAGTGATCCCAAATCCTCAAGGATATGGATTTCCTATCTGATGGGGGGAGATGCTAGTTGGGATGATGACCAATGAGACAATGTATGCATGGGGACCATGTTTACTAGCGATGGTGTATTTCTGGCTACATGATATAGCATATTGGTAAGGCCAATCTATGAGCTGTGGGGTTACTTTACTGATGGTATGGGATTGGGAGCACATTGTTGTGTTTCATCCACTAGTTGGTCACCAGTTGGGGACCAACGTACCATATGTATACATCTACATAGGAGTAGTTACTAAGACACATGACAAAGATATTGGTTACTAGTGATATGGGCTAGATACCTTAGTCAGTTTCATAGGGAGGCCATATATGGATTGCCATCAGTGGCTAGATGAGGGTGAGCATATACCATGGTGTCAGTAGGAGAGGTATCTAACTGGGCAAACTATCTAGTTAGTTCACATTATTCATATGTATCTATCAGATTGAGTGTTGAGACAGTTTAGAGAGCAACAGGGGGAGCCACGGGGATTAGTAGTGTTTTCCCAGTCATCGAAGGAGGTGACAGCATGGGGTCCCATGACTTTAGTCTCTACAATAGAGCAGTTGATATATGGGCTACATGCACAATAGTGGGAATTGAGAGGGGGACCAACAGATGCAGGTACCACTCTAGAGTATGATGCATGGTGGCGTGTACATAGGCCAGTGCCATTGATGGATCTAGATCAACCAACACCAATGGTGTGACAAGGATTTGGTCCTCGAGGTAGGAGAGGCAGATATTAAGAGAAAGGAGATGGAGATAGAGGAGGTTGTGGTTGGGATGATGGTGGAGGGGGTGGATGAGATGGTGGTGGAGATGGAAGAGGAGGAGGTGGTGGGAGGAGACATCGATGGAGACTGAGGAGGTGGAGGATCAGGTCACTCTCTCCTATCTAAGAGGAGGGAGAGGAGGAGAAGAGAGAGGAGGAGGGCCGACAGGAGGAGGGTTGCCAAGAGGAGGGATGACAGGAGGAGGCCATTCCATATGTAGAGGTAGAGGTATAGAAGCCTGAGGGAGAGTAACTATATGTGTTAGTTAGGGTGGCCACCATGGATGTGGAGATAGCAGGTCATGAGGAGCAGCCTAAGGAGGATGAGATGGGTGAGGAGGAGCAGATCCTCCATGAGAGGATCCTACATGGAGAGGAGGGGTTTGAGTATGTACCCATCAAGGGTGGTTTAGGGGATAGATAATAGGAGGTGGTGAGCCTACAAGCTAGAGTATAGGCACTAGAGGTTGAGCTTCAAGCTCTACAAGCAAAGAGAAATGGTTTACATGTGGAGAGGGTTACAACCATCATTAGGGATCAATAGGTAGAGCATAGGAGCATATATTTTATTGTTACTTGTAGTGGGTCCATAGTAGACATGGTTAGAGAGGTTGCTTGGATTAGGTGCAAAGAGTAGTATTATAGACAACTATATGAGGAGGTAGTTCCACCAGAGCAGTGGGCTCCTAGTGCTTCAGAGGTTGTCAATAGTGGTCAGTCTCATAGCAAGTGGTCTCATAGTAGATCGAGTCAGGGAGAGAGTAGAAGCATGGGTTTAGGAGACCATTACAACACTAGTTAGACTTGCTTTGACTCATATATTGTGACACATATTTTGTCCATCGAGCTTGGGAGCTTTATTTATTTTGAGAGATACATTATGACATTGTACTGTGACACATTTCTTTTGACCTATATATATCGATATTTTTTGCGGTGATTATATGATATGCAATGCTTTATTATGATATGCAGTCTTTTATTATGATATGCAATCTTTTATTATGATATGCAGTCTTTTATTGTGTATGTGTTATGGATGATGATGTATGCTTTATGTTATGATTATGTAGCCTATGATGATGTCTTAATTCTATATGATGATGTAATACTAATTTACTTTTATAGTGTTATGGATGTCATGTCTCGATGAGATGCTAATGATTATGAGATGTAATGTTAATGCATGTTAATGCATGTTAATGCAAATGTATGTAAATGTATGCAATGTCGATATGCCATGTGACTTATGATGGTTATGTGATGTATGTATGCATGATGGTATTTTATGATGTGATGTTGTTTATGATAATGTTGTAAATATGTATGATGCCTAAATGGATGCATAAAATGTCATGATGATGCTTATGAATATAATGTTTGTGAGATGGATTGTATATTTATATTATGATATGATTTATATGAAGTAATGACATGGAGGTGCATCTGTATGCAAATGATATGTAAATGGATGTATGAAAATGTGGGATATAATCTATGTGAAATTAACTAATTAAAATCCTTACATGAGCATGTATGCAACTGTGTGTTTTTGTGTCATAGGACACCATCATAATGCAAGGAAGAAGAATTGTTAGTGTGGAAGACATGGATGCTAGTATTAGATAAAATTATTCAATATTTTTCCAAAGTATAAATAGGTGTTGCATTAATCATCATTGGGTGGATTATTAAAATGGACAAAAAACACCATGATATGACATAAATCATTGGTGTGTAATGTCATGCCATCGTAAAAAAAATAAACAATCACAGACAAGGAGGATCGTGACTCATAAGAGGAGCCCAATTGCCCTAATCTTTTTGTCACAATCAACCACAAACAGTAATCAAAAGAAAGACAAATCATGAAACGTCATTCCTCCTCTAAATCCTGTACAGGACATCCACGAGGTGGCTAGCATCATGATGAAAAAGCAAATGATAAATGTGGTGAGATTTAGAGATAGTGTTTTCCCAAAGTGTTTTCCAAAAGTGTTATGCTAAGATTTTTAATGTCGAAATGTCAATGTTGAAAAAGCCTAGTTTTGTGTCAGGTAGGATAATGTGTGATAAATGTCGAGAAGTCAAATTTAGGAAGGAAACATCCTAAATAATGTCGATGAGCCAAATCAAGAAGGACACATCATGAATAATATTGATGTCGGGAGCGTTGATTCCCAATGTTGAGAAAATGCCCCAAAATGCCAGTTGAAAGTGTCAATGCTCAGGAAAGATATATACTAGAGAAAAAAGAAATGACAAGGATCATTTCCCAGAAAGACATATCTAAAGGATGATCAAAGGTTGACAGTTTGATACTCTTATGAGATTTTGACCAAGTTTGACTAGATGACCTGATTGACTACGTGTCGCATTTGAAGTGTCAATGTGATTGAAAAGTGTGTTGACTAGTTGCCAAAATTTGCGTAAGAGTTGTTTGATTTAGGATGTTGTGACGAAACAATGAATGACCCAAAAAAACCTAAGGGACTGGACCTAGAGGGGCTTAGGGGCTCATCAACAGATGGCCTTACCTTTGTAGCAATGCACAAAAACCTCATAGTTCAACACAACTTGGCTTTGTCTTATTCAAAAAAAGATTGAGTCATGATTTTATTTGGATAACCTAAAAGGATCGACCTAATGCCTCAAGGACACAATGACAGATGGCCTTGCCTATGTTCAGTCATAGAGGCAACACAGTTCAACAATGACATGGACTAACTAATATGATTGACTTGAAAAATACCTAGTGACATGATTAAATGATTGATTTGGGTGGTCTCGAGGGTACATTAAGTGATGACCTTGCCTACGTAGCAAATGTCCAGAGACCGCGTAGTTCAACCATTTTGACTATGAATCGACTTTGACCAATTTTGACTCTATTCTTGGGATTTTTTGAAAGTTGTTTGGGTGTTTTTGTGTTTTGACCTGTTTCAATTTTTTTTGTGTGTTTTGGACGTTTTATAATGTTTTTGGATTTTTGGAATATTTGATTTTTTTGACTTTTGGAATGTTTTGATTTATTTTTTTGCTTTTTCCAGGACATTTTATGATTTTTAAGGATTTTCTAAATATACAAGACCATGTGCAAGGCCCACTATAGATTAGGTGTTAAGGGTGTTGTCCCAGTCAGGTCTAGGAATAATCAGGATGAATGCAATGGAATAAGATGGGTGCAATAGAAAAAGGGGGTTGATGCACAAAGTATGATTTCAACTGTTACCAGCCATGTAAAGAAATAGCAAGACTTGTGACAGATGTTGTGTGGGGTTTTTATTATGGACAAAGGTAGATGGAGTGACAGTAGATGGAAAAGAAAAGATTGCCTATGCATGGCACCTGTTTGCCAGGTTTTCACCATGGTACTTATCCAAAGCCCCACTGAAATGGTTTTCACTATTGGAAGAATTATTTCTCTTTACTATTTTTGATATTTTCTAATTTTTTTGTGTTACCAAGATGCTTGTTTTCCAGGTTTTCATCAGGGTAACGATTTTTTTATATTTTTAATATTTTTTTTGTATTTTTATGGTTTTAGCTAGGCTCTCTAAAGCTATGTGTAGAACTTGCAGAGATGAAAATATTGATGGGTTCTGATAATTTCTCACCTTCTAGAGTAGACAACTGATAAGCGCCAGAACCAAAAGATGGAGTGATGACATATGGACCCAACCAATTAGGTTCAAACTTATTAGGTTTCTCGCATTCATCTTGATTCTTTAGGTTCTACATCAAGACCAAGGTGCCAATGTCAAAGTTTCAGACCATAACTCTTTTGTTATAACTATGAAAAAGGTGATTTTGATATTCCTGTGAGTCAGAGAATTTTGTCTGTGTTCCTCTAATAATTTCAGCTCATGCATTCGGGATTGACAGTATTCCTCATCATCAATCAATCCCTTCATGGAGACCCATAAGGAGGGGACCTCAACCTCAATGGGTAGGATAGCTTCAGATTCGAAGACCAAGTAAAATGAAGTGGTACCCATAGGGTGGGGTTAAGTTGGAGGTGCCCATCACAACCATTGTCATTGATAGTCTTCTTGAGAATTTCGATTATTGTCTTGTTGGATGCCTCTTCTTGGTCATTACCTTGCAGGTAATATGGTGTGGAGAAATGATGTTGAGTATGGAATTTCTTGCAAAGTTCACATACATCTTGGTTTTTAAAAGGATGACCATTATCTGTGATGATGGATTGGGGAACACCATATTAGCATATGATGTAGTTAAGGATGAATTTGGTTTGTTTTCCAGTTATGTAGGTGAGAGGAATGGCCTTGGTCCATTTTGTGAAATATTTAGTTGTAGTAATAATGAATTTGTGTCTATTGGATGAGGTGGGATGAATTTTACCAAGGTCAAGTCCCCATTGTGCAAAGGGCCAAGGGGAAGTGATCAGTCATAACTCCTATGCAGGTGAATGAATGAGATCACTATGTACCTGACATTGGCAACACCTTGCAAACTAAAGAGCATCCTTTTCTATGGTCAGTCAGTATTACCCTAGTCTCATGAATTTCTTAGCTAAGGTTAGGCCACTCAAGTGGGATCTACATACACCCTCATGTACCTCACATAAGGTTGTTTGTGCTTCATCTATGTCGAGACATTAAAGGAGGGTATTGTCAAAGCTATGTCTATATAGGGTATCATTGATGATGATATAGCGAGTGGCTTTGCGAATAAAGGACTTGCATTGGTTATGGGAAAGGGTTGGCGATAGAGTCTGGGAATGTAAGTAATTATAGATGTATTGATACTAGGGGGAATTAGAACCAACAAGATCACAAACCATTTCAGATTTAGGAACATCATAGGTAGGAACAAACAACTGTTCTACTAAGAACTCAAATTTTGACACATTATTTGGGACATCCAAGAGAGATCCAATTGTGGCCATAGCATTTTCTGCCTTGTTCTATGCTCGAGGAATCTACTCAAAAGTGACCATATGGAAGTATGACATGCAACTATCCACCATGTGTTTGTAAGGCATCAACTTCTCATCCTTGGTGTCATAATCATCATTGACTTGGTTGATAATTAACTGAGAATCACCAAACACTAGGAGTTCCTTAATTCTCCACTCAATTGTCATTCTAAGCCTTGTCAACAATGCTTCATATTTGGAAATATTATTTTTGCAAGGGAATGCAATATGAAATGACTTAGGAATAGAATATCCTTGAGGTTTAATGAATAATATTCCAGCTCCTGAACCATGACCTATATGAGACCCATCAAAATAAAGTTTCCAAGGTAATCTAGGTTCTAAATGGAAGACAGATTCATCTGGAAAATATGCTACCAACGGGTGATCACCTTTTATGGGTCCATTCGTGAGTTGATCAGATATGACCTATCCTTTTATTGATTTGCATTATGTATACTATGTGTCATACTCCCTCATTACCATCACCCATTTTTCCAATTGTCCTATTAATGTTGCCCGACGGAGAAGGTACTTTAGTGGATCTATCTTAGCCACTAAGTGCATTTTTTGGTTCAACATATAATGTCTCAATTTTTTAGCGGAAAATACCACCGCAAGGCATGCAAATTCAATGGTAGTATAATTGAGTTTATACCCAACCAAAGTGTTACTAATGTAATATATTTCTCTTTCTTTTTCTACATTCTCATTCTACGCAAGTAATGCCCCCAATGTAGAAGTGGTTGTAGAGATATACAATATCAAAGGTTTCCTATCAATAGGTGGCATTAGGAATGGAGGTGTCAAAATATATTCTTTGATCTATTGAAAAGAAGTTTGACACTTTTCTATCCACATAAAGGGAATCCCCTTGCGTAACAAGTATTACAATGGGTGACATTTATCAGCCAATTGTGCAATGAAATGTCTGATGGACTGTGATCTACCCTATAATGATCAAATCTCATTGATTCCTTTTGGTGGAGGCATATCCAAGATTTATTTTACCTTAGTTGGGTCAACATCAATGCCTTGGTGAGAAACTATGTACCCCAAGAGTTTACTCAAAGTTACACCGAAGACACACTTCTTAGGATTGAGATAGATCTTATACTTTTCCAACATTTTGAAGAGTTTTTTTAGCACCTTTAGGTGGTCATCTTGTGTCAAGTATTTTTCCAAGAGATCATCAAACTAATCCTCCATTAATGTGTGCATAAGATCATGAAATATTGTGGTTATAGCCCTTTGATAAGTGGCACCTACATTTTTTAGTCTGAAAGGCATGAAATTCCAGCTGTATGTACCATAGGGACAAGTGAATGTTGTTTTATGTTGATCTTCTAGGGTGATACAAATATAATTTTAACCTTAGAAATCATCCATAAGAGATATCATCTCATAAACTACTATGAGATCCACTATGATATCTATATTTGGAAGCGAAAAGTCATCCTTTGGACAAGCTTTGTTCAAATCTCAAAAGTTTGTATAGATGTGGATTTGACCATTTGGTTTGGTGACAGGTACAATATTTGATATCTATTCAACATAATTAATAGATCTTATGAATTCAACATCTAAAAATTTCTTTAGCTTAGATTTGACAAGCAAGGCAATCTACAAGTGCATCTCCCAGAGTTTTTTTTCGACTGGTTTTGCATTCAGAAGTAAGGGAAAATGATGTAAGACTAATGTTGGATCCAATCCTAGCATATTAGTATATGACCAAGTGAATTTGACTTGGAGTGCTATGAAAAAATCTTGAAACTCAAGCCTTTCCTCTTTTTTCAATGATTTTGCAAGGAGAATTATCTTGGGATTTTCAGGTGTGCCTATATTGACTTCTATGGTGTCTTCAATTAGCATGGTTGATTTCTCTTGAGTGATGGGGATAAATTCCAACCCTCCATCCGTAGGTGCCTCAAAGAGGTTTTCACCCTCAGATATTTCCTTTCTTTTTACTTTTGTATCGTCAGAAGGTGCCTTATGGTTTTCACCTAAAGACGTGCCTTTTTTTATTTTATTTTTATTTTAATACTTTTGTGACTAGAGGGTTGAGCAGTCTCTCTGAAATATGCCGCAGAATCAAGATCTATACTAAATCCAACTTTATGTTCCCCACCTGGTATTCCTTCGCGTAGTCCCATGAATTTTGCAATGGCTTTGTCATTTTCAAAAGTGTCCATGGTAGGCAAGTCTTGTTGATCCCAATCAATGAGTTGGGGATATATAAGGGAGATACCATTATCAGTGTTAGCAAAAGGTAGGGATGATGTTGAAAGCATTCAAATGGAGGCTGAAAGGGTAAAGAAAGAGGTGTCCTCAATATCCTAGGAGGAATCTATCCAATCTTCATCTTCAATGATCTCACGTAAATTGGACTCACGAGGAAAGTCAATATTAGGATTATCATTGGAAGGGGCCCATGGTGAGCCAATTTTAAACATTTGTCTAAATATTTCCACAAAAGAAGGCTCACCTGGTTCTTGAAAGGTTTCTTCAAGCTCATAGTCAATAAGGGATTTATCATAACCAAATTCATATTCATGGGAGTCAGTCTTGGTATAGAATTCATCAAATATCTCGACATTTTTCAGAAGAAATTAAGCCCTGAATCGAAATAACAAGGGTATGGGGAGCTCTAATCTCAACTGAATTAAACCATAGCCCTAGATTCTTTGGTCTTTTAGATGGCATTAAGGGTTCTATTATTCCATTTTTTATTTCTACCAAGACCACTAGTTCCATCATAGCCTTTTACCTTCATTATCTCAAAGCCTTTTCCATATTGTTGTACTGGTAGTGGTGGTAGATCTTCCCCATCTATGTAGATCCATGCTAAAATGTCATCAATGTCTTCTTTGTTTACCTCTCCCCATCTTGTGAAAGTGGTTGTGGGAGGGACTTTAAAGACAATCTTAGGTTCTATCTTGAAGCAAGGCTTACCATAAGATTGAGGATACTTAGGTAGCTTGGTGATGCAATAGGCAGGTGTTAGTTTGTATTTGTCACAACCTTTGTCCTAGATCTTGATATTTGGATTAATGGTTTGTAGAGTGGAAGCAGATGGTGTGGTGGAGGTTGAAGCAGTGGAATTGGATGACTTGGTAAATGTGGATGGATCAATGTATTGGGATGAAGTGGATGTTGAAGCTTCATGATTAATAGGAACTTGATGTTTGGAAATGCCCCTTAGGTTGGTGCAATACTGAAAGGGGTTAGGATCACCCTTTATGGTGATCTCAGTTCCATTGTAGGGGAACTTCATACATTGATGATATGTGGAGGGTGTGGCCTTCAATGTGTGAATCTAAGGTCAACCAAGGAGGATGTTGTAGGTAAATTCAAGATCTAGGACTTGACATTTTGTTTGTATGATTTTTGGACCAACCCAAATAGGGAGCATGATGATGCCTTTAGAATAACACTCCTCATCATTATAAGCTTTAATTACAATGATTTTAGGGGCATCTACACATTCCTCAGAGAAGCCTAATGCCTTGACCAATTTTAAGGAACATATGCTCAATCCTGCTCTGCCATCTACTAGGACTCATTTGACCTTATGTTTGTGAATGAAAGCTTCAATATGTAAGGCGTCATTGTGGTATGGATTGGGCGTGGAATAATCTAGATCTAAGAAAGTGACTTGATGGGAACTGGCTAAATATCCAACCATAGCTTCAAAGCGGTTGACATCATTGTTGGTAGGGACTGAAGTTTCTTTTAAAGCCTTGTCCAAAATAATTTTATGTGTGGGAGAAATGCGCAATAGCTCAAGGATGGAAATTTGTGTGGGTGTTTTACCCAATTGATTGACAAGGTTAAATTTTCCTTTGGGCTAGGGTGGCTTAGTGGAAGGGCTAGGTATTGAATTATTTTTTTCTGACAGGTGGTAACGTTGCATTCAAGAGTCTTTTTTATAGTGATGGTGTTGACATAATCATCAACAGCTCGGAGGTGATTGATTATAGGCCCACCTAAGTAATCAAAGGTACCATGAGTGTAGTTAGGTTGATTATCATTCTTTTCACCTGACGAGGAGGGGTTTCTCAAACTATGATCTTGCAGTGGATTCTTATGAATGGTATGGTCAGTATTAGATGAGTATTGTTTACCATTAATTTCAATGTCACCATTCTCAATAAGATCTTGTATGATGTTTCTCAATTGTCTATAGGATGTTGTTTTATGTTCTTTTGTTCTATGATAATCACAGAAGGTGTTTTTTTCCCAACATGATGGTTTAAATTATCCTGGGTCATATGCTTTAGATTCGATAAGTTCTCCCAAGGGGGTGTATGTGCATCATTTTGGGAATTTTCTAGCTTGTCTTTGTTCACCTCGGTTCTTATTGTTTTCGACAGTGTTTGTAGTAGGTGTTGGGATAGACGGGGGATTGATTTATGGTTGATATCCCCTTAGTATGATCGCAGGACCAGTCTTTTTCACTACTTTAGCATAAACAACCCCATCGTTGGTAACATTTTTGTTTTTGGCCCAATACCTATTCCTATCATTGGTTGTGTTCATGTTTGTATTCTTTCTAGGGTACTTAACTTCTCCTTGTGCAATGAGGGACTTTTTAATTTGAACACCTTTTTCAACAAGGTCTGTGAAGGTGTTACAACAATGGACTTGCAAGTTATATTTTAAAGATCCAATGAGATTTTGGAAAAACATGTGCACCTTCTCCTTTTCAAGAATTTCAATTGGACATCGACTTGGAAAGCCTCACCATCTTTGAAAGAAAGGAATGAACATTTCACCCACTTCCTCTTGTGTTGTTTTACATATTTTGGTGATTGTGACATCAATGTCGATGTTATAGGCATAATTTTCCAAAAAATTGTTGGCAAGTTCATCCCATGTTTGTATCCCTTTAGACACTAGTGCAAACCAATCAAGTGCAGAGCCTATGAGACTCCTAGGAAAAAGTCTCATCAAATATGTGTGTTCATAGGACACATCTAAAAAAGTGGTTGTAAATTCTCTTATGTGTTCGATAGGATTTGTCTTTCCTTTGTAGTTAGAGAAATTAGGGACAACATACCCTATAGGAAAAGGTGGCATATACAAGCTTGTGTCAAATGGGTATGGATGTAAGTCAAAGGATGAATAAGTATTTTTTTTTTATAGCTGCATGTTCTCCACTTGTTTCTGTAAGGCAGCAAGTTGGGTAGTCATTGCATCCACTATTGGATTGTTAGTGGCATCATTCATGTTATTAATAGTTTCCCCTTGCATTCCCATTGGTTGTGATGACACATTTTAAGTTGGAACCTGTTGGTGTTGAGCATGTGTATGAACATGGGCAATGTATGTTGGGATATGTGATCTAGTAGTATTGAATTGCATTTGAGGGATGTATTTCCCATGTATGTTTTGATGACCAAGTGGGTTGCGACTTGTTTGTGGCATGCTCATGTGTTATGATACTTGACTTCCTTGTCCAAATTGGTGGATATGACCATTTGGAACACTTGTTCTTTGTCGATGAGGGCCACTAGTGTTTTTGTTGGTTGCATGAATATGAGCTCTAATCATTTTATTTGTGCCAAAAATATTTGATAATGTGGTGTTCATGGCCCTATATGTTCCAAATGGAGTTTCCAATGTGGTGTTTATGGAATTTGAGGCTCCAAATATATTTGAAGATACATTTATCATATTAAATAGATTATTTTTAGAACCACAAGGTTGTGAAATGGACTGTGTCATTGATTGCATTGTGTTTTTTGGTATGGTTGTTTCCCCAAAAGTTGATGTTGCATTGAGTGTGTTGGTTACAATTTGTGTTGTCATGCCAATAGTGGTATTGGTAACATTATGTTGTGGTTTTGAGGGAGCTTGGCTAGTTTGTGTGTCATGATTAGGTGATGTTGCCCTCAAGGTGTTGATGTCAAATCCATGGGGTAATTTAACTCCTTATAAGAGTTTAGCTAAATAGCGTTGTGGATCTAGTATGAGTAGTTCATCTATAAAAGAGGCTACATCTGGATTTTGGGAAACTGCCTCTACGTATTCTATAAACACATTGCCATTTTTGTCTCTTTGAATGAATTCAACAAAAGGATTGTTATGTGATAGATGCCCAATGTTTGAGTCATTAAAAGGATTGTGGGAGGTAGATCCCATGTTGATATTTTTGTGAGTCGCATTTACATTCATGTCACTAGTATGGCTATAAAAATATTCTCCTTTTCCAAAAGGGTCCATGTCTCTTCTCCTCTTTTTTGTTCTAGTCTCAACCATGTAAGATTTTCTCAAAAGGGTAAATGGAAATGATATGCAAATTAACTAAGTCTATGTTTTTTGGATTTTTGTAATAGGGTGTGCCTAAAAGCAATGCAACTATTTTTTGGTCTTTTTTGGAATAAGGAATGCAATGTGAAAATAATGTCTAAAGGGAGGTTTCAATGAAGTATATGAGGGATGCAAATAAATTTTTAGTGCAAGGTGATAAGCAAGCTCTAAAGGTTATCAACATTAGGAGATTTTACGAAAAGGTTTACTAACCATCCAAACCAATGCTTCAATTTTGATTTGTCAAAGGACCTTTGTGGGACCAAGTAAAATGACCAAGACAAAGTGAGCTTCCTAGATTAGACTTGTGAGTTGGGAAAAAGACTCAATCAAAGTGACAAAGACTAAAAACTATGACAAATGACTTGGTCCAATGACAATCTTTCTTGAAGCAATGGTTTATACAAAGTATGTAAAGTTGACCTATTTTGAAAATATACGAAAGGTAATGTCTTAAGAGCTCAACTAAGCTGAAGGTGATTATGAACCCTAAGATGTAACTACAATTTTCAAATGTTATGCCTATTTTGTTGGAATCTGGGAACACTGAGAGGGGGGGTGAATCAGTGTTCTATAATCTTCAACTTTATTATTTTGATATTTAAACCATTTACAACTTTGAACTGAAAGGAAAATGCAAACACACAAAGCAATCATCCACAACACCATACCACAAGAATTTTTACGTGGAAACCCTGTTAGGGGGAAAACCATGGTGGAGGTCAATCCACAATTTGATTACTCAAATATAAGTTTTACAAAATGGGAATGCACTTGCATTTAGGCACACTACCTAGAGCTCACTACTCAAAATAGGAACGCCCACTGCCTTACAAAATAATCAGATTAAGTCCATTTGAAGGGTTAAACTGAAGGAATAGCATCTATTAATTCTTGATTACAATTTTGGTTAAGCTTGTTAGTCAATTTCTTGACCTTCTATCAGATTTTTCCCTTCTACTCTGCTCTGCTGCAACTCACATCACAAATCTTATATGTGCAGATAAAATCACACAAGTGCTCTTCTAAATTTTGCATCACATAATAATATACTTTGCATCAATCATGCTTCGACATCAAAATGATATAAAAAATCAATATTATATATCCACATCAAAGGATAATATCATCTTCATGTCGACTTTAACAAAACATATAATATTTTCCAACTGTCGGTTAAATCCACAAATGATTCTTAATGCGTACCAACCAAAGTCAGCCATGGCATAGTGAAGACCTAAAAAAAAATCCATAAACCCAAAAATACTTTAAAAAAATTTCCTTGAACATCCGCAGCACGCCACATTTACTTAGTCAACCTTCTAGCACTGTTAAACATAAAATCAATACATCCGATCTTCTAACTCGTACGTTGATTGATGTGCCAACACAAAACTTAAGAATAAGGTTTTCTAGATACCCAATGACCTTCCCTGAGATGTGCAACATGAACTGATAAACTAATAATGTATATTGGTCGACAAACTCAACTTCAGTCAGATACCATGTTCTTCACTCATACTTTTCGTAATACTCTGCTCTTTACTCTTTCTGTTGGTATGGTCAAATATTGAATTACGGACCAGATTAATGACTTAGGTTGCCATCAATGACAACACTAAAAGCCATATGCCAATAGTCTCCCCCTTTGGCATTGATGGCAACACTTAGTGAAAAATGACTAAGTGTCAAAACTAGTATAAGTACACTGCCAAACTTCAAAACATAGCTCCCGTTGAAATTGATAAGGCATTTTTCACTGCTCTCTCCCCCTTTGACATCAATGACAATCACATATTCAATCTCCCCCTTTGAAATGTGACTAAAATCTTGTTGATTCAAAATTTTAAAAATAACAACTGCTACTTGAGTAGGAAGATTATCTTGTGTTTTTCTTTCATCTCTGGAAGAAACTTCTTCCAAGATTCTACTGCAATCCCAATGATTATGATCATGCTATTATTTTCAGATGTCTGGTTGATAATCTTGATGAGGGATTCTGGAATTGTGATTGCATCCTCTAATTTCTCTCCTTTCCTCAAAATCTCAATTAACTGCTCCATTCTGCATTTTGTTGAGACCTTTACTTTCTTTAAAGTGTCCATAAGCTTGTTTATGGTGAATTAAAATTTTGTATGCTCAGACTGTAACCATTGAATCTTTTTCTTGATTGCACCATCTTGATCCTGAAACATATCAAAAATTTATCCAATCCTATTTAAATATGTTTCAATTTGCTGCAACTTTTCTTTGTATTTCCCAACTACATGAGGCCAACGAATGCAATAGTTGTAGATGTTGTTTGTTGTACTTAAGCATTGCCTCAACTCATTCATTTTCCTATTCAACTTGGTAAGTGATAGCCTGAACTTCTCCTTCAAGTGTAGAATTATTTCTTCTTCTTTCTTGATTTGAGACTTAGAGTCCATGATTTCCTTAATGCATTTGATCATTTCTTCTGGAAAAATATTTTGCAAATTCTTCAATTTGATATGATTGAGCACAAAATAAGCACTTAGCGTGTTCAAAATCATATATTTCTCATATGAGGGTCTAAAGGACCATATTCTTGCAATTTTATGTATCCCATCTTTCTCTTGAATAAGCTACATTATCTTTGCCTTGGATAAATCACCTTCTTCTTCACTTCCTTCTACCTTTTCTTGATTTGGTTCAGCTAATTCCAATTCTTCCCTTAGGGTGTCCTCAGTTTCCTTATCCAATTCCTCATTTGGTATGTCCATAATTACTTGTTATTTTACCTTTCCTTAAAATATTGGAGTCTTGCATATGGGAGGAGTACAAATAGCAGTTTCTTTTTCTCTTTTCTTCTTTCTCTCCATCTCACCGGAAGAGGAGCCAACTTCAGGTGCCCTTACCAGAAGGGAAATGCAAACTGATCCAAAATTTTCTAGAAAACCTCTAAAGAAACTTGCATATTCTTGATCATAGTTTTCCAAATTGTTAGAGTGTTCATAAATCTTCTTGCAAAATGGTTCATTCTCTTTCAATACAAAATTATTCTTCAGTGGCAAACAATTCAAAAGGTACATTAAAAGACATGTAATAAAAGTGCCAAACTTGAAGGGATATCCTATCTCCTTTGTTAATTGCATGTTATCCATTAGTTGATCCTTTAGCAATCTGCATAGGTCAATGTCCTGATCTTCCATTATCATTTTGTGAGATGTAAACTACAACAACCAAGGTTGCTCCTTCTCTATTTCTGAAAAAAGGTTTTATAGGATACTCCATGCGTAATGTACCTTGTTACAGAATCTTTGATTGTCAAAATTATCAATGCCCTTTGGTCTCCAATAACTCCAATTAGGGTTTCAACTTCTTTGTTTCGAATCAACTTCTTTCTCGATATATCCCTAATTTTTCATAATCCTATTAGAGTTTAAATCACTTCTTTCAAAATATGGTTGGGTTTGTCCAGAGTTAGAATGTCATTATTCAATCTATCCATAATACACTTAACAATTTTTGTTTTTTTGAAATAGGGGAATTTACTCCAAATGTCTAGACTTTTTTGTTTTGCATCTTCCAACCATTTTAATTCATCAGGTGACAATAGGTTTCTTATAGCTCTAATATTCTCATTGCTAAATTCATAATTCCTTTCATTTGTTCCATTTTGCGTCTTGAACAAGTTCTTCTACTGAGCACCAAATTAAATGGAAATTCCATAAATGATTGAAATACTTGATGGATTTAGAGATTCATCATCGAGTTATCTTCACTCCTTCAAAAAAATTCTACAGAGTGCTCTCCTTCTTCTCTTCTTTGATGCAAAGTGACAAATGAGGGTTCCAACTGCTACTTGCATAACCCTTTTAATGCATTAAGTGTTTTTACCCTAGGTGTTCCAGATACCTTGCTTTCTCAGATAGTGAGAGAAGGATTCTTCTGTGGACCTTTAAATTTTCAAATTTCTATACAAGTGATCTCCAATGTAGCTGTAAACTATTAGCACAACCATTGACAATCTCCTACATTCTGGTGCTAACTACCAACAGGGGAACAAAGGATTTTCTTGGAAAACTCCCCCTAGGCCAATGGCCTGAGATCAATTTCTGGAGGAATTATCGGAAGTAGGTTCCAATGCAAAACCATTTCCAGCATCAAAATCATTCTTCCTTACCCATGTCTTCTTCATCTGATCTCTTATTTTATATGCAGTCATTTTTCCTTTTTCTTTATCATCTTTCTATGTATTTTTGCCTCTATATGCTGGACCTCTTCTATCCACATTTTTTTTTCTCCAGAATCTTGTATTGTGACTGCATTTGTTGCAATTGTAACACACAACATTTCCTTGTCCAAACCTTGATCTGCATTGGTTAGCAATATGCCCAAATCTTCCATAGGTATAACATTTAACCTTCCTTCTATTGATAGAGCTATTTGATATACTTCCACATTCAATTGACCTATGACCAAACTTATTGCAATTGAAACATCAACCAAAGAATGATCAATCAATGGATTTCATTTTACTTCTACATTGAGATTCCATATGACCGAATTTATTACAAGAAAAACAATATCCATTAAACTTTTGAGCATTAGGTTGTCTTACCGGATACCTTCCACCTTTGTTCATCTAATTTCCTTGCCTGGGATTTCTTTGTTTAGATCCAGAACTTTCTCCTTTCTCATATCCAAGACCTTTCTTGTCATTTCCATTCTTTTTTCCTTGAGTCATCTCATCAAGCTTAACTGAGCTAATTTTAAACTTCTCCTTGTATTCATTTGCAGTAGTAAGTTCATCCCTAAGAATAAAAATATGTTTTTCAACCTCTTCTTCATTGTTTCTAGATTGTCGCAGTTCATTTTCTAATTGAATGAATTATCCATTAATTCTTTTGCATTCATCAGATCGTTCTTTTAAGGACTGAGCAAGATTCTCCTCATTCTTCTTTCTTTCTTCAATTTATTTAGTCGGCTTCATCACCATAGATTCCATTTCATGCTTTAGGGTAGCATTGTCTCTAGAAATCTTTTCAAATTCTTCAGTTATTTCCTTCAAGGTTTGATTCAGGTGAACATCATCCATGTTTTCACTCTTTTTCTTAATCTGATCATAGAGATCCTTCCTCTTTTCCCTGGATTTAACAATCTGTTCCTTCAATGTTTGAGTGAATTTCTTAGCATCCTTAAGATTTGATTTCAATTCCTGGACTTATGCTTTAGACTAATCAAGATATCAAGTGCCACAACAAGTTGTTGCTGAAGACTACCAGAGTCCAGTACATTCCAAGATCCACCTCAAGTTGTCAAACTTCTTTGGAGGAACTAGGCTCTGATACCAATTGTTAGAATCTAGGAACACTGAGAGGGGGGAGTGAATCGGTATTCTATAATCTTCAACATTATTATTTTGATATTTAAACCATTTACAACTTTGAACTAAAAGAAAAATGCAAACACACAAAGCAATCATCAACAAAACCATAACACAAGAATTTTTATGTGGAAACCCTATTAGGGGAAAAACCATGGTGGAGGTCAATCCACAATTTGAGTACTCAAATATAAGTTTTACAAAATGGGAATGCACTTGCATTCAGGGACACTGCCTAGAGCTCACTACTCAAAATAGGGAGTTTTATTTCCTTACAAAATATTCAGATTAATTCCATTTGAAGGGTTGAACTAAAGGAATATAATATATTAATGCCTTATTACAGTCCCGATTAAGCTCATCAATCGGTTTCTTGATCTTCTATTAGATTCTTCCCTTCTCTACTTTGCTGCAACTCGCATCACAAATCTTATATACGTAGATGAAATCGCAAAACTGCTCTTCTGAATTTCACATCACATAATAATATACTTTGCATCTATCATGCTTTGATACCAAAATGATATAAACAATTGATCTTATATATTTGCATCAAAGGATAATATCATCTTCATGTTGGCTTTAACAAAAGATATAATATTTTCCAACCATCAGCTAAATCCACAAATGATTCTTACTACGTACCAACCAAAGTCAGTCATAGCATAGTGAGGACCTAAAAAAAATCCATAAACTTGAAAATACTCAAAACAATTTCACCTCAAACATCCACAACATGCCACATTTACTTAGTCAACCTTCTAGCACTGTTAAACAAAAAAACAATACAACGGATCTTCTAACTCGTACACCGATTGATGTGCCAACACAAAATTCAAGAATATGGTTTTCCAGATACCCAATGACCTTCCCTAAGATGCACAACACAAAATGATAAACTGATAATTCATATTGATCAACATATTCAACTTCAGTTGGATACCCTGTTCTTCACTCATACTTTCGGTAATACTCTTCTCTTTACTCTTTCTGCCTGTATGGACAAATATTGAACTGCAGACAAGATTAATGACTTAGGTTGCCATCAATGACAACACTAGAAGCCATATTCCAACATATTTTTCAAGACTAAATGATCAACTAAAAGATGTAATGGTCAATGGTTTGACAAAATATTTCTATTTTTTGTTCAGAGATCACTATAAAAAGATACTTATAGGTAGATCCTAAATTTTGTTTTTAGACTGTGACAGTAAAAGTTATTTTTCTGAGTTGCAAGTAGTTGTGGCTTAACATAGTCAAATGTGGTCTTTCTACAATGACAGTTGTAGTTCAAGACAGTCAATTGTGGCTTTTTGTATAATAGTTGTGGTTTAGAACAGTCAATTATGGATTTTTATATGATAATTCTGGTTTTTAGTAGGCAACTATGGTTTACAGAGTTTTAAATTGCAGTTCACAATGAACAAAATCTGGTTTTCTATAATTTTGTCAAGTTTAATTTTTTTTTCAGTCTAATTGTAAGTTTCCAAATTACAAAGGTGTTTATTTGTTCAGTAAGCTCAACAAACACTTTGGCAAACACATTGTTTTGTCTTGGGTTGTTTGATACCAATATTTTGAAAACAAGCACAAATCCTAGTAGAAAAGGTTTATATACTTGGTATAGCTCAATGAAATACCCCATATCAATATTGAAAACTTATCCTTCTTGAGAGTAGATAGCTTAGAAGTTTGGTGGCACAGGCTCCCTTCCACGACACACACTTCTTGGGTGCACCAACTTTGAATTCCCCAAAGAGGAATTTGCTATCTCTACTTAAGGGAGTCAGTAGTGAGTATCTTTGTGCATGATATTGTACCCTACACTATACCAAGCAACAACTGAAGGGCTAGGCTTTCTAAAAACAAACAATGTTTAGTAAGGGATTCCAGTTCAGGGGGTGCAGTGATAAAATCCATCAAGAGGTCTCCCAACCCTTAGAACAAGGGTTTATGTATCATAAACATACTGGGGGAGAGCTATCAAGCACCACTTCCTGTTCATTTGTAAACTTTTGTTGTAATCACACATTTATATAGTGGTTCAGAAGGACTTGGCTTTAGCCCATTACCGCTTGGGTCATTCCATTGGGGTGAGTAAATTTCCTCACCAAGGCAAACCCTCTAAAGTTAATAAAAATTTCTCTTGCACCCAAGATCACACAAGTGCGCAAGGGGAGAGGATACTTTTTTTATTAAATTGGGATCTAATCTAAACATAAGTGTGCAAAAGCACCAAGCACAACAAGCAATTATTCTTTTTAAGTGCCAAACAAAATGTGTTCTAAGCTAAACAGAAAATCAGTTTTAAATTAAAGCCTTCGACAAATGTCCTACATCAAATTTCATTAGTAATTTCAATTTAAGTCTTCAACAAATGAGAATTTTAGGTTTGAACCTTGGAAAAGTGAACCTGTAAAATAAATAAATAAACTAAATTTTTCTTGCCACACGCTGCTAACAAAATATTAGTAACCAGAAAATCCTAGCCTACTGAACTAGGAATGTACAAAATTGAAAAACTTGTAGAAATTAAAAGAAAACCCTAAACAGGTAGTTGAGTCATAGAATCTATAGATATGGCTCACATAAATGATCAAATGTGGCTCAAGAACTATGACTGTGACTCAAGGATTGTCGACTACGGCTCACTAGAATGAATGTGGCTCAGAATTTTGGCGATTGTGATGAACTCAAAATGTGGATGCAGTGAAAGACAGCTAGTTGTGGTGCACAAACTTGAATCCGTACTTGCAACCTATAAAAATGAAAAAAATCCATATGAAATCTGCAAAATCTTTTTCCTTCGTGTTAGGTTCACCAAAGTAACTAAGGAAAAATTTAGGTAAGCAATATAAAGCATAAATAAACCAAACCCTAGCTAACAATGAAGCACAATGGAACATAAGAGAATAAACGATTGAACAATCTCACCCAAACCTTTCGTGCATTCCATGATTCATCTCCATTGCCCCTCTCCTCTTTTTCATAAATAATTTTTTCCCTCATATTTTTGGGAGTGACTATGACCTTTGACAAGACTAAGAAAAATATTGGAGGATTCAACTATGCAATTGCAAGTGTACTAAGAAATTTGTAATCATGAAGTCCTGATAGAAGGAGCCTTGCATTGTCTTTTTATAGAAATCAATGTTTTGGATGAATGGACATGATTAATAATTGATAGATTCCCTAAGATAAAAGGTTGATATTGAATGTGACAATTAACAATTAGGGTTAGGGCAGAATTAGGTTAGAATTTGAAATGGAAAGATATGACTTTTAAGAAAATCAAATCAAGAGAGATTGTAGAAAAATCAAATAAGAATTTAGAATTATTTGATTTATGAGAGAATGCCAACTTTTTGAATTAATAATTAAATTAATTCAAAAGAGATAAGGTAATGACAATAAATAATGATTTTTAATTATTTACTTTGTGGGAGAATGGAAAGTGAGTTTTAAATAAATGATTTTATTTAAATTTGGAGGAAAAGGCAAAAAGGACAATTAAATAATTAAATAAAATTACTTGATCATAAAGGAAATGGAAAGTGAATAATAATTAAATAATTTAGGTATTTATTTAATTATTGAAGGACATAGGAAATTAGTGAAGTATTTAAATAAATAAATAAAATTTATTTATTTGAATAATCAGGAGGAATAAAAGATAGGAATTAATTAAATAATTAAGAATTATTTAATTAATAGTTGAATTAGGACCATGGGACATAATTAAATATTTTAATTATGTTGAGAAGAAATACGTAAAACTAAAGCTTACAGACTTAGGTTATTTTTATGTGTCTACAACACCTACTACTAATTCTACTCTTAGAGAGCAGCCACAAAAGAAGATGAGGCTTGACCAACCACCTTTGGTTGATTATCCTCTAAGTCTAGATGAATAAGAGGAGGTAGAGATCACAATGGAGGAAGTAAATAAAATAATACCTTCTCCTCCATGAGTAAATGTTTCAAGAATACCACAAATCTATTTGGGAATCAACATAATAGGGGGTATAAATGAGGAAAATGATGTAAGATCCCTTGCGTGTACACAATTCATCTCACATGATGAACTTGTCAAATCAAAAGAGTTTAAAGATTTTATATGAAAACCATAAGGGAAGAGTTCAATGATAAATTGAATAAGACAAAGATAGAGGTGCATCCCTCTAAGTATGAGGAAGTCACAAATAGGGTGTTAAAAGAGATTAACTTTGATGTTAAAAATATCACCCCTAAGAAAGGAAGGATGATAATAAGAGAAAGTGAGTTGTTGCTACTACTCGAGTGGGATATTTATTTTGTAATATCCCTATACACTATCATAAGGTAGGATGAAGAGGTATTCTCTTCTGAAGAACAAGCATATTTAGGGTATAGGTTTAATCCTAAATAGGAAACCTTAGCTATCTAGGCTCTTGCACCTAACACAAATAAGCCTCGGGTAGTAGAGACCATGCAATAAATGGGGGAAAGTTTGATAATCAAAAGAGTATCAGACCCTTCTTCTCCCCAAGATGCTTCATTATTTGTTCATACTACAAAATTTAGTGAGGCTACTGCAAAGAAGTTGCATGATGATTATGATCAACTTCTAAAAGTTCGTGTAAAGCTCACTATGGAATATAATAAATTAAAGATGTACGAGACACAAGAATTACCTCTATCAATTGAGACGAAAGTGGAAAGTATTACAATTTGAAAGCTTGCAAGAAGCTTGATGAAAGAAAAATAAGAGCTTACTAAGAATATTGAGAAGCTAGAAGAAAAAATGAAGAATGTTGAGGGTGAGTAAATGAAGAAAATGGGCAATACTGTGGACGAGTTCTTGAAGCATAGGGTATCAAATATCCTTGGGAAGTTAGAATATTCCCACCAAGCATACTCACATCTCAAATATTCTTATAATAGAATAGATAAAGATCAAGAGCAACTTGGAAGCATAATGAATAAATAGATACCTAGAATTGCTAGCTTGCAAGGAATATACAAAGGAGAAATATTTGAAAGTGATATGGCTAGAAAAATTATGTGCACATGGAATATGGATAAACTAGTGGGAGAAATGAAAACATACATGTTTAAATTGGTGCAACATATAAAATAACAATTCAAATATTTTGAGTGCATTGAAGTAAAAATTATGTCAAGTATTTAAAATGAGAGTGGAGAACTCAAATATTTTGATTAGTGAAAAGAAGGCTTCAACACATTGGTTCCTACTCTCTCAATATTCATCTATAATAACAAAAATATTGACACTAATTTACTCAATTCAGCCATAGATAAGTTGATCTCCACAAATATTAGCTTAGATACATTTTGCAAGGAGACCAATGCACTCCTAGATGCAAAATATCTAGAGTACATACATAATGTAAACCATATACTCTCTTTTGAGTGGCCATCAAAAATAATGTATGTAGGGTGGGATGAGAAGTGTAATAAATTGATAGAATTTTGAGTTCTATTTTGTCATCAAATTTGAATTGAAATTTCCAATTCATATGATGATATGGAATTCAAATCTTTTAGTTTTTTCATAAGTATCACTACAATTTTGGCCTCTTTTTATCTTTTGTGGTTTGGTCAACATCAATTCCAACAATTTCCTAGAAGGGTGTGTCTTAAACATGGATGGAGAAGTCATACAAGATAATCATTCACTTTCTCCATTATACCTCATCATTGTAGTATTAGAGAATATTTCCTTCAACAACCTCTACAGCTATTTTGTCTTTTAATGAAGGTTCTATTTTATCTTTTACAAGCAGTTGTACTTGTTTTTTTTAATCCTAGGGGCATGAATTTCAAATGAAAATATGACATCTATCCATGGCTTGAAACTTGTTGCTCCCTTGTTTCTATAAAAGGGAATTTTGAGCGATTTTAAAAGGATCTTGAATTTTTTAATAAAAAGGGGTTCATATTCTAAGATTGCATCAATCTAGTCTAGGCTTTCTAGGGAAGAAATGTGAATGTAATTTTCATTTTTGGTATAACAATACGAGTTTTGAATACATGAGATCAGTGTGAATTTCACAATCATCTGTCTCCTGAATTATATATTTGATTACAGTCTATTTTAATCAAGGATCATTTATGTTCATTGTTGCAATTTCTTACAAATGAGTATTTCTTATGCAACTTCTATTCAAATAGTATATTAAATTACTGAATTAAGAAATCGTGAGGGTTATGAATGTATGCAAGGATTTGTAAGAAGATTTGGTTGCACATTTTAAATTAGGATACCATTGTAAGGTAGTGATATACACATTTTCAAAGAATTTTTAAAAAATATATTATCAAAGGATATAATTGTATCTCTCTTTGACTTTGTAGCCTAGGTTTAAGGCACCAATTTGAATATGAGTTCTAGTTGCATATCCATGGTCATCGATTTTTAAAATCAAAATTTCTTTTATGTTTTATTTTATTCCTTAATATTATCTTATGTTCTTAGATCCAACAATGCATAAAAACTCTAAGAGTCCTAGTTAATTAAGTGAGTTTCATTTGTAATTATTGGTATACCCTAAGAGAACATATCTATTTTAACAATATCGTGATGTGAATTATGTGCACTCTCATTAGATATTGTAAAGGATTACCTTCCTAGGTCTTGTAGATCCTAAAGTACAAATGAGAAAAATTGCAAATCCTTATCTTGTTCATTGGAAAAACCCTTGAGATTGTTGAATATAATAAAGGGCTATCCTTTAGATAATTTCAAGATCCACTTGGATAAAAAAACCCCAATATATTGGTGACTCCATAGGGGAACAATGCATGCATGTTTCAGTGTAGTGATTTGTTTTCTTGAGTAGAGTCTAGGAAATATTTATGTGAAGTGCCTTATATTATATGAGTATTTTTAATTGTGTATGTGATTCACAAAAATTCCTAATAGTTGTATATCTTATTTCCCCTTGTGGGTGGCGAATTTGAGCAATATCATTATTAGTGATAATTGTAAGAGGGAAATACCATCATCTAAATAGAAAAGAGAAGGTATTTTTTCATAGATGATGATGTAAAGAAGCTCGAAACAAAGCTACAAAGTAAAAAGAAGACATGGAAAGCTAAGGATGCAAGTAAAAAAAACCCTAGTTTTGGAAATAATTTTTTTTATGTAAGTAGTGATGGTAGTTCTGTTGACTGGCTAGATAGACATGTGAGACCTGTAGTTATAGATTTAACTATGAAAAAATTAAACCTCTGGTTAGGACTAGAGCACCAAAATACTTTCCAAGAAAAGGCTAAAAGAGAAATTTAACAAAATAAAAGAGAATATGATCTTATACATGGCATATTTAATCAGATCATTAATACTAACATACCTATAGAAAATTCTTAAACAACAAATATTTTTTTAAGTCCTCCTATCTAGGAACAAACTCACTTCCCTTATCAGAATCCTACCACATCTTGTATGACCACTAATATCTCCCAAGATGTTCCACAAACCTTTGGAAATATACTTTAGACTAAGGAGTAATTACTAAAAGAAGTGAATGACCTTCAATTTAAATTAAGAAAACTATAAGAGACAAAAATTAGGGAAGCTATGAAAATGAGAGATGATATGAAGAAAATAATAGAAAGTATCAAAGATTCCTACTATCCTTGCAATAATTATATATCAGCACCATAAAATCCTACTAAAAGTAGCAACCCTTTGAATGTACATCTTGATAATTCTCATATAATACATTTCTATTTAACTTTCATCACAAGCTATGCCTAATATAAATGATACAAGAAGTGTCTCTCAAGCAGGTCTTCAATTTGTTATCTTCTCAACAAAATAATTTTGGTATAAACTATATACCTATGAACTTTGGTATTTTAGTAAACCCTCAGATAAATCCTACTTATAATTCTTAGTTGTAGCATAATACTCAACATGGTATTAGCATTGCGAGGAGTAGCTCAACAAAATATATAGGACAAAGTATTGGTACATGAAGTTATTTACCAAACTATCAAGGACATAATCTAAATGTGGGTGCTCAAATTTGTGGAAAGAATATTAATCCATTAGGGGGTTAGAATAATTATTTTACTATTCAAGTTAATCCCCTGATAAATATTTCTATAAGGAATTTCTCATTAAGAAAACCACTAATATTAGAGAGATACAAATAATTGGATTTTATTGGTATATTGGATATCCTAATCCCATCCCTAATGATTTTAGAAATGGTTTGATTAATTTTTTCAGGAAATAATGCATTATCTGGTGAAGATCATATCAAAGCTTTCCTCAATTAGATAGATTTTTAAATTGAAGATGAGGATGTTGTAATAAAATTATTTATGCAATCTTTAATTGATGATGAAATGGATTGGTATAGAGGCTTACCTAATGCTGGCATTAGATCTTGGGGTAAGTTTAAAAGAGTGTTCAAAGAATAATATGGTGGGAATATTGACCCTAGATTCATTATTAATGAATTTACAATCATAACTAAGGGATATAATGAATTCGTTTCTACTTTTAATACAAGATTTGTGAAAATTATGAATAAAATCTCACAATATATGAGGCCTAGTGAGCCTGTGTTTGGTTTTGTATTGTAATTCTTATAATCCTAAAATGGGTTATGAATTCAAATACAAAGATCATTAGTCTTTAATGGATTATTTTCAAATAGAAACTCATATTGAAAGTAAAAGGAGAGTATCCAAAAAAGTGAGCAAAAGAGATGATATAAAGATCCCACAAAATCCCAAAGGACATCAAAATAAAGTTACATAATTTGAAGATAAACTTGACAATGTTATGAGAGCCTTAAAATAATTGACCTATAAAGTATCAAAGAATGAAAAAGGTTTGTCTCGTGAAAAACTAAATTATCAAAAGCAGGATAGGATGTCTAAACTATTTAACCAAAATTGCAATACAAATTGTCATAATGGAAAACTTATCTAAAATAACTAGAGGGTAGTGATTAATAGAGAAACCCCTGATCCTCTGGAAAGAAATAATGAAAATCTAGTAGAGGATAACCCTTGGTGTATAGTATGTCAATTGCCTCATTCACAAACACAATGTATGGTTACCCAATCTTTTGAAGGTCATGATAATCCTTGTGGTGATTGTGATAATACACTTGATGAACACCATGAGATCAACATGATGTCAGCTAGAATGTGTTCAACAAGTAAGGAGTATTCCTCTGATGAAGGATGTAGTGAATCAAATTTCTATGTTAGAATATTTCAAAATCATAATTATTATCAACAATTTTTTTCTAATGAGGATGAAGAACATAATGGTTTACACACTGTTGAGACATCTAAACTTGATATTAGATTAAGGAATCCTTCAAATGAAGAGATCAAATCACTAACTACTACAACTATTTCTCAAGTTAAGAGAAATTATAACTTGAGAAATAGAGATATCAATAATGATCAAGGTAAACCAAGAAGACTCTTCATAAAAGAGAGAAAAAATGAAGCAAAAGGTTAGCCTCTTATCAAGAAATAAGAAGTACCTCATAATAAGAATATAAAATATAAAGGAAAAGGTATGGAAAAGACAATAAATTAGATTTTTCTCATCTTATAAAGGCCACATATCAAAAGTTGAAAGAAAAATAAGAGAAAGAGAATACCAAGAGTACTGAAAGAATTGAGCCAAAAAGTGAAGAAAATAAGGTCAATGATACAATTATATATGTTATTCCAAACTATGAAATTCCAAAGTATATCTTTGTTGATATAGCTCAATTGTTATCATAGATTAAAGTGTCTATTCCTCTGCTAAAAATGATGAGAATTGAGGAACACAAAGAGAAGGCAGTTACCCTTATCAATGGTGCAGCAATAGCCTCTGCTAATAAGATGAAGGTTGTTACCATGATTGAAAAGGGAAAAGAAAATAAAAAAGATTGAACCTGAAAGTGCACTAAATGATTTACTTGAAGTATTCTTGGGCACTACTTTGGCTACATTTCGTAATTATGTTGAACCTTTCTACATTACACTGCAATTTAGCAAAAAATTAGTTAGAAATTATATGATTGATTTAGGGGCATCTACCAACGTCATTCCATTGGAAATTATGAAGGAATTAGGACAACAAGCTAGTAAAGCATTTTGAAAATGATTTACAATGGGATCTAGGGATGTTTTAGTGATTGGAGTGATGAAAGATGTACACTTAAAGCTAACTGCATTCCCTAAGAAAGACTTTGTAATGAATGTAATCGTAGTTGACATCCCACCTCAATATGGGGTTTTTATCAAGAAACTAGTCAACAACAATTGGTGGAAGTATGAAAATAGATCCATATTATACCATAATCCATATCAATGGAAAGAATGCTAATTTGAACAGAGAAAAGAGGTCTCCTAACCTTATTGTGAATTTGCATTCAGCTAAGCAAGTGTGTTTCATTGATGTTGACATGAATAACTTCAAAGTTGAAGAAACTCCATCTTAGAAGGAGGTTGCACCTATATATAAAGAGATTAAAGAACATGTTTAGTATGATGGACTATGGATAATTTATTTTGATGGAGCATGTTCAAAAGAAGGATTCAATGTCGAGGTGATTCTTTTATCACCAAGAGGTAAGTCCTATAAGTACTCTTTTTCTCTGAAATTTGAATTTACCAACAATGTTGTAGATTATGAGGCTTTGTTATTAGGACTAAATATGGCAATCAAACATGATATTAAAAATATTAGGTCTATAGGGGGATTTGAGTTGCTCGTATTCCAAATTAGTGAAAAATATGCATCCAAACATAAGATATTAAAGAAATATAAGGCTATTGTATGGGATGTAATTGATGTAATGAAATAAATTCCATAATAGAAGAATATGATAGAAAATATGCTATAAATACTTGAAGATAACTAAGAATAACAAGCCACTTTCGGGGGGAAAACCTCCAAATATCTCTAATGAGAATATAATTCACAATATAATGATGTAATAAGACTCATAACCTCTTATATATACCTTATTTATGCCTAGGATATCACTCAGGTTGACTTAGATAACCCTATATAAGCCCTAGGCTGACCTAATTAACTAAATAACAACATAATAATTATAATATAACTTAATTAGGAGTTAAGATAGCCACAAGAAAATATTCATAACTTGATGTACTCTAATATTAAGGGCATAACATGCCCCTTCTCTTTAGAGAAGTATTATCTTTAATGCTAGGAAATTTTGAATACTTTTGAATGAACTCCTCATCCTCCCATGTGGCATCTTCAATTGGTAAATTCTTACATTAGATGAGATATCGAGTGAATTTTTTAGTACGCAAATTCCTTGTGCATTTTTTAAGAATAAACCTTGGTTCTAATATGATTCTTCCTTCATTAAGCTCTAGTAATATTATTTGAGTAGGGATATTATTCCCAATGTAGAGTAGTAAATTTTCTACCCTCGAGTCTCAGGCAAAGAAGAGTCTTCAAGAAGAAAATGGTCCTCAACTGCCTTAAGGAACAAAGCTCAGGTGGTGGGATAAAATGATGAGAGTTCCAGAAATAAAAAGAGTAGGTTACAAAGGTATTCTAGATAGACTAACAATCTCTCAACCAAGGATGACAATGTGGCCCAAGGATGACAATGTGATGTGCTGATGTCCCACCGGTGCACTAGCATCTTGTACAAACTGAAACTTGAGACTATCACAAAAAGAAACAAAATGGCTGCTTCTATTTTGATTGCTAAGAACCCTTGAAATGCGAGAAAATAACATAGTATAACAGAAGCTAAAGAAATGTAAGCTAAATAAAATATAAGTGATAAAATGAGAGAAGGAGAAGGAAATTCTCACAAGAGATTGAGAAATGAGTCCTTCAGCAAAAAAATATTTCTTACACCCACACACATAAGATCGAGAGAAAGTGTTGGGGCTATTTAGGGGCTTTCCTTAGTCAGACCCCTGTTTCGATGTTTCCACCTCCACGAACAATGAGATAGATAGATAGATAGATAGATAAATAGACAAGATATCAAATATGTAGATGAGGGATGTGATAAATACAAAGATGCTCAAATACATAAGACAAATAGATATACTTTCAAGGCTTGAGGAAGCCAAGGAGAGAGAGAAAGAAAGAGAGTTGCAAAGAGTGTTGTGAGAGCTTGAGACTAATGTAGCAAGTTGTAGATAGCTATACAAGCTTGAGAGAAAGATATTGAGAAAGAGAAAAGAGAGTGAGGTAGAATATGTAAGAGATAAAGACTAAGAGAGAGCAATAGAGTGAAAAAGATAGATTTAAAAGAGAGAATAGGAGGGAAAAGGAGGCTACAAAGTTGTTACAAGCCACCTTGAGCTATTTTCACCAACCAAGGTAGGGTGACAAGTGGAAATACGCTTGGAAATAATTATTTAAATGTTAAAATCTCATAGGATGCTAGTGCAAAATGTGCACATCTACACGAAGTGCCCGTGTCTAAACAGATTACACTAAAAGATGACAGGGGACAAAGAAAACATAAGGTTAACATGAAATTGACACACAAAGGTAGCTGTTGAAAGAGGTCCTGATGTAGAGGATACAAAATTTAACAAGAACAAATTTGTTTCAAATTCTATATCCCTAGATTTGTAAGATTTCTACAAGCTTCTTTTCTGACCAGGCGCAAACCCTCAAGAAACACCTAATTGGGTGATTATTGTTTAAACGCTCTCTTTTTATGCCTTCTTAGGCTTCTCAAACCTGCAACACACTCCACAGGGTCTCAAAAACTCAAATTTTCTATGGTAAACTCAATACAAATGATTTTTTCACTAAACCCTCAAATACTTAGGGTTTTGACAGTTTTGTTAACAATGAATACACTTTGACCTGAATAACTCTCACATACAATTGATTGAATTTTCCTTTTGTGGACCTCTAATCAATAGCCTAATGAGGGATTTCACAAAGTTTCAACAATTTTAACCAACTAAAATAAAATTTATGAATTTTCTTTTCTTTTTGGAAACCCTAGTCTGTGACAAGGCTATTAGTAGTATTTTTGTCATATCTTGACCAAAACAACATGAAATAAAACCAAACCAATTACATTAGATTCAAAAAACAAAATTCTAAATTTTTATCCACCTTTACACCTAAAACTATTCTATATGGGGTCATACAAGGCTATTCTTTGATTGTATTTGCAAAAAATTATCATAAAATGTGAAGGAAACATGATTTTTTAATCAAAAATCTCCTTAAATAGCTTCTTGGATCATTCTTCTTAATTTATTTGATGTGTATGATGATTTCAAATAGATACAATTTAAATTACATGACTTTTCCATCAAAACAAAAAAGTCCTTTTTTGCATCAAACTTGCAAAATGTGCACTTTTTACCACATAGAATTATAAAAAAGCATGTAAAAAGAACCTACATGGTATTTCATGGTCTTCTAAGACCTTATTGGACTCAAAAAACCAAAAAATAAGGCTGAGGAACAAACCCCAACCCTTCAGCAAGCCAAAATCACTTAGAAAATTCAAATTTGAATGTTGGCGAGAAAATAAAAAATTGAATTTCTAAGCCTATTTAAACAAACTAGACCATTGTACATGATATTTGACCTCCTAATACGTACACTAACTCAAAAAATACTCCTAACATCAAAATGAGCATAAAAACATCACTAGAGTGATGCTCTTGCATCATACTCCCAAGGGAAAAAGAATGAAACTAGGTTCCACCTGAGAGGAGGTCTGCAATTGTCTTCCCATGCTTGATGATTTATATTTCTATCATCCATGTAGCATCCTCATATGGAAGGTGCTTCCATTTTATGAAATACTGAAAGTATTTCTTGCCTATAGTTTTCTTGTGCTCTTTAGTGTCATGAATGCACTCTAACTCTGTTGGTTTGGTGTGTGGTAGGTCTGCAATCCAATAAGCATCTGAGATATTCTATATACTCGCTCCCTCATCAATAATGGCATCCCCTTTATAAGGGTATAAGTCAGCAGCATTGAAAACTGGTGATATGCCTATTCCACTAGGCAATTCTATCTCATAGGCATTGTTGGAAAACTTCTTAACAACCCTATAAGGACCTATTTTCTTCATCTTCAACTTGGTATATTCACCTTTGGGAATCTTAGTAGGTTACCTAGGCTCCTATTTACCTCCTCAATTTTTCCATCTATCTGAGGGTGGTAGGCTAAGCTAAAACTAAGATTTGTACCAAGCTTTCTCCAGAATGTTCTCCAAAAGTTCCCTAGAAATTTTTTATATCTATTAGAAACTATGCTCAATGGAAATACATGAAGTCTAAAAACCTCTTTGAAGAACAAACCTGCAACATATGAAGCATCACTTGTAATTTTTCTATGGATAAAGTGAACAATTTTGGAAAACCTATCAACAACTACATAAACTAAATCAAAACCCCTTTGAGTCTTTGGTAATCCCATAACAAAGTCCATACTAATGGATTCACAAGGCCTATTTGGAATGGGTAAAGGTTGGTACAATACTGCATTAGTGCTATTCCCTTTTTCTTTTTTACATATAGTACACCTCTCCACAAATTTTCTTACATATGTTTGCATCCTTGGCCAAAAGTAGTTCCTCCTTAGTTTTTCTAATGTCTTGTCAATTCCAAAATGACTTGCCATACTCCCACAATGCTTCTCCTTGATTATATTTTCCCTCATAGAATATTTTGACACACAAATTTTTTCTCCTTTAAACAATAAACCATCTTTTATAAGGTAATCTAACCACTTCTCTCAGTTAGTACTAATAGGCTTCTTGCAAACCTCATAGACTTCTTTGAAATCCTCATCATGCTCATACATCTCCTTGAGTGCTACAATCCCAACACTTTTTAACTAAATTTATTGCACCACTTCTTCTTAAAGTATCATCCATCTTGTTACTTTTCCCCTTCTTGTGTTTGATTGTGAAAGTGGTACTCAACCCACTTAATGTGCCTTTGACTAAGTTTTTCTTGGCTATTTATGAATTTAAGTGCATGATTGTCTATATAGACCACAAACTCCCTAAGTAGAAGGTAGTGTCTCCATTTTTTTTTAGTGATTGAACCATTGCATACATCTCTAAGTCATATGAAGAGTACTTCTTTGCATCATTCAATTTTTCACTAAAATATGTTATTGGCTTATTTTATTGGCTTAAAACTACCCCTATTGCTTGTCCACTAGCATCACATTCTATTTGAAAGACCTTATTGAATTCAAGTAAGGACAAGATAGGTTGCTCAATCACTCTCTTTTTTAGATATTGGAAACTCTTATCATCTTGTTCAGACCACACAAACTTCTTTTTCTTATCCCCTTTAATAGTGTCTATGATAGGTGCACATATGTAACTGAATTTTTTGATAAATTTCCAATAAAAAATTGCAAGACCATGGAAACTTCTTACCTATGTGACTGATCTAGCTATAGGCCACTCCAATATTGCCTTCACTTTTCTTGGATCCATCTTCAACATCCCCTTTAAGACCACAAAACCAGGATACAATAATTATATCTTCATGAACTCATACTTTTTAAGATTGATCATCAATTTTTCCTCTTGAAACCTTTTCCATACCAAATTCAAGTGATGCAAATGTCTTTCTTTGTTAGAATTGAAAACCAATATATCATCAAGGTAAACAAAAACAAAATTACTAATGTATGGCTTGAGGACCTCATTCATGAGCCTCATGAAGGTGCTAGGTGCACTAGAAAAGCCAAATGGCATAAGAAGCCCCTCATATAGGCCCTCATTTGTTTTAAATGATTTTTTCCCCTCATCTCCTTGTCTGATCCTTATTTGATGGTATCCAGTTTTGAGATCTATCTTTGAGAAGTAACTTTCCCCACATAAACAATCCATCAAGTCCTCTATTCTTGGAAGTGGAAACCTATATTTGATTGTTATCTTGTTTATTGCCCTAGAGTCAGTACACATTCTCCACTCAATCCCTTTCTTAGGTTCCAAAATAGTTGGAACTGCACAAGGACTAAGGCTCTCCCTAATTAACCCTTTGCCAAGCAACTCTTACCTATTTTCTGATTTCTTCATTTTGTTGGGGTGTCATCTTATAGGCTACCTTTTTTGGTAGACTAGACGCTGGTATAAAGTCTATATGATGACTAATATCTCTTATTGGAGGCAAGTAATTAGGAAGTTCTTCCACAACTATATCTACATAACCCTTCAACATGTCTTGAATCTCCTATGGCAACTCACCGATTCTTGTTGCTGTTATGATAGTCCTAGATCTGGCCAACATTGCAAAACCTATTTCTTTTGCTTCCATTATCTTTAGAAACTCTTTTTCACCCACTAAAATCACACTTGATCCAACCTATTGGTCTTTATCTTCCTCCTTCAAAGGTGCTAAGGTGTAGGTAACTCCATCCTTCTCCAAAACATAGACATTCTCTCTACCATCATGCATTTTTTCCTATCATATTTCCAAGGCCTACCAAATAATATATGGCATACATCCCTAGGGATTATATCACATACCACCTTGTCTTTATACCTTCATATTTCAAACTCTACCCAACATTGTTCATTGACTAGTACTTGTCCCTTATTCAACCATGAGACTTTATATGGTGTAGGATGAGGTAATCTCTTCAAGTTTAATTTCTCTACCATCTCAACAACAACTAGATTATCAATACTACTGAAATCTATAACAACTTGACAACACTTACCTCAAAACTTACAAAAGGTCTTGAATAGTGACTTGCTTTGAGGTGGATCCTTCTCCATTGGAACCTTAATCAATGTCCTTCTCATCAGCAAGGATTATCCTTTCTCTAGTTCTTCTGGTTGTGGTGAGGATTTAACACTTTCTTCATCTCCTCCTTGAGCAACTTGAGTTCTTCTTTCAATCCTAAAGGTATTAGTGATCCACTCTTATGGACACTCCCAAGCTTGATGACCTGAAAACTTGTTGCACTTGTAGCATTTTCTTGTGAAACCATTGAATCCTCATCTTAGTCCAAATTTTCCCCTAAATTTAGGCCTTCTTCCTCTAAAACCTCCTCTTGAACTTAGTGCTAGTTATTGTGAGGTTCTTGACTCACCTTGATTTCTTTGTGACTATCCTCTACTAGCATTTGGACCTCTACCTCTATAAGTCCTTCCTCTACCTCTATTCTACTTTTCTTGCTTCCTATTCAGCTTCTCTTCAACATTTAAGTCCAGTTGATAACACTCTTCAAGTATCTTGGTGCTTGTGAGGATCAAATCATCTTGCAAGATATACTTTAACCCATTAATTTATTCTTACAACCTTGTCAGTATCATCCTCCATGTGTCCTGATTTGATACTCAAATTAAACTCTTCAGTGTATTCTTTCACTCTCATATCCTTTTGTTTCAAGTTCTAAAACTTCATATGTAACTCAGTCATATAGTCACTAGGCATGAATTTTCCCTCCAACTTGTCAATCATCCTATCCCAAGAAGCAATCTTGGATTTTAATTTCTTTATCCTTTCTTCTTGAACATAATCCCACCATAGAGATGCATGACCTTTTAGCTTGGTCCTAGCCAACATTACTTGTTTCTCTTCAAGTACCTCCTCAAAATCAAAATACTTGTCCAAATCCCCTATCCAATCAAGGAGTTCTTCACCATTCAAACTACCTTCATATACTAGAAGTTCCATCTTCACCTTGGTTCCTTCACCCTTGTTTTCCTTCAACAATACTTCCATCCTCACATCATTAGCATCCCTCTCTTCTTGAGGTTCTTGTGGGGGTTGTTCTTCATCCACCACTTCTTCTTGGTCACTCATATCCCCTATAGCCACTTCTCTTCTTTGGTTAGCTTCCATTGTAGTGAGTCTTGCATCCAAACTGACTCTCATTTCCCTCATTTCTCTATCAAGGGCTTCTCCTAATTGTGTTTCTATTCTTTTTGCCACCCTTTCAACAACATTGAATCTTGGAGGCATATTTCTCCTTTTGGATTGTTAACCCTTGTATTTGTTTCCTTGGCTTAATCTATAGCTCTGATACCAATAATGATGTAGAGGATAAAAATTTTGACAAGAACAAATGTGTTTTAGATTCTATAACCCTACCTTTGAAATATTTCTACAAGCTTTTCCCACTAGGCTCAAACCCTCAAGAAACACCTAATTGGGTGATTATGATTTCAACACTCTCTTTTTATGCCTTCTTAGGCTTCTCAAACTTGCAACACACTCCACAAGGTCTCAACAACTCAAATTTTCTATGGTGAACTCAATACAAATGTTTCTTTCACTAAACCCTCAAATACATAGGGTTTTGATAGTTTTGTTAACAATGAACACTAAGAGATGAAAAAATATCACATACAATTGATTGGTTCATTTCCCTTTTGTGGATATTTGATCAATAGCCTAAAGAGGGATTCACCAAGTTTCAGCAATTTCCACCAGCTAAAATAAAACTTATGAATTTTCTTTGCTTGCTAGAAACCCTAGCTCTGTGACAAGGTTGTTAGTGGTAATTTTTCCATATCTTGATCAAAACAACATGAAATAAAACCAAACCAATTGCATTAGATTTACAAAAAAAAAATCTAACTTTTTATCCACCTTCAAACATGAAACTATTTTGTGCAAGGTTGTACAAGATTGTTCTTTGACTATATTTGCAGAAAATTGTCATAAAATATGAAGGAAACATGGAATTTTATCAAAAATCTCCTTCAAAAGCTTCTTGGAGAATTATTATTCATTTATTTGATGTGTATGATGATTAAAAATAGTTACAATTGAAATTACATGACTTTTCCATCAAAACCTAAAGTCCTTTTTTTGCATCAAACTTACAAAATGTGCACTTTTTACCACCTAGAATTAAGCAAAAACATGTAAAAATATCCTACATGGTATTTCATAGTATTATAAAACCTTATTATACTCAACAAACCAAAAACTAAGGCTGAGGAACAAACCACAACCCTTCAACAAGCCAACACCACCTAGAAATTTCAAATTTGTATTTTGGCGGGAAAATCAATATTTGAATTTCTAAGCCTATTTAAACAAACTAGACAATTAGACATGATCCCAATGGACCTTATAAGACATACACTAACTCAACAAAGACTCTTTACATCAAAATGAGCATAAAAACATCACTAGAGTGATGCTCCTGCATCAGGTCCTGAGCATCCTGAGAGGGAAAAACGTTGATGCAAGTGCTAAAATGAGCCCACTCTAATTCTAAGGGGATGGAAACTAAATTGGATACAAAAGTGTAGGTGAAAGGGTATTGAATTTTTGACACTACAACTAATTACCTTCTTCAAACAAGAAACATGAAAAACTAGATGTATCTTTCTTTTTGATGAAAATTCAAGCTTGTAGGCAACACTACCTATCTTCTACATGATTTGATATGGGACATAATATTTTGGAGAAAAAATGTGATTCTTTGAGTGATGCTTTAGTGACTTTTACTTGTAAGGTTTCAATCTCAAGAACACCCAAGCCCTAACTTTAGAACTTCTTTTAGGATGGTGCTAGTTTGTCTACTACTTCATTCAATTTTGTTCCATGGATATATTCTCTTTAAGTCTTGAAAGTACTTATTGTTGATGATGTATTTGGTCCTCCACAACATAAAATCTTGGCGACACCTTCAATGATGATGTGGTGGAAGTAGGATGATATCCATAGAATTCCATAAAAGGAGACATTTTTGATGAACTATGGAAGGAAGTGTTATACCACTATTCTACTATGTGTAGCCAATCTTCCAAACCAGTCTCATAATCATTCTCATCACGCGATTCATCTCTCGAGGGGGCATATAGCATCATCAGCAATTTTTCAAAGTCAGGGGCAAATTCTTTGAAGCAATGCATAAAACACATCACTTCAAAGAGGGGCAAAATGTACACATCTAAAAATGGTCATGGTCGATCAAACTTGTTAATTAATTAAATATGAATTATTTAATTAATGTTTCTTAAGCCTTCTACATATAAATAAATTTAATTATTTATTTATATTGTTCATTTTCTAATTCTTCTAAATTAATTAAATAAACGAACTTTATTTAATTAATACTATCTTCCTCTTAATTAATTAAATAAATTTTACAATTTATTTACATTAATTATCAAATTTTAAATTCTAAATTTAAATGATTATTCTTCCCTCCACATTTACTTAAATATTTTCAATATTTAATCATTTTCCAAATTCCCACTTCTCTCACAAAAATTAAATATTCTTAATATTTAATTAAAAGGCTTTTTCCTTTTCTCATAATTAAATATTTACAATATTTAACTAAAGCCTTTTCACATTTCTCTCACACATAATTAAATATTTATTTAATTATGAGAGACACCTTTCAAATAGTCTCTTCATTTTTCTATCTCTCAGAATTCCACCTCTTTTTCGAATTCTCGATCTCTCACCATTCATTTCAACAGGTTTGAACTCGACCGTCGATCTTGGCCAATCAAATTCTTGCCTTCAAAAATCTATAAATACAGCTCTTTCATGAGCTAAAAAGAACCTCGAATCTCATACTTTCATGCATAGATATTATAGTCGCATATTAAGCATTTCATAGCATTTCAATTCAATAAGCTCAATCTTGTAGATGCATATGCATTTTAATAATCTCATTCTCTCAAGTGCCATTCTATAAGCTGTGTTTGCACAATTGAGAGCAAACATATTGAAGCGAATCCTTGGAGATAGAGGACAATGGAACGAATTTGAAGAAGCTGCTGTCGAGAGTTTGCATTTACTTTATTAATTTAGTTTTCTTCAATCTAATGTTGCATTGGTGTATTAGATTAGATTCAATTTTAATTTTGATTCCGACACAATCTGCGGACAAAATTTTTCTAATGCTATTTTTAAACAGAATGAACCAATCCTAGGGTAGACACTTGATTCTAGATTAACCAATCCTAGGATAGTCACCAAACGTATTTTTCTGTTGGTTAAAATGAATCCCATGTTTTTAGTGAAGCAACATCTTCACTTAGAATAGAAAAACTTTCAATTTGGGTTTTAAAATTGAACCATTATTTGCATGCTATGATTGTGGGTAATAGGTCTATGCTCTCCCCTAAATTGGGTGATCAGAATACCAGACTTACCTTTTATTTTATGCAATTTAATGCTTTATTACATCCTTTAGAAGCCCTGTCATAGTGGGAAAAAGTACGCACCCTACGGGAACGACCTAAGTGGGAACACCTAAAGCCAAGGTTTCCAACCCACTATAATCAAAAGCAAGTTGTGTGTGAAAATCCAACTTGACGGCAATAGATAGGATAACCATCCCCAAATCCTTTTTTCTAAAGGTTGGGAGGTCTCTCGAGGGAGTATATCTATTGTCACGCTGAACGGAAAGACTTACTACGAACCTAGTGTAGAGGCCAGCTGTGTCAGTAACCAAACATCATTTTAATCACGGTGCAAGGGGAGGGAAGAATCTACCCCCAAGACACTCACCATATAGTCACCACGGATTATTTTCTCAAAGGATTCGGTATCCACTTCCGTCACTTTGAGTACGCACCTGGAAAAGACAAAAACACGGGTGCCCTCTAGGGGGTGACAAGGTTGTGTGAGTCAACGTAATTTTAAGCTGTGGGCTGTGATTATGATGATGACCTATTTGGAAAATTAAGAGTGAGTCTGATTGAACTACTTATCTTGTTTAAAACCTGTGGAAATCTCAAGAACATACACTCTTTGCTTAGATCTTAGGATTAACAAAACAATTGTCTGCTTCTATGCTATGTTTTTCACCTTTAAATTAGATTAAGATCATCCAAAACAAGAAAATTTTGCCAAACTGTTAAAAACACATCGGTCTTAGAACTGTTTTAGTGCATTGGGTCTCTATCTTAGCACATTGGGTTTCTGTCTTAGCGCATTGGGTCTCTATTTCAACGCATCTATGCACTATTTCAGCTCATCGGGTCTCTGTCTTAAAGCATTGGGTCTCTGTCTTAGCGCATTGGGTCTCTATTTTAGCGCATTAGGTCTTTATTTTAGCGCATTGGGTCTCTATTTTAGTGCATTAGGTTTCTGTTTCAGTGCATCTGTGCACTATTTCAGCGCATCTATGCTCTATTTTAGCGCATTTAGTCTTTGTTTTGGCGCATCTGTCTTCCGAACTTTAGGTGTGATTTTCTGGATTTTCAGAAATCAGGGCATAGTCGTCCTTCTCATTTTTACCAAATTGCAATCACATATGCTACTTATCCAAATCAAATTCTGCAATTGAGAGTCCAAACACATTTAGGCATCCACTAAATTCATCTATCTACAAAACTAAGATCAAACTTCACAAAGTGCAAAAATCGCCTTTATTTTTCAATCTTTGGTTTAATTCCCACAAACAGGATTTTCATCCTTTCACTAAGGGAATCACGAACTAAAGATTAAAAATCTCTTAAAGTCATTAAATCTTCATTCTATATTGACTTTCATCACTATTGCACTACTTCATTCCTTTGATCAAAGGTAGTAGAGTTTGAATAAAGCTTATGCCTATTGTCACAAGATCTCAAAAGAAGTTGGAAAAAGACAAAAGCATAGCAAGTGAAATGGGTGATAATACTGAGAAGGAAGAGATTCCTTGGCATTTTTCAACAATGGAAGAAATAACAGAAGAAAAACTCCAAGAGGCTGAACAAGATCCAAACTTCCATGTTCTTATGGACAAGATGATGGAACGAAACAAGGAAAAATATTTTTATAATTTAGCTATGCAAGGAGCTAAGTTACCATCAAATTTTGACATGGAGAGGTTTAAAGAAAGTTCTGAAACCCCTCTTGATGATGTTAGTGTCCTTAATCAACAAGTCAAGGAACTACAAGGGAAACTAAAAGAAATACAAGGGGGGACAACAAAGAAGTATGTTTTGGAGGAGATATGTCCTTATCCATTTGATAGAAATCTTCAAATGATTCCTTTTCCAAAACATTGTGAAATCCCTAAGTTTGATAGATATAATGGGAAAACTGACCCCATTGAACATATAAGGGATTTCTGAAATATGAGTTTAGAATTTGCTCATGAAGACACCTACTTAATGTGATTGTTTCCACGAAGTTTGGGTGGACAATCCATGGAGTGGCTTTCAAAGATCACTCCCCCCATCAAAACCTTTGAAGAGTTGATGAATAAATTTATATCACAATACTCTTACAACATCCAACATCAGATAACTATGCTTGATCTTTGTAAGATAAAACAAAAAGTAGGGGAATCTTTCACTACATTTTTGCAAAGATGGAGAAAAACATTTGCTAGATATTCTTGTCCTGTTCCTGAAAAGGAAAAGATGGAAATCTTTATCAATAGTCTTAATCAAGAAATGAGTTACAGACTCAACCTTCATTGTCCTCCATCATTTGAAAAATTGATTGAAAATGCAATCACTATTGAGGGAGCATTGATCAAGCGTGGAGTTCTAAAAATTGATAAAGAGGGTTCAAATTCATACAACAACAACAACAATCATAATACCAACAATGACAATTCACGATTTTGGACCTGAAATAAAAATGTTGGAAATGATGGGGTAGTGGGTGCTAACAACATAAATTCAAAACCCGTCATTCTAAATGTGTCAGGTGCTCAACATAACAATAATGTTGGACTTTCTAATGCCCAAGGAAATGTTTCTAATCAAATAAACACAACTAATACTCATGGAAATAATTTTGGCAATCCCAATACGCCCAGACCATCATATTTTTCAAATCGATGGAATTTCACTCCCTTGGGTCAATCTTTGGAATCCATTCTCAAAGAATTATTGAATCAAAATGCTATTACATTGCCACCACAAAAAGACTATGAACCTTCAGTAAAACCACCATCATGGAATGACTCACACTTCTATGATTATCATAGGTGCAAAGGTCATAAGACAAACAATTGCCACGGGTTAAAGAATATTGTTCAAGATTTGATTGATAATCGTACCATAATGGTTGAGGGACATAATGTCAATAATGATCACCAAGCATTCAAAAACTCACTCCCTAATTATCACAAAGGGGAATCCTTGAATGATAAGGGCAAGAATGTTAATCACATCCAAGACATTATTATCAATCATATCTATACTGATGACCCTCAAATCAATGCTATCTGAATCAAAGGTAAGCTAGAATATCAAGAGGTCAATGTTACTACAAGGGGACAAGCCAAGATCATTGTCAAAGGTGGCTCATCTAAAGTAGTTATTCCCCCTCCAATTCAATACAATTTGGTTGAGCAATTACGAAAAACATCAACCCAAATTTCTATCTTGGAGCTCTTGAAGTTATCACCTACACATTAGGACATTCTGGAAAAGGCTCTTATTGATACGATCGTATCTCCTAATCTAGATACCAATAAATTTCAAGCCATGATGGGACACTTGTCCTCCAACACATGTTTATCTTTTTTTGAAAGAGATGATTCATCCATAACCCATCCACATAATTCATCACTCTACTTAGAAGTCATGGTTCACAAAGCCCGCATTAGACATGTCCTTATAGATGGGGGAGCTGGATTAAATATTTGTACTTTGAAATTGGTCCTAGCTTTGGGATATTCAGTAGACTCTATAGACCCAAGGAGAAAAATTACAATCAAGGCCTATGATGATGAGGAAAGGACTTCAAAAGGACTCATCATGTTACCAATCAGAGTGGGACCTGTTGTGAAGAATACTTTTTGTCAAGTTCTCAATCGATATCTAACCTATAATATACTATTGGGTCATCCATGGATTCATGACATGCAAACTGTCCCATCTACTTACCATCAATGTTTGAAGTTTCCATATGATGGGCAAGAAGTAACAATACCAGCTGATCACAATAGCAGTCAAACTTGTTCTAACCTAAGAGCAACTTAGGACACATTCGTCCCGCATAACAGAGAGGCTTTGGCCATCTCTACTCCCAAAAACAAAGAACAAGTGCAAGAAATGATAAGCAATTTTGGCAGCAAGCTAAAACTAAAAGACAAGGGGGTGGGAGAATATTCTTTATCTCTCTCTAATCTACCCCTATCTCCGAGATCCCATGGTCAACCATCGACATCCACACAACAAGTTCCAGTAGTTTTAGCCTCAACTTCAACCCCCATCACCAAGTTTAATGGGAGGTTTATCAAAGGAACTGAAGAGGAAGATAGAGCTATTTTTGATTGGCTCTACAAAGATGAAGAAGAATCCATGCAACATATCAAGTTACCCACACAACAATATGGAGAGGGTTATGCTATCATGCAATAGATGGGTTATGAAGGAAATGGCCCTCTAGGTAAAAGAAAAGAAGGTATTGTTGAACCTGTCCAATTAAAAACAATGCACCCAAAGGATAAAACTAGGTTAGGATATGTTGAGGATATTAAGGAAGAAGTAGCACACTTAACATCCAAGTAGGAGTCAGCTGGAAACATTCTACAAATGCAAGAAAATGATTTTGACACTGACTCCAATGAATATGAATGGGACACCATCTATGACAATGAATTATGGAGAGATAAATGGGTGGATGTCATACACAAATTCTCACCTACATTCTTACAAGGAGAAAGCTCAAGACCTTCGCTTGATTGTGTCTTACAAAGTGATCAGGATTCTAGTGAGACCAATTCGATTCAAAGTGAGATAGATCATTTTGAGGAGGATACCATCATAGATCTCCCCTATAATAATGTTGACAATAACATCATGACCCTCATAGCCAAAGACCTTACTCAATCTAATGATTCATTACCTTTGGTTCATCCCGAACTCATTGATTGGGAACAAATCGCACCCATTGATGTCCCAACTTTTCCAAATAATGAAACCATAATAAACTTTCTTTGTTCTTCCCTTCCCGAAACAAGTTCCACTAGGGAATCACCAAATCAGAGTTTTCGACAAGAAAGTGCCAAGTTTCTCAACTATGAAATAAATAACATAAAAGAAAGACCTACTGGTGTAAACCTAAAAAAGGCAGTATTAGGTCAAGAAAAAGGAAAAATGAAAGAAAGATCTAATGGTGAAAACCTAGCAAAGGTAGTATTAGATCAAGAAAAGAGAAAAATAAAAAGCGTATCCAATGGTGAAAACCTTTCAAAGGCGCCAGAGGATGGGAAACTTGACACTCTTCCAGAGTACTATTAGGAAAAATCTTCCATTTTGATTGAACCAACAGAGGCACTCAATATCGGTACCACAAAAAAGCCTAAAGTGTTGCAATTGGCTACATCTCTTACAGATGAAGAAGTACCTAAATTCACAGAATTTCTCAAAGATAATCAAGTTAGTTTTGCATGGTCCTACGCAGATATGCCGAGATTAGATCCAGATCTCATCATGCATCATTTATCTATTACACCGGGGGCAAGGCCTGTAAAATAGAAACTCAAAAAAATGTATCCACATGTTGCGTTGTTGGTTAAAGAGGAACTAAAGAAACTTTTAGATGTTGGATTCATCTGATCCATCAATTATGCAGAATGGATTTCCAATATTGTACCTGTTTCTAAGCTAGATGGAAGGATCAAAATTTGCACAAATTTTAGGGATTTAACTGTTGGACATGCAATGTACTCATTAATGGATGGATTCTCAGGATACAACCAGATAAAGATTGTACCAGAAGATTAGGATAAAATAGCGTTCACATGTCCTTGGGGTACTTATTGCTGGAACGTAATGCCATTTGGATTGAAAAATGCAGGAGCTACTTACCAATAAGCAATGACAACAATTTTTAACGACATGATGCATACATTTATGGAGGATTATGTTGATGATCTTCTTGCCAAGTCTAGCACTAGAGAAGGACACATTTATATCTTGTCTAAAATTTTCAAAAGAATGGAACAAGTCAAAGTAAGACTTAATCCTAAGAAATGTGTCTATGGAGTAAAATCCGAAAGTTATTAGGATATATTATGTCAGAAAAGGGAATTGAAGTAGATCCAGCTAAAGTACAAGCAATCCTTAATATGTCACCACCAAGGAACATCAGTCAACTATGCTCTTTACAGGGATGGTTACAATCCATTCACAGATTCATTGCTCAATTAGTGGATAAGAGTTTACCATTTATGTATCTCTTGCACAAGAATGTTCCATTCAAATGGGAGAACAAATGTGAAGTAGCCTTTGAACAAATAAAGCAATATCTCATGAATCCTCCAATATTGGCTCCACCAATACAAGGTGTGCCCCTCATATTATATATTGCTACCACAGAAGTATCTTTAGGAGCATTATTGGCACAAGAAGACTATTCAAGAAAAGAACGAGCCATTTATTACATCAGCAGAACTCTAACAAGTCACGAACTAAATTACACCTTCATTGAAAAAGCTTGTTTAGCAGTGGTGTTCACTTCTCAAAAATTACGACACTACATGTTGACTCATTCAATAAAGCTTGTGGCTAAGATTGACCCACTCAAGTATCTTCTAAGTAAGGCAACCTTAACTGGTAGGTTGGCTAAATGGGTCATGATCTTAAGCGAGTTTGATATTCAATATATGGATCAAAAATCTATAAAGGGACAAGTAATTATAGATCAACTAGCAGAAGCACCAATGATAGCAAAACACCCAATACATGTTGATTTTCTTGATGCTGATATTTTTACAGTGGATATTCAATAGTCATGGTCACTCTACTTTGATGGTTCTTATACTCAACATGGTTTAGGAGAAGGAATTCTTTTTATTACACCTCAAGGACATACGATCCCAAAATATTATCGGCTAGTGTTTCCCTACACAAACAACATAGTTGAGTATGAGGCATTGATAATCGGCATGAAAATTGCAGTAGATTGGAAGATCACAGAACTTCAGGTTTTCGGCGATTCACAACTTGTTATAAACCAAATCAATGATGAATATCACACTAAAGATGACAAGTTGATACCTTACAAAAGAATGGTGGAAGATCTCAAGAAATACTTTGTTAACATCAAGTTCATACAGATTCCACGCATTGATAATAAAGCAGCAGACGTTATGGCTACAATCACGTCTCTACTCCAATTATTAGATAATCAAAGATGATATGATTTCTTGGTGGAACAATTGTTTTCTCCCACCCATGACAATCCTGAAACACAAATCATTTTCCATCTTATGCATTCTGACTCTTCCTTATATGGCCAAATTTATACTTACCTGAAAGATGCTACTTTACCCTTAGGCTTGTCTAGGAATCAAAAACAAAATTTCATTTGTCAATCATCCCATTACACCTTAATTGCTAACATCTTATACCAGCATGGTCTAGATGGTACCCTCCTTAGGTGTCTTGAATGCGATGAATCGAAAAAAGCCTTACAAGAGGTCCATGGTGGAATTTGTGGGACACATTCAAGTGGACTAACCTTAGTGAAGAAACTTGTAAGATTAGGATACTACTGGCCAAACATGGAGAAAGAATCATTTTCCTTTGTGAAGAAATGTGCCAAATGTCAGATTCATGGGAATCTCATTCATGCTCCTGCTTAAGAATTACAACCTGTTACCACAACATGGCCTTTTGCTCAGTGGGGATTAGATTTGGTTGGAAAGATACATCCATCATCTTCAAATGGACACAAATTTATCATTACAGCCACTGAATATTTCACTAAGTGGATTAAAGTTGTTCCTCTGACAACTGTTACGGGTAAAAAAATCTCTTCATTTATCTTGAATCATATTATTTGCAGATATGGCATTCCTAGCTCCATTATAACAGATAATGGTAGACCCTTTAAAAATCAAGATGTTGATGAACTATGTGAAAGATTTCACATCCAACACAGGTACTCCACACCTTATTATCCACAGGGGAATGGTCAAGCTGAAGCTTCAAACAAAACAATTCTGAAAATTTTAAAGAAAACAGTGAATGAAGCAGGTCGTGATTGGCATGTTCAGTTAAATCCAGCATTATGGGCCTATAGAACAAGCATTCACACACCGACAGGAGCTACTCCTTATTCTTTGGTCTATGGAGCAGAAGCTATTTTACCACTGGAAGTTGAGATCCCTTCACTTTGAGTATCACTCAAAGGGCTAATCAATGATGAAGACTATAGAGTATCAAGGTTACAAGAGCTGGAACTACTTGATGAACGACGTCAAACTGCGGTTAATCACTTGAAGGGATACCAACAAATCATGTCTCGCAGTTACAACCACAAAGTCAAACCACAGAGTTTTCAAGTGGGTGATTTGGTCCTCAGAGAAAACCCTCGAAATCAACAAGATCAGGAAAAGAAAGGCAAGTTTGAAGCAAATTGGCTAGGCCCATTCGTTATCATTGCAAACTATGGATCGGGGGCATATCAGTTGTCGACAACAGAAGGAGACCTGTTTGAAGATCCGGTCAACAACATTCATTTGAAGAGGTTCTACACTTGAAAAAAAAACTAAAAACAATACAAAAAGTCCAGAAATTAAAAAAAAAAAAAAAATCCATTGCCTTGATGAAAACCTAGCAAACAAGCATCTTGGTAATAGCAAAAAAGTCATAAAATCAGGAAAAAGTGCAATAAAAACAAATAGTGAAAACCTGGCAAACAGGCATTGTTTGTGATTTCATTTAGCTCTCTCATCTATTAGGACTCATTCTGCATATACATTCTCGCATCAACATCACACACCTCACTATCACATTCGCATCATTTTCCTTGAAATGACAAGGATCTCATCATGGCTTGATGATTTGAGGTTTATCCATCACAACGGTTGTGTCTAGCAAGAGTCAGCAGCGTGTGTCTAGCATCGGAATGTCTAAAACAATAGTTTATGAGCTTACATGTTTATTTTGAGAGATGATTTAAAAGACAAATTGGATGATCTTAATCTGAATAAAATTAATGACAAAACCTACAAGCATAAGTTGCAAATTGTTGTTTTGATATTTGATGACATCATATCTTTGGAGTGGTTCAATGATGTACTAAACTAGAATCACAAGGAAGAAGTATGATTTTTCTTTGCTTGTTGTCTGTAAGTTAATCATTAGTATTATGTGAATTGGTCGCGGGACATGCTCTACAACATATCATTGATGACATTTTGGAATTTGCATAAGAAAACGGTTAACTTTTGTCTGTTTATGCAAGCAATACTTAGGTCATCTTGGTTCAATTATACCTCGATGCTTGTATTAACTTGCTACATTAAACATTATGGAAGTAGTACTTAGGTCATCACTGGTGCTAACATACCCTTTGATGCTTGTAGTAACTTTCAACATATCAAAAGGCTCAACGATGATAACTAAACATAGCAAGAAATGGCAACAAGGAGAATGGTTCATTAATTCATTTAGGGTTGCATTAATTCATTTAGGATTGCATAATTCATTTCCATCTTGAGGTTCCTTTTAAATAGATTTTTGAGGGTGGATCACATTCTTACAATATCTATTTTTTTGACAATGGTTGAGTAAGACTGGACATTTGTTGCATCTCATCATCTCATTATCATATTCCTTATCATATCATTTTCCATAATTATACATCATAGGCATTCATTACATTATAGGCATGATTATCATTCATCATTCATTAACATATACATCTGCATATTTCATACATTCATAAAATAAGAAATTGCATTCATTTTTTTATGTCATTACATCATATATCATAAGATCATTACATAAGTGCATTTTTCATCATCATCATCATCATACATTACACATCTCATCTAAAAAGCATTCACATCTTATATATTGCATTCCATACATACATCATAAAAGAAATATTATCATCATTACATCATCATACATACATAACATATAAAAATCCAAATAAAACATCCATAACATATGCATAAATCATCCATAACACATATATAATCAAATCGCCACTGCATATCATAGATCTCATCAAAATAAATGTCCAGGAATACAAGGATATCAAATGTTTCAAAAAGATATATCATACAATGGCATCAATGTGTATAATAACTGCTCATCAAGGAGGGGCATCTGACCGTGGCTCATGGCTACTACTGCCACTGGAGGTAGCGGGTCTCGCTGGATCTCTGCTCCCAGAGGCTTTGCTCTCTCGTCTAGGTGGTTGGCCCACACTCCTAGACACACTCCTAGAGTGACTACGTGAGTGAGCCCGAGACCAAGTACCTGACTGAGTGAAGGCTATCCGCCGCTCAAGTGGCACTGCCTCAAAATACCGCATCCTGTAATACTCGGTCCCTTGAGCAGTCTCTAATCCCTCAGCCACAACCTCTCCAATAGAGGTGCTCTCCACTAACCTCAGTAATCTCTCAACTACCCCCTCGGCCTGTATGCATCTCTCTCTGAAGCTATCCCTCTCGGCCATAAGCTATGCTATTTGTGGGTCTGGAGGTGGAGGTTGTGCTATATGTCCTTGTAACTGGCTGATGGTCACCTGGGCCTGTGCTAACTAACACCTCAGAGTCTGAACCTCAATCTACATAGCATCTACCTATCCCTGTGACGGAGCCCTGATGGTGATCCGCGGCGCTGAAGTACTGGCCTGACCCACTGCTCTAGATGTCTGTGGCCTGGTACTGAAGGGAATATCAAAGAACAGTCTCTGTCTCCCACCACCCCCATCATCCCCATCATCGGAGTCGTCTGACTCCTCCTCTGTCCCCTCGGTCTCGGAGCTCTCATCATCTATATCCATAGCTCCCCCGCCAATGTCTTCCTGTACCTGCCCCTGATCCTGTGGCTGCCCTGCTACTGGATGTCCCTGTGGCTGTTGTACCCCTGCCTGGATAAGTAGACCTCCCATCAATGGGGCAGGCTCATCTGAACTAGTAAACCATGGAAAGGGATGTGTGTAGAAATATGCAGCATAATCACCTATCATCCCTGTATCTGTAACCTCTAGTCGTGTGGTCCAATCATTGGGTTGCAGCTCAAGGTACTCCTCTCTAGCGGCCTCAATGGTCAAAACTGGCCCCCACTCTAGTATGTCTCCTCGATGCCTGGCATACTGTGTCATCCCCTAGGGCATCATCTGAACCCATCCAAACTGTCTTAGAACCCTCCAACTCAGAAATCTCTCAATAATGAAGGGGGTGCGTCCAATCAAGTATCTCGGCCTCACCACATATGGCATCTCTAGGTCGTCTGTCTACCACGGGTCACAATCCACATACAGTCGCCGGATGACCGTGTCCAAATCATCCAGTACCCGTCACCAATACTCTGGTTTGCCCAGCCTCGGCTGGACAAGGGGCCCTATGTATGCATAAACGTATGGAAATCTGACAGGGCGATCTCTCCTGACAATAGGCTGAGTGATGGCAAAATTCTCCCATGCAAATAACTATAAAAGAGTCACCTCGCAGGAAAGACTCTTTCCACTTGTATACACAACCTGGTGAAGGTCATGATATAGATGGGTTAACATGCATGATCCCCATGCATATCTAGTATGGTGGGGAAGCATGTCCTCCAAGATCCGACCCCACCCTAATGATAGTCCCTTTTACCTGCTATCAGGACAAAGGAAACCACCAATCATCCCTGCCAAAACCGACAGCAGTGGGGTGTACCTCTCCGTCATCTCCTTCCAAGGAATCTCATATCTGCAGACATGAGGATCCTGGAAGACTTGTCTCAAAGCCTCTATACCCCCAATCTCCTTGTGATCATAAATCACAAGCTCTCCAACCATAGGAATACCCAAAATCTTGTAGACATCCTCTGGCATCACTGTAATCTCTCCTGTCGGCAAATGGAAGGTGTTGTGCTCGCTGTGCCACTGCTCTGCTAGGGCAGTCAACAGTCCCCTGTTGACCTGATACTGTGGGATACTCAGCAGAGCTCTCAAGCCACACTAGTCTATCACTAACAAATCATCAGGGGACAGTCAGGGAATCATCTCCCATGTCTATGAAAATCTCTCTCTGATCTGAAGGAGACCAAAATCTTCCTTTACAAAATTATCAAGAAAGCATACAAAATAAATCAGCAAATGGATATCATCAATCAATCAATACATCAAGCAAATTTACATCACAACTAATTTATTTTTCATAACGCATGGAAAAAAATTTAATAGTCATCATGACTTAATTTGACTTTCAAATAGGAAAGCAAATCTATCATCTAATTTATTTTTCATATCGCATGGAAACAATTTCAACAGTCATCATGACTTAATCTATTTGACTTTCAATCAGGAAAGCAAATTATCATCTCTATTTTGTTTTTCATATCGCATGGAAGCAAAATTTATCAAATCTGTTTGTTCTTCAAGCACGAAGGAAAATTTATCAAATCTATTCATTGATGATATTCAAATGCATAAAAAAATTTGTTGTCTAATCTAGCAACAATCATCAAGCATGCATCAATTTTTCTTTTTAATTGTAAATTGGCAAAAATTCATAAATGCGCTAAAATAGTCAATCAATGCGCTAAAACCATGAATGCGCCATTTTATTCCATGGATGCGCTAAAATAGTCCATGGATGCGCCATTTCATGTATGCGCTAATTCATTAATCAAATGCGCTATAACAGTGCATGGATGTGCTAAATCACCTATGCGCTACTTTATCATTGTCCACAGGCAGGTTTCATGGATGCGCCATTTCATCTATCCTATGCGCTAATTCCCCTATGCACGATTATTTGGCCCCTATGCGCGACTGTTCTATTCCTATGCGTGAGCTTGGATACGCTAAACTATCTACCATATGCACTAAAAGACCTATCACATGTGCTAAAACATAATTTTGAAATTTGAAAAAAATTGAAAAAACATCTAAAAACGCATAAAAATTTTACGGAGAGGTTTGGATCGACTTACTGTAGGTCCATACATCGGTGGTCTTTGATGATGGTGACCTCGCTTGAATTTGTGGCTCTCATACGGGATCGGCATCACTTTTATCTCTCTCAGAGCTCCAATTTTTCTCAAATGTTACTGTTCAAATGAAAGTGACATTTCACCTTTTTCATCTTTTAAAGGGGTAAAAATAGCATTTATTACTGGGCAAAGTGCTATTTCGAGAGTTAAATCACCATTTTTCTCTGAAATCATCTGAACATCTTCCAAATCAACCTCATAATCATTCTCATCACGCAATTCATCTCTCGAGGGGGCATATAGCATCATCAACAATTTTTCAAAGTCAGGGGCAAATTCTTTGAAGCAATGCGTAAAACACATCACTTCAAAGAGGGGCAAAATGTACACATCTAAAAATGGTCATGGTCGATCAAACCTGTTAATTAATTAAATATGAATTATTTAATTAATGTTTCTTAAGTCTTCTACATATAAATAAATTTAATTATTTATTTATATTGTTCATTTTCTAATTCTTCTAAATTAATTAAATAAACGAACTTTATTTAATTAATACTATCTTCCTCTTAATTAATTAAATAAATTTTACAATTTATTTACATTAATTATCAAATTTTAAATTCTAAATTTAAATGATTATTCTTTCCTCCACATTTACTTAAATATTTTCAATATTTAATCATTTTCCAAATTCCCACTTCTCTCACAAAAATTAAATATTCTTAACATTTAATTAAAAGGATTTTTCCTTTTCTCATAATTAAATATTTACAATATTTAATTAAAGCCTTTTCACATTTCTCTCACACATAATTAAATATTTATTTAATTATGAGAGACACCTTTCAAATTGTCTCTTCATTTTTCTGTCTCTCAGAATTCCACCTCTTTTTTGAATTCTCGATCTCTCACCGTTCATTTCAACATGTTTGAACTCGACCGTCGATCTTGCCCAATCGAATACCTACCTTCAAAAATCTATAAATATAGCTCTTTCATGAGCTAAAAAGAACCTCGAATCTCATACTTTCATGCGTAGTTATTATAGTCGCATATTAAGCATTTCATAGCATTTCAATTCAATAAGCTCAATCTTGTAGATGCATATGCATTTTAATAATCTCATTCTCTCAAGTGCCATTCTATAAGTTGTGTTTGCACAACTGAGAGCAAACATATTGAATCGAATCCTTGGAGATAGAGGACAATGGAACGAATTTGAAGAAGCTGTTGTCGAGAGTTTGCATTTACTTTATTAATTTAGTTTTCTTCAATCTAATGTTGCATTGGTGTATTAGATTAGATTCAATTTAATTGACGCATTTTCTCATACACAAGAATAACTAAGGGTTGCAAGATATTAGATTTCTTAATTGTCTCTCCTTTATTTATTTTACAAACTAAACATTCTACCACAAATTTTTGAATATCCCCTTTTAGCCCTTTTCAAAAGAATTATTTCTTGACACAATGATATGTCTTCAAAAATCTTGAATAACCACCCATTGGAGACTCATGAAGCTTTGTGAGAATATTTTGTTTGAGAGAGTAATTCTTACAAATATACAATCACTCTTTATACCACAAAGTATCCCCTTCCAATAAAACTTATCCAAACTACTAGGATCACTATGTAATTGTTGAATGGTATTACTTATAGCAACATCATCCTAACACTCTACTTTGGCTTCTACTACCCAATCTTCTTGTAATATTGAAATCGTACAAAATAAAGCTTCATCCTTCTCATCCTTCCTCGATAGTGCATTTTCCAAAACATTTTCCTTCCCTTTCTTATATACAATCTCAAAATCATATCCCAAAATCTAGTAACCCATTTTATAGTTTTTCAGAATATAATCTTTGTTCCAAAAAATATCTTAGGCTATCATGATCTATCTTATAATTTATGTGTTAACCCATTAGATAAGGCTTTCATTATTTTATTGCATGAAGAACAGCTAGCATTTCCTTCTCATAAATAGGTTTGAGTTGATTCTTACCCTTTAATTGATGGCTCTCAAAAGCAATGGGTTGAACCTCTTGCATGAGAACTGTGCCTATAACATTTCCTAAAGCATCACATTCCATAATAAAATCCTTGGTGAAATTGGGAGTGGAAAGAACTAGAGTTGAACACATAGTCTTCTTTAACATTTCAAATATTGCATTAGCAGATTCAGTCCATTGAAAAGAATCCTTCTTCAATAAAGTTGTGAGGGGTGCTACTATATGATCATAATTCTTTATAAATATTCTATAGTATCTAATCAATCTTTAGAAACCACTCGATTTCTTAATGGTTTTGGGATAGGCCATTCCATGATAGCCTTAATTTTGTTAGGATCCATCTTTACTCCTTCATGTGAAACTATTGTCCCAACTAATCCACCTCATTGAGATCAAAAGCACACTTAGATGGCTTAGCATAGGGTTTATGATCTTTGATAACTTTTAATGCTTGATCTACATGCTACAAGTGTTCTTCACATGTCTCACTGTAAATCAATATATCATTAAAGAACAATGATAAAAAATTCCTCAAGTATTTCTTAAAGATAGAATTCATCAAACTTTGAAATGTAGATGGTATATTGGTAAGAAAAAATGGTATCACAAAAAACTCATAATGACCCTCATGAGTCCTAAATGTTGTCTTACAAATATCTTCTTCCTTAATTCAAATTTAGTGATAACCTGATCTAAGATCTAACTTTGTAAAATACATAGCTTCATTCAATTCATCTAGAAAATCATCAATGAAAATAATAGGAAATTTATCTTTGATGGTGTACAAGTTAAGCACACTATAGTCCAGGAACATGTGCCAAGTTTCATCCTTCTTTCACACCATCACCATGGGCTAGGAGTCAAAAATTTGGCCATGCTTGATCATTCTTGACTCTAGCATCTCCTCAACAATTTTTTTATCTCACCTTTCTATATATGTGGGTATTTGTAAGGCCTAATGTTGGGTGGATGGATCCCTAGAACTAGTTGTATGGCATGATCATGATCCCTATTAGGAGGAAGTCCTTTAGGAATATCTCAAAAAACCACTAAGTGGAAATCAATTATTGCTTGTAAATTTGGATGGGTGGGAGCATTATATTGAGAGAATTCTAATGAAATAACTAGGCCACAAATCCATAAACTCCTTTCTTAACCAAATTCTACATTTGATAAGAGATTACCATTTGTGGTGAATTTTCCTTCAACCCTCTTAGCTCTAATATCTTTCCTTCTAATTTAAATCTCATGAATAATTATTGGAAGTTCATTTCAATTATTCTCAAAGTAGTAAGCCATTGTACACCCAAAATATTATCTATTGCACCATTGGAGATAACATACATTGAGCTATTAGGGTGATAATATCCCATGGATAATTTAATAGCATATGGCAATTTCTAGAGCAACTAACTATACCACCATCTGCAATCAAGACCTAAAAATTTGGAGTTGGATATATAAAATAACTTAGATGAGTATCCAACTTTTTATTAATGAAATTATGAATACTACTTGAGTTGATTAACACAAGTAATTTATGCTTCTTTAAGAAACCCACTACCTTGAGATTTGATGGGGCACTAAAATCGAAGATTTCATGACAAGAAATGATTGGTTGGGGACCATTGATTCATCATCTAATGCCCTATCACCCTCTAATATTGGTTCCTCCTCTTCTTCCTCACTCAGACCTTCAATATAGAACAATTTATTTTCACTGTATTTATGCCCTTGACTATATTTGCTATCACAATTCAAACATAACCCTTTTACCCTCTTCTCCTCAATTTATTGTGGAGTCAACCTAGTAGGTTGCGGTAATGAATGTGTAGGAGATTTCCTTTCACTAACATTTACATTACCTTGAAGCCTACTAGCTAAAAAATTATCCTCAACTTGACTATCCATTACTATTGCTTGCAATAATGATTGTGGTTGGAATAATCATACTTCATATTTAATGTGATATTTTAAACCATGTAGACATAGTTCCTTCAAATTTTATTTTGTCATATTCTCTAATGTTAGAGAAAGGGTTTGAAATTTCTAAATATAATTCTTGACCATGCTTGTTTTTTTTTAAATTAGTGAGTTGGTGGAATTAGCTATCCGTAAAGTCATCTCCATAATGGGTAGCAAGTTCTTGAAAAATTGGCCATGTGACCACATAATCAATGATACAAAATAAATTGATCTTGTTCCAAGTACAATGATACCATAGCCACCTTTTTTTGACTAGGAACATGATGAAGATCAAAGAATTGCTCCATTTGGCACAACCAATTGGCTGGATCCTTGGTATCAAAATTTCTCATATCCAACTTCGGTATGAATTGCCTTGGCATAAGGTTATTAAAGGAAGAATCCTTCTTAAAATCAAAGTCAATTCCAAGGAATTCATGTCCAAAAAAGTATTATCTTCCACTTTACTAGGTGAATCTTTACCCTTACACTTCATCCCTTGAATAACCGTGTCCAAATTCTTAGAGAATTCATTTTAGTCATTCCTAATTAATGAAATTTGACCCTTGACCTTGTTGATTTCATCATTAGGCTTACTATCATCAATTTCTACCTCATCCTTATCTAAGGATTTCATTGATGTGGTAGCATTATTTTTTCCTCTTGTTACAAGCCCCATCATGATAGTAGAAAATAATTTTACAATAAATCACACAAATAAATTCAAAATAATCTAAAAATAATTCTATAACTTACAAAGGCCTAGGTCGTACTCGCTCAAAATAATCTACCCAAAAATTAGGTTTTTTGTAGCCTTAAGAGTGAAATTGTTGGAAACTATAATTTTGTAATAAATAATTTATTTCTACTTGAAATTATCTATACTTTATATTTTAGTATCCTCTATTAATTATTCAAAAACCCACTAAAACTTAGGAACTGGTTCAACAGGATTTGAAAAATATGCACTTTCCAAATAAATTGGATAGAGACACTGATTTTGTAATAAATCGCTTAATTTCTCTGAAATCTGGGGTGTATCTTCTTAAATATGTTCTTCAATAACCCTTTAAAAATCAAATAAAAATTCACCAAAATGTGGGAGATATGCATTTCACAAAATGACCTAAGTTTAAAAAATGCCTTGTCGTCATAGTGTCAAAATCATGATTTGATACCACTTGTAATGAAATAACTTGCAAAATAGAATAATATGATACAAAATGTGCAAAAAATACTTGGTGATAACTAAAAATAACAAGCCAATTTGAGGGGGGAAACCTCCAAATATCTCCAATGAGAATATAATTCATAATATGATTATAAAATAAGACTCACAACCTCATATATATACCTTATTTATGCCTAGGATATCACCCAAGCTTACTTAGATAACCTTATAATTCATAGGATGATGTAATTAATTAAATAATAGTATAGTAATGATAACATGAATTAATTAGGAGTTAAGATAGCCAAAAGACAACTATTCATAATATGTTGTACTTTTATATTAAGGGCACAAAAATTGAATTGTTTGATGCCTTTTCTATAGTTTGGATAGAGAGGTCTAAAACTATAATGTTAGACTATTTGTATAATATAGTTGTGAGACCTGATGATATTACACTTGCTAGGATATCCAAGGCTAAATTCAAAACACAGTCATCTATTCAAGATAACATTTGTAATTGGTAGGTGTTCAACGATGATCAAGATTTGGTAAGATTTTTACATTTTATAGATTCATACCACAACCAAGAGATTGCCTTTCAAGGTTTTGTAGAAATAATTGATGGAAAGGAAACCATCTTTTGAAATGAGGTAATTCAGCTAAAAACTAATAAAATTCCTAAGGGACTAGTAGCCTTATAAGGGGTCTTTGATAGTTTAGATAAGTATAATGCAAATCCAACCCCTACACATGAACAAGACCTAGAAGAGATAAATATAGGAAAATATAATGTATCTAAGAAGGTATATATTGGGAAGAAAATAAGCCCAAAAATCAGAATAATGCTTATTTCCTTGCTTATGAAATACAAACACATTTTTGATTGGTCTTATGATGACCTAAAGGCATATAGGGAAGATTTGTTTCAACGTGAAATCCCTCTCAAACCAAATTATAAACCCTTTAGGAAAACACATAGATCCATTACCCCTACACTAAGGATGCAACATGTGTTGATGAAACTCAGGGATGGAGATATTATTAATCCCATCAAACTTTCCACTTGGGTTTCAAATTTAGTGCCAATTAGAAAAAAGATGGAGACATTATATTTTGTGTGGACTTTAGAAATATGAATGTGTCTTCATTGAACAAAAATTATCCATTGCCTAATATGGACAAAATGTTGCAAAAGGTGATTGTTTGTGAGATTTTATCTATGATGGATGGGTTTTCAGGCTAAAACTAGGTGAAGGTGAAGGAATTTGAGAAATTTAAGACTGCTTTTACTACACCATGGGGCATGTATGTGTATGTAATAATGACATTTAGTTTGACAAGTGTAGGGGAAACATTTTAGAGAGCTATGGATGTTTCATTTTCAGATTTTATAGAAGTGTTCAATGTTGTACATCAAGATGATCTAAGTGATATTTCTAAAAAAATAAGATCATTGTATTCATTTAGAAAAGATCTTTATTAGAGCTCTAGAATATGGTATTTCTCTTAATCCCAAGAAGTGTGTATTTGGAGTTATTGAGGGGAAGTAGTTAGGCTACAATGTTAAATGAAGGAATTAGGATTGATCCAAAATGTGCTGCGACCATTGAGAGAACTCCCCAACCAAAAAACCATTAAGGGTATTCAATCATTCTTGGGAAAGTTAACTTCATGAGGATATTTGTAACAAATTTTACTAAAATAACAAGATCTATTTCTAAAATTCTGGACAAAGATGAGTTAGTATCTATGGATATTAAATATATCCCATGCTTCCTTCGGGTTGCTTTTCTGTTTTGCTTTGCTTTTGACCATGCCTGATGTTTTTGAAGTCCTCTGACCATCTTTTCAACGGTCTTGGCTCGCTGCTTCCACGTGTCATCCAATCGTTCATCGAAAGGGAGCTTCTATTCCTTTCTCTTTCAAGCTTCAACTGCATGCCACATCACCTCCCCCTAAGTACACTTTTTAAGCAGGCCCCACAGTGATGCCGATATGCTAAAGGCTCCTCCATGTATCCTCAAATCAGACATTTCATTCACGAGAAAGATGGAGAGAAGTTCAGGCCTCGACCACATGCCATGCATCCTAACTAACTCTATGGGACTATGGCATGTGCTTGCTCAAGCTTTAGCTATTATCAAATGCTGGGACCATAGCCATCATTCACAAAGGATGCATTTGTCTCATGAGTGACTGTGTTCATGCTTCAAAATATTTTTTGTTGCAACAGTCATGATGAGTCATTGTTGCGGACATCATTGCTCATGATCAAGAATCTTTTCCGTTAGAGGCCTTCAAGAAATGGAATCCTTTGGCTATATATACTGCTTATTTTAACCAAAATCTAGTTCGAAATACCTGTAGAAAAGTTAGAAAGACACCAAGCTTTTTATTTTGTTATATAATTGTAAAGAATCACAGACTATGCCCTTGTAATTTTTCCTCTCTGTTTCTTTAACTATTTGAAAACATTATACTCTGATGTTATTGAATAGCTTGTTTGCAAATTCAATGATTTGAATAGAATGTTGATTTAAGACCAGTCTCTAACTCTTTCTTTTTAGTAAATCTCTATGAATTTTATTTTATGTTATGAAATAAATTATTCAGGTCTTTCTCTTTGATGTTTTTTATTTCGAGACATAGCAGATTGTTGAACAAGCCCTTAAATTGGATCCAAAATATAGATTTATTGTGCCTTACATCTAAATCTTGGTGCATCGCCCTAGTTAGATCTTTTATTTTTATATCTACTTCCTTTTCCCATTCAAAACCCCAATTATAGAAGAAGTCAGCTTCTTTAAAAATATGGAGGTCACTCAATTTAGCACAAATGGTCCCCCATAAACTGAGTTTCCCATAAGGCTATTACCTTGTCATTTTTTGGGATCAACAGTTTCTTTTTCTGGCACGCCCAATGGGACCGCTTTAAATGATCCTTAATTCAAAGAGTGTGTATGAGCCATTGGCCTATTACTATGTCCCAAACTATGAATAATCTTGGTCTGCGAGTACCACCATTAGGAACAGTACAGGCCTCAACCCAATTAGTAACAGACCAGAACATTGCACTAAGGCTACTCATGACCTCCTTTAGAGGTAAAGCACTAGATTGGTACCACAAACTGCAAGATAATACCATTGGTACCTGGGATGAACTTGGGGATCCATTTTATGAAAGATTCTCAAACAACAGAGATAGGTCTTCCTAGTATCACCAGTTGGAGATCATCAAGTGAGCTCCATATGAAGCCATGACTGACTTCAATGCCCACTTCCACATAACTTGGCAAAGAATTTCGGCTAAAATCCACCCACCACTTGACTTGGCATTCATATTCTACCTGAGGTCCATTAACGTCGACATTTCAATGATGATCCAGTCACTCAACGAAACTACTCTACCAGATGCATATAGCGTCACAATTAAAGTGAAGAATAATCTAATTGACACTGGAAAGTTGTCACCTCGGCCTGCCATGCCTATATTCCCTGAGGTATCACTTCCCGCCCAAGGGACATCGTCTACTTTTGCAATCACTCCTCCTCAATCCATGTATACATGCGCGAGCGCACCGCAGAGTGTTGCTTCCACATCCAGTTCATCAAAGGATGATATAAGCGACATCAAGGAGATGTTTTGGGTTATTGCCAATGAGATAACTATTATCAATCCCAACTAGGATGTCCCTTTGAAGTTGACCTATCAGAATTATAAGGGTGGAACGTCCTCTTACCAACAAAACCAGTTCCAAGGAGGCACTCGCACAAATCCGCAAGCTCAAACAACAAGTCAAATAGTGCCAGTATCCACTCTGTTGCAGAGCACCAACCTTAGCTCGAGCAAAGAGATAACTGTGGGGTAAAATAATTTAGTCAAAAAATCCAACCCCTTATGTTTCCCTTGCAGCGATTCACCTATGCCCTGAAACTTCCCGCACGGAAATCTACAACAAAAGGTGGTGGAGCAACGCAACCAAGATGCAACGACGGACCATGGGGGTTATGCATATGCCTTTCCGCAAATGGAAAACATGGTACTCATCACTCAAATGCAAGGGATATCTTAGGAACAATAAAATGACATAGCTCCCGACCATGCCCTTTTCTCATGGATGGAAGGAGAAGAAGCAGTGTTCACATTCGAGACATCCACTTTGGAAACCTCACAAGTGTAGTCTAATTACAAAACTCGCTCCAAGAGGAGATCAATGGGTGAATCAGTCATCCCATGATTAGTCAGTTAATAGCCTAAAAGTGCTTCTGACCAGGACTGCAGTACCTCTGCAGTGGTACCACAATGTCCATTGCAAAGGGAAATTGTTATAACAAGAGCTAAGGAGTAGAAGCCTCCAAATCTGCCACAGTTCAATGTGGTGGAACAATTGAAAAATTCATCTGCTAATGTGTTCTTGTGGGATATCTTAGCTATTCTAGAGCATAAGATATTTCTATGGAGGGCTCTCCGAGAGGATCCAATTATTGAACCAAAGGAGCAATCCCTCAAAGAAAAATTTGTTGAACCATCACCTCCAACAAAATTTCTCATGAATAATACAAAGGAGACATCTACTGACATCAAAGAGGAGAAGTCAAAACCCAAGCCCTTCTTCTTAACTCTCATTATAGGGGAGAAATTACTACACAATTATATGATCGACTCTAGTGCTAGCACCACAGTTATCCCCAAGCAGATAGTTGAGGCCTTAGGACTTAGCTATGAGCCTTTAAATAAGGGAGTTATGCAGCTGGATGGAGATAAAGTTGAGACTGTAGGCCTCATCAAGTACCTCCATTTGACTTTGTTCGCTTACCCTAGTATCACATTTTTGCAAGACACTGTGATCATAGATGTTCCCCCTATGTTTGGTCTCTGCCTATCTTGGAAGTTTACTCCAAAAATAGGTGCATATCTATCTCTGGACTAGTCACATTTGATCCTAAGAACCAAGCACAGAGCCAAAATGAAGATAAATTATGAATCTCTGCATTCAGAACATGTGGCTGATGGATCCAGAATGAATTTCAAGGTCGCTCCTACTTCTTTCACTAAAGAATAAGTTTATGGTATCGAGCTACTCGAAGATGAAAAGGTAACTGGAGATCAAACCAATCAAGAGGAGGTTCTCTTGAGCAAGTTCATTTATAAATATCCCTTTGGCAATTATCATGCCACTGGGCTAGGGACTTATGTCATTTATGATTAAGACCAATCGATCTCGAAGGTGACAAATTTTCCCGAAGGCATTTTAGCCACAGAGCTATGGACACTGCACTTTGATGGTGCTAGATGCAAGGTCAACGTAGGATTTTAGATATGCCTAGCATCCCCAAGCAATGAAAAGATACTCATGTATTTTCAATTCTAGTTTTCCTATTCTAACAATGAAGTAGAATATGAGGGCCTCATGCAAGGTTTAAGCCTAGTGGAACGAATAGGCATCGAGCAAAAAATAGTGTTCGGAGATTCCAAACTAATTGTCAATAAAGTTTGAGGTATCAGTGCATAAAATATTGTCCATATGAGATCCTATAGACATAGAGTCTAGGACCTAATTGAAGGTTTTGAAGCCTTCAACATCCAAATTGTTCCTTGAGAACAAAATGCGGTTGTCAATCGCATGGTTACAATTGGAGCTCAGTTTTGCCTTGTTTCCAATGTAGTGGATAATGTACATTTTGTATGGGTGATTTTCCGATTGGAAATCCCTGATATGGAAGAAATCTAGCAATTATTTGAAAGCGATGAAAACATTGCCTCATTCATTCAACACTCTGGGGATTTTTTTGATCAACTACAACCAAAGATTGTGGAAGCCTGTGAGGGGCAAATAATTCAACTAAGGTCCAACAAGATTCCTAAAGGGTTAGTTACTCTTGAAAAAAAAATTGATTGTGATGAAGCAAGAAATGATAAGAGGAAGTTTGTAGTGGACAAAGGTGATTATACAGACCTTCAGGTCAGAGATGGAAGAAACCTCAAAGTCGGGAAGGATGTCCCGCACCATGATAAAAACCGCTCGTCGACTTTTGCAAAAATATGAAGGGGTGGTAGCCTAGTCATATGATGACCTCAAGGGGTATGATCCTGACATCATCTAGCACACAATAGAGCTGAAGAAAGGGGCAAAACTTTTCTAATAGAAGCAAAGGCCGGTGAATCGAAAGATTGAAGCACTAATGGCTCAAGTGCTTACCAAGCTGATTTAGTCCCGAATTATCTTCTTGATCAAGAATAGAACATGAGTATCCAACCTGGTCTCAGTCTGAAAGAAGAATGGAGATATCCACCTATTTTTCAACTTCTGTGACCTAAATTGGGCATTACTAAAGGATCATTACCCACTACCCTCCATGGAATCAATCTTGTAAAATGTAGCAAGTTCAAAGATGTTTTCTCTGTTGGATGGATTTTCGGGCTACAATCAAATCCGGGTTAAAGAAGAAGATCAACACAAGACCACATTCACTACCAAGTGGGGAATGTTCACATACACTAAGATGCCTTTCAACCTCTCGAATGCAAGATCCACCTTCCAACGGGCCATGGACATCGCTTTCAACAAATTTATTAACAAAATTATCCTGATCTATTTTGATGATCTGGTTATTTTTTCCAAACATAAGGATGATCATTTCGATCACCTTGAGATGTTTTTTTTTTAAATTCCAGGAGTTCGAGATATCCTTGAACCCGAAAAAATGTGTTTTCGAAGTGCCACAAGGAAAATTATTGGGACACGTAGTTTCCAAAGAAGGAATTTCAATTGATCTCGAGCGGGTGAAAGAAATCAAAGAGCTTCCCCTTCCAGTCAACAAGAAGGGAGTTCAGTCCTTTTTGGGAAAGGTAAACATTGTGAGCAAATTCATTTATGATTTTGTAGGAATAATTCAGCCCATCACCCTAATGCTGAAAAAGGATCAATTTTGAATGGACAAAAGAAGCGTGAGAAGCCTTTGAGAAAGTTAAGGATGTTATTTCCTCAGCTCCTGTACTAGTTAATCTAGAATTATCAAAGGAATTCATAATGTATGTATTCAGTAGTAAGTCAAGCATTGCTACTATCTTAACTCAGAAAGACAATGAAGGAAAGGGAGAGCATCTGATATCATTTCATTCCTAGACCTTGAAATAATATGAGAGAAACTACAACTTGATCAAGAGGCAAGCTTTCACAATAGTTAAGGGACTCAAGAAGTTATGACACCTAATCTCTTGCAACAAGGTGGTTTTTTATGTCATGCATTCCAGTGTACACGAATACATCATGGAAGGAGAAATCATTGAAAAAAGGGCTAACTGGATCACCAAGATCCTTTAATATGACATTGAGTTCAAGCCTACAATGATCATCTTAGGAAGATGATTGTGCGAATATCTAGAACACAATGAAGAGATCACAGCCGAAGAAGAACAACCAGAGTTGGCTCTAATGAATGAGTCAAGAGCGGAAGGCTACTAGCTGACAGATAGAGTAAGATTCATGCAGACCGAAAAGTACCCATCGGGCCTTCCTTCTTAGAATAAAAGATTTTGTAGGTTGCAGAATAGTGGTTTCACACTCATAGAGGGAGTCCTCTTTAAGAGAAACTTCAATGGTGTTTTGTTGTGATGTGTCACAATGGAGCAAGCGAGAGATATTCTCAACACCTTCCATAGCAATCCCATGGGTGGACATTATTCTACAAAGACTAACGCTATCAAAATAAAGTGTGCATGGTATTTCTGGCCAACGTTATTTAGCAACTCCTATTCATTGGTTAAAGCTTGCAAGGAATGCCAATTTTTCTCACCCCGAAATAAAATTTTTTTGCAATGTCGCTCAACCTGATAGTGGTTGATCAACTATTTGCACAATGGGGCCTTGAATTTATTGGAATGATCAATCTTGTCTCTAGCACTAAACACAAGTGGATTCTAACGGCCATGGACTAATTCACAAGGTGGAACGAAGCCATGCCCCTGAAGAATGCAACAGAGGCAAAGATAGTAAAATTTCTCAAAGAGATCATGACGAGATTCAACCCTCCTAAAACCATCATCTCCGATAATGCCAAAGCTTTCCTAGGCTCTAAGGTATGTCAATTCACACTCACACATGGTATTTTCCTAGAAAAATCATCAAAATACTACTCGAAAGGTAATGGCCTAGTAGAGTTGGCTAATAAAAATTTAGTTCAGCTTATCAAGAGAATCGGGTCAGAGCATCAAAAGGAGTGGCATAAAATTCTTTGGGCGGTGCTTTGGGTGGATCGCATAACTTTGAAACAGGTTCTCAAGACCTCACCATATGAATTGGTGTATAGTAAAGAATCATTATTGCCTATCTCCATAGAAATCTTGGCACTACAATTACTTAAAACTCTGGAGATAAAGGAAAATGGGGCTATGGAGGTCCGATTGGCCGAGTTGTTGGAAGTGCAAGAAAAAAGAGAAAAGGCCCTATCGGCCATGAACAACTACCAAATCATGGTTAAAAGGTGGTTTAACAAGAAAGCTTCAGACCAAGGTCTGAAATGTGGGGACTTAGTGTTAAAATTTAATGAGCGGGCTGCAAAACTCGGCCAACACGGGAAATTTGACAGCCTATGGGAGGGTCCACTTAGGATAATTTAGTGCAAGCAACATAACACATTCGAGTTGGAAAAAATGGAAGGAGAAGCGCTAAGGATTCATGTTAACGGAATCCACCTTAAATTGTTCCATTGAGCTTAATTAAACATTTCTACCATGTAAATATGTAATTAATGTAGTTATTTTCATTTGTGTTCTCTTTTGTTTGGCCGATCGCTTTAATCCATGATGCAGTGGAAATTAACATTATGATGCAATGATAGCCCATATGCCAAAAAGGATAGGAAATATTCAACGAAGCAGAAAATAAGCCATAACAGATAACATAAAAGAAAAGAGACAAAATAATATAAAAAGTTGTATTCATTTTGAAAGTATGATATGCTTCGATTTTGCAAAGTTCAAAATGGCTATGAGGCTGTATATTAAAGTATATATATATATATATATTCAACTATATATAGAGGAAGCCTTTTTCCAGGCTTATATACAAAAAGCAAAAAGGAACGGGGTGGTTTTTCAGTTGGAGGAAGCAGTAGGAACATCTTCTTCCATGGTTGTAGGAGAAGGAACAACAATAGCAGTAGTGGAAGCATCTTCATTCACAGGAGCCGGGTTGGCAGCAACAACCACGAGAGCCAGTGGGAATACCATATTCCTGAAATTATTGTACCATTCTACATTGTAGAATAGTACCACGATATAAACACGCAACGGGAAATGGCATATGCGGGTAACCTTTTGACGGTGCTCAGCCTACACCTAGAGGTGGAAACCATTGAGAAACGACACCCATGGCACCACCGTATCTTCCTTGATATACCTCTGAAGGTCACTTGCAGTGGGTAAGCCCAGGTCGTAGACCGTGCTTGCCATAATTTCTCCAAGACCCACGAGGTATCGCTTCAGGAAGATCTCCAACGTCAGGCGGAGAATCATCGGCTTTAGAACCTGGATACCAAGAAAAGAGGCCACGAAATGTGAGTGTATGGCAGTATTCACTCTATATTTATCCTCGTATTCCACGTAGTCCCAGCCTAAGACCCATTTTATCGCTATAATTTCTAGAGAATGCTTGTTCTTCATCATTCTCTTCAGTCTCCTATTTGATACTTCACCCAAGAAGGTAGTCTATAATTTAGTGCCCGTAAGCCTAAGAGGAGTATTCATGTTGTCTATTTATGCCTTGCTACGCTACTGCTGATACTACCCAAACTACAAACACCAAATGCTAAGCCAATCACCCAATACTAATGTTAGTGCTACCAATTGGTAAGTGTGATTCTACGATTTCCTAAGCGCCTATTTATCGAAATGGCTAGGATAAGCATGGTAATTTGCATACCATAAGCATGAGGTTAATCAAGTACCACCTCAAGAACTACATCGAGGCTCGCTCGAGACTCTCACCCAGCTGCATCTACAGGTACGAGTTGCTTCATGCAAAATTAAGGAGAGCTGATTAATTAGCATAAGCTGGTAGCAGTCTCTAACGGTAGTCCATACCGTCGGACATTGAGGTGTCATTCTGCAAGTTCTTCTCAAACTCCAAAAAGTATTGCAAATATTTTTGGCACTTATCGCATACTTTGGTGTAATCATTCCATTTGGGATATTAATTGCCATGACATATGATGCCTAATCTTCCTTCAAATCACCGGCTCAATTTCCAAGGAAAATCATGTCGTGGGTTGTAAGTACATCATTGCAAAGGGTCATTATGAATTCTTGTCATTTCAAAATGGGAAGTAATTCGCTTCACATGAGAAAATATTTGGCGATACATGTCGAATTTAATGTAGGAAAAGCAACCATCATCTACCACTCGAAAGAAGAAAAAAAGCTAAGTATTGCACGTGGTTGTTAAAATAGAGAAGAAAACTCTTGAATATGTAGTCAGAGAAGAGAATTTTTGAAGTGAAAAATTGCTAAGGAGCGTGTCAGAAATTGCAAGAGTTTGAACGCAAATGAAATCCGTTGCCCCTAAAGTAGCTCAAAACCCACAGATGGTTAAACCGGGTGAGGCATCTCAAAGCTTGGCTGATGAAATGCACACAACGCCCATGGTTAATATTTTCCACGATGAGTCTTATGCTATGCCTGGAATTCTAGAAAAGTTGACCTGGGTTTGCATGCGGTAAACTCATAAGGGAACTCACAGAGACATAAGTTTGATTAAAGAAGAATGGGATAAAATTTATGACCCCGTCCTCAGGATCAACCCTAAGGGCTTAAGAGAAGCAACTTGTGCTAGAATGAAGAAAGCCCTCGAGAATCAACTATCATTCAAGCAATGGCTCTGTGGACTTCCGCAACATATAGTCCCTTATGTGCACCACTGTCTAGAGATAGTTTACGAGAGAATTTGATGCTTCAATCTGGTAGCTGGTGCCATTGAGGGAAGAAGGCTAAGAGTTGTAATATTTGTAGATGCTCTTAGAGACATGTTGTGCATTCCAAGGGATAGCACCAGGACACTGCCAATGGAGCCATTCAACTAGAAAAAGGGCTCAGGGTTCTGGAAAGGGAGAAGGAATGCCCTTGAATTTTATAATACAGAGACTGAAAGACCCCAAGATTGCCAGCAGCCGATAAGGAATCCAAGTCATCGCGTTGAATTCAAGCAAGCAGATCTGCAAGACACCTTCTCCATGATGGCTTTTGTGTGCAGCTTGGATGATGACAAGATCATACATGATTTTCAGTTGGGTCTAGGTTTTCAACTAAGGAAACAACATGACCCTTTCTGGTATAATTTCATGGACATTATTGTCAAGGATATGCTGAAACAAATTGTAGAGTTCAAGACTGTCGGTAAATTCAAATATCCTTCTCTCCTTGCCCATATGTTCCTGCATCAGAACCCTAATTTCTTCAAGAAGAAAATAGAATTATGAATTTTTGATGAGAAGAATCATTAAAAGCCAGATTCAGTGTGGGCTCACATCCTCTCTTCCACCTATGACCATTATGCATTTTCAAATAAATACTTGATTCTGATTTTGCGTGACTTGAGCATGGATGGTGACTACTATCGCCTTTTAGCTAATCAAATTGGCTGGATGCAAGCCCTATTCCTTAGGTGTGACTGGTTCCTCAAGGAGGATTTCACATGCGTTCGAGTGCATGGATTTTTGAAAGAGCCAATTTGACTCCCATCAAGTGTCATCGATCAGGTATTGGCTCTTGAAGTGTTCCGACAAATAGCCAATATTGACTAGACTTTTTGTTCTAGTCCAAAAAAGAAAAAGAGAGGGTTTTTTGAATGCCCATTGAGCTACGGTATAGTGGTCATGGTAAAGAAGAGATTGAATGAGTTGTTGGAGGAAAAGCTGGCTCACCTCAGGGTGGTGTCCATTTGCAATAAGTGGGACTACAACCCTGAGGATGATTTGGGTAACACATTTATTAAGGTAAAACACAACCCTCGGCCTTATTGGGAAGCATGGAAGAACCCTCTAGAGGATCCGAGTAGACTATGGGTGGACTTGGCTCAGATGATAGATAATTGGAGGCCATCATGGCTCAATTTTTATCATCCTAAATGGAAGGTTGACGAAAATTGCCACATGAGTGCTACCCTCCGCAATAGTTTGATGAGAGAATATGGTTGGAAAATGGGAAAGATTAATGCTTTCTAGATTTATCGCCAGGAGATCAGGTGTAACATTGCCCTGTTCCAAGACCCATGAGTCTTTGACACCGATGATCAGTTTGATAGTCTCTAGAATAAGGAGCATGTTGATTCTAATGCGAGCGATGTGGAAGAGGCCGCACAATGTTCTAATAAGGTGAAATAGGTTAAGAAAATGGGAACACAACCTAGCACAACTACTATGAGGCTACGAATAAATATTTCACGATCAGGGTCTTTGCATTCCCGAGCCTAGGCCATAATAAAGCCAAGAGGAATGAAACAATCGATGGAGGTAGTTGATGTGGAGAACTCTGTGCCAAGCAAAAGATAGTGCATTGATGTAACTTCTGAATAAGTTTCACAGGAGGTTGTGGTGAGCTAGGGATCAGAGATGGAATCCGCTGCTTAGGTATCTTTCTCTCCCCTCTTCTCAACTCCCAGTCTCTTGTTTCTTCCTTTGTCTCTACGATGCCCATCACTCTAAGTGTTAGCCTAGATTTCTCTGTCCCTGCTACAATGGCTATGGGAGGTTTCTCCCAGTTTTCTCATATCGAATAGATGGATTTCACTCCCCCAAGAGTTAATTCATCTTTTGTTAGAGCCCCATCAGCATCCACATTTGTTTCCCTATCTACATCTATGGCTACCACCCCCTTGGTATCTGAAACTATTGCCCCTTTTGTCTCCACTGAGTCAACTCTGACCCAGCCTTTTTAGCAGATGGAACCCATTGCATCTCCATTGCCACCACTATTTCCCATGAGTCCTCCTGCACCTTCATCACCTAGAGTTTGGAATATTCCTCCCTTCTCTCCACTCACGGTTTCCATTCCAAAGAAGAAAACATCTGAGGTCACCTGCCTCTCATTCCCTTTCGTTGTCCCTCCTGACACACCCTTTGTAGGCGAACACATCAGATCGCTAGCTCAATTCTTGTCAAAAGGAAATATAACAAAGCAAGCTCGAGCTCTTCAACTCCAGAAGCAAAGGGAAAAGGATGCTAAGAAGCCAGCATATCCCAGGGTCCAGAAGATTTATAATGAGGCTCAACAATCATTACATTTCACAACCATGCATCCCAATGTCACCAAACTATAGGCGGAAATGCAACCCAATGACTATGGTGTCTACACCATCGGACTTGACTTGCGCATTGCCCAACCACAAGATAAAGTCGATCTCATGGAGGAAACACAACAGGTAGTGACCACTAAATTTCTCAAGTCTGGTCACATGCTAAAGAAGGCAGAGGATGATCTCAAGGTCGTCAAAGAAATAATTGAAGTCTTGTTGGAAAACGATAGGGCACGGGAGGTAGAATTTGCGCGCTTAACATAAAGCGTGTAGGCAGAATAGGCTAGCTTGCAATAGGATCTTGAGAGTTTCCAATCCCAAGAATCCAATCAAGTGGCTGAGTTGTAGCAAAGGAATTAGGAGTTACAAGACCGATTGGATCGAGCGAAGAAGGAGATTCATCAAAAGGACGAAGAGTTGCAGCAACTACATGCTCAATTGGAGTAAGCAATACAATTGAAGGAGACCGATCTAGCAAGCCAATAGGCTCAATTTGAAAAGGACATCCAGGAGATCAAGCTTTCCCTAGAAAAAGAGTCTGCAAACCGAAGCTAGGCTAAGGAACGATGGTTTTCCGTGTAGAGGGTCTTGCAGGAGCAAATCTCCACTATCGTAGAACACATTGCAGGGTTGATGCAAGAGATTGGGATGAAGGATGTAGAGATTAATCTCTTAAAGAAAATTGCTCAAACTCCTACTCCACAATTAGACCTCCACTTAGTGGCCCAACAACTATATGCTTCCTACTGGGAAAGGGTCAAGGCTTTATGTTTGACTCTTCAACCCACACTTTAGTTTATGGTGGAGGCAAAAAATTTAATAAGAGAATTTCACGGCGCAATGGAACAATTCCTGCAATTCATAAGGGAAAAGGTCTCTGAAGCGGAGAAGCTTCTAGATAGGTTGTACATAGTACCAAATGAAGATCTAGTGCCTGCAGGTATTGAAAATCGAAGGTCAGCCGCTAATATCACAAGGGAGTTTATCCGCTACCATGAATCCACCCTCCATGTTCAATGTTGCTCAGTCACATTAGGCCGAACTATGGATATCATGCGGGAAAAGTTTTCCCAGTTGACCCAGATGGGCTTGCCCTCTCCGTTTCTTTCTGATGACTTGGTGACCACCACGAAGAAAATTGCAGCCAAAATTGAGGAGAAGAAGCATGATTTATTTGCTTTCCAAAGCTTCATACAAGCTCCTACCGTTGAGGATATTGAAGGTGCCATTCATCAGGTCGCACGACTGCTCTTTCAGCTTGAGTCTGGGTCTGGAATATCTATGACGCTTCCCTTAAAGGAGGTAATCGATTTGCATGAAGCACACAAGAATCTACGTGCCATATCAATGCCTTCCGATCTCAACTAGTTGCCTCTGTAGACCGCTCTTTCCAAGCTTTGACTCCAGTGCTCAATTAATAAGGCTCTGGTCAATGAACCAAAATTTTTTGGGTTCATCGTTCCACAGGCGAAATTCCCCTGATAGTCATCAAAAGCTATGCATATTAAATATATCTCATGCTCCCTTTGGGTTGCTTTGTTATTTTTCTTTGCTTCTAACCGCACTTGATGTTTTTGAAGTCCTCTAACCATCTTTTCAATGGCCTCGGCTCGCTACTTCCACGTGTCATCCAATCGCTCATCGAAGGGGAGCTTCTCTTCATTTCTCTTTCAGGCTCTGACCACATGCCATGTCGCCTCCCCTCGAGTACACTTTTTAAGCAGGCCCCATAATGATGCCGATATGTTGAAGGCTCCTGCACGTGTCCTCAAATTGGGCATTTCATTCATGAGAAAGATGGAGTGAAGTTCAGGCCCCGACCGCATGCCACACATCCTAACTAACTCTATGAGATTGCAACACGTGCTTGCTCAAGCTTTAGCTATTATCAAACACTAGGATCGCCACCATCATTTGTAGAGGATGCATCTGGCTCACGGGTGACTATGTTCATGCTTCAGAATCGTTTCTATTGCAACGACCGTGATGAGTCATTGTTGCAGACATCATTGCTCATGATTGGGAATCTTCTCCATTACAGGCCTTCAATCGATGGAAGCCTTTGGCTATATATACTACCTCTTTTAACCAAAATCTAGTTCAGAATACCTACAGAAAAATTAGAAAGACACAAGGCCTTTGGTTTTGTTAGATAATTGTAAAGACTCACAGACTGTGCCTTTGTAATTTGGCCTCTTTGTTTCTTTAACTATTTGAAAATATTATACTGTGTTGTTACTAAATAACTTGTTTGCAACTTCAATGATTTGAATAGAATGTGTATTTCAGACCATGTCTCTGACTCTTTCTTTTTAGTGAATCTCTATGCAAATTATTTTATGTTATGAAATAAATTATTCAGGTCTTTCTCTTTGATGTTTGTTATTTTGGGACATAGCAGATTGTTGAACAAGCCCTTAAATCGCATCCAAAATATAGATTTATCGTGCCTTACATCCAAATCTTGGCGCATCGACCTAGTAGTTAGATCTTTTATTTTTATATATGCTTCATTTTTCCATTCAAAACCCTGGGTAGTTATAGAAGAAGTCAGCTTCTTTAAAAATCCAGAGGTCACTTAGTTTAGCACAAATGGTCCCCCATAATATGAGTTTTCCATAAGGTTATTACCTTGTCATTTTTTGGCATCAACAGTATCATGGAGTGAAGATCCAACCAAGGCCTTTGAGAGTATCAAAGAAACAATTAAGAAAGATATTATTTTGAAATCTCCAAATTTTTTAAAACCCTTCCAGTTGTTTTATTTTGCTTCATTCCATATTAAAACTACTATTTTGCTACAAAAAAATGATGAGGGTTATGAGCAACCAATCGATTTTTTCAATAAATATTTACAATATGTTGAGCTAAAATATGATATAGTTGAGAAGCAAGCCTATGCACTGGTCAAAGAAGTAATTTTTTTTAGATCATATCTAGTGGGAGCCGAAATTGTTTCTTATGTCCCAAATGCTATTGTAAACTTGGAAATTTTAACATGAGAAGTTATAGGAAGGAGATGTAGGTGGATCAATAAGATCCAAGGATTAAATATTGATATTCAAATAACAAAGCCTATTAGAGGAAAAGGGTTGGCTAAGCTTGTGGCTGAGTCAAATTTGGAAGCTAACTAGATCAACAATGTGGAGACAAGCTCAACATTAGCTAATTGCAATATGCAGTCATCTCCCTAGTATAGGAACATTATCTATTAATAAGTAGGAGGTATTTTCCATAGTGTGTCAAATTGTGATATTGCTATCAAGATTCAATTGTGTAGTTTTACAATTCAAACTCATTGAACCATGCTTCATGAGTAGTGGTTCACAAGAACCCATCTCTCATGATAATGAATGGTCCACTTAACACTCATTGCATCTAGGTGATGCTCACAAAGGTGAAGCACTAGGCCTTCCTAGGAGGTCACCCAGCCCAGTACTACTCCAACTCAAGTGTGCTTAATCACAGAGTTTTCCCCAAGGTTAAGCCCACTTAGCTTGCAATCCCATTTAAAAACCTTCAGGAATTGTTATGCCTTATGAACCATTCATTATAGAGCCCCTTTATCTCATCAATTGATAAGTAGGAGGTATTTTCCATAGCATGTCAAATTGTAATATTGCTATCAAGATTTAACCATGTATTTTTATGATTCAAACTCATTGACCCATGCTTCATGCTCATAGTGGCTCATAAGAACCCATCTCTCATAATAATGAATGGTCCACTTAACACTCATTACATCTACGTGATGCTCATAGAGGTGAAGCATTGGGCCTTCTCAGGAGGTCACCCATCCCAGTAATACTCTAGCTCAAGCGCGCTTAACCACAAAGTTTTCCCCAAGGTTAAGCCCACTTAGCTTGCCCATTTGAAAAAATTTCAACAAGTGGTGTGCCTTATTAACCATTCATTATAGATCCCCTTTAGCTCATCAATTGATAAGTAGGAGATATTTTCCACAGCATGGAAAATTATGATATTGCTATCGAGATTCAACCATGATGTCGTTTTACAAGTCAAACTCATTGACCCATGCTTCATGAGTAGTGGTTCATAAGAACCCATCTCTCATGATAATGAATGGTCCACTTAACACCCACTGCATCTAGGTGATGCTCACAAAGTTGAAGCATTGGGCCTTCCTGGGGGGTCACCCATCCTAGTACTACTCTAGCTCAAGCCCACTTATCTTGCAACCCCATTTACAAAACCTTCAGCAAGTATTGATCCTTATGAACCATTAATTATAGAGCCCCTTTAGCTCATCAATTGATAAGTATGAGGTATTTTTCATAGCTTTTCAAATTGTGATATTGCGATCGAGATTCAATCGTGTAGTTTTACAAGTCAAACTCATTGACCCATGCTTCATGAGTAGTGGTTCACAAGAACCTATATCTCATGATAATTAATGGTCCACTTAGCACTCATTGCATCTAGGTGATAATGAATGGTGTGAGAGGAGAGATAGAGATAAGTAGAGAGGGATGGGGGAGGGAGAGGTAGCGAGGTAGAGAGGTAGGGTGGGAGAGCGAGATAGAGAGGGAAAGAGGGAGGTAGGGAGAGGTAGGTAGAGAGAGTGAGGGGAGATAAATAGAAGTAAAGAGGGAAGGGGAGAGATAGGTAGAGAGGGGAGAAGGTGGGAGGGAGGGAGAGGTAGTTAGAAAGGTAAGGTGGTAGGATTGAGAGAAAGGTAGATAGAGAGGGAGAGGGTGAGTGGAGATAGCTTAAAAGTAGAGATGGAAGATGATAGAGAGAGGGAAGGGGAGAGAGAAATGTATATATTTCTCTCAACTTCTTGTATAGTTTTACATATACTTTTATTTTAATAAATATTACATTTAAAACTCTTACAACAATCCATCAAATATTTTTTTATAATATTACATATTATCATATATAATATTATATTTGTATAATATAATATATAATATTTATATCATATAATGTATATTATTTTAATATTAATATACCCTAGTATATATCAATTTATCATATATTATATTATATATATTAATATTTATATTAATATTAATATTATAACATATGTTAAATTTTAATCTATAGTCAGCCAAAAAAATTAAAAAAATTCCTACTAAAAAATTCATAACTTGTTATTTACTTGCAAAAAAAATACAAAAAAAAAAGTGTCACATCCAGGCATTTCATCTAATTATTTCAAATTTTCACCAAATAAAATTACCTTTTTCCAAAAAGAAATATAGTAGCCTACAAACTACATTCAATTTGTTACAAATTCTATTCCTACATATTTTCTAAATTATGTTAATAAACTATTCAAATTTTTATATGAAGTTTCTTACGTTTGTTTTTCTCCATCTTCACTGCTACTTAGAGGCCTTGTTTGGCCCATCACGATCTTGCATTGACCCATATGTTGATGCCAGCCATGTGCTACAACTAAATTTCTACCATTGATTCTTTTGAAATGATTTTGAATCATTGATCATTGTAATTGGTTTTGGGTATCCTTATTCTATAAACGGCTCAAGTCATTCTTAGTTGAGGAGATTATGAATTGTTTATACTTGTTAGGCTTAAGTTAGAGAATTACCAAATTTAAGTTTGCTTCATTATATTTCTCTTTGCATTCAATGAAGTTAAGTTTGTATATTCTTTTACAAAATAGTGAACTAGAAGCCAACTATTGGTCATTCTTAATTATAAATTATTCATGATTGTAAATTTTTCATTTTACTTGGAATATTAAATTTTTGTGCAATATATATTGGTGCATTTGGTCAATTTATTTGTGTGATAAATTATTTTGAAGCTTTGCATTGTCTATATGTAGCTATGATTATTTTTTATGATTATAGATTGATTTAGTCTCCATTCACTTTTTTGAAAGAATATTCATGTGAAATCAAATTGGAAAACTTACTTTCTTAGATCCTTTTCTCTTCTTCCCCTTATCCTTTTCATTTTTTTAATCAAAATCCTTGAGAAGTAAAATTTAATGAAAAAATATATGAAATATCACATGAATGGTGTTAAATGCTTTTGAATCTAAATTTTATGAAGATTTGTAGACATTTTTGAAATAATTGATCAATTTGTTAGATCTTGCTTTGTGATATTCATTGAAATAACTATTGATATTGTCTAGTGAGAAGTAAATATATCTATATCCATTAAGATACCTTGTGAGCTGTAATATGTTCATTTTCTATAAGTAAAGACCCGAGCCAAGTCTCTTTGTGATTAAAAAAATACAATGAACCTTGAGTGAACCTAGTACGCCAAGACTTGGCAATCAAAGCCTTGGGATTCTAAATTATGTTTGAATAAAATATTTCAAGAGAGATAGGTTATGTTGTAAGAATTTGATCTATTTTTAATGTGATTGACAACCACACCAACAAGATGTTCCTTGGTATTAGATGATATTTATGACATTTTCTACTTGACTTTCATGTAAGTTCTATTGGTGTAATTTAGATGTCTTGATTAATTTTATATTTCAAAATATCCATAGAGTGGCTCCTAGGTTGTATATGTGTCCTTTGTTAGATTGATCACATTAGATTGTGGTTCAGCTTTTTTAGGATTTCATTGTGTAGGATATTTTTTATTGGTTTGGATGTTTTGATGGAAAATGTATACATGTTATAATGAATATACCTTGGTTTTAAAGTGTGGTTAGTTGGATGTTTCAACAACTAGTTTTGATTGTTATTCCAACTATGGTGATTAATCATTTGTCGCTACTTAGGGCTATTTGTTACCATTAGATTTGTTCTTTATGTTTGGATATTGATTTGAGGTAGGATTCATGCTTCTATGTGATAGTTCATGTGACATCTCTTTCGATTATATATTATCTTTTGTGCATTGACATGATGGAGGATGAGAGGATTCTTATATGGGATGGTGGTCACTTTGATTATTGTTGCAAGTATCTTGATAGAGCACATGAATAACTTAGATGTTTTGATAATACATGTTGACTATATGGAATGTTCCGTTGATGTTTAATGTTGCTAATGTTGGAGAAAGATGTGTACATTTTTTGCATAATAAAATAATAATGTTAATATAAAAATAAATATTTAATTATGTTGCATCTTAGATATGTGGATGCTACAACTATACATTCTTGGGGCCACTTGTATGTTGTATGTAATATTAGGAGAAATATTTAATGTGGGTGTCATTAGAAAATATTTTTAAAAAAAAATAGTACCAAAAAGTGAATTTAAAGGAAATAGTTTTGTAAGCTCATGGTTTAGAGGCACATGGTTTATGTAATACCACTTAATAGTTTTGTACAAGTTTTGTATATATATAAAAGAGGCACATGAGTGGTTGTTGAGGTTGGCTTGTGTAAAATTTGACTTGTTGGTTGAGGCTTGATAATTGAGCATCTCTCATAGGTTGTATATATGAGTAGAGGAAACATGGATTGGACTGTGTGTTTACTTGATTCTCATTTACTTGTTCAAATAGGGTGTAATTAAAGAGATTGATGTTTTTGAAGTTTTGCATGGAGATTCTACAAGTGTATTATAATATTTGTTTATGAGATAATATATTGAGTGTGTGAATGCTTTTAAAGGTGGGTTTCTCCCCTTTGAGAGTTTTTTCAATGTACATCTTGTGTCATCTTGATAAAGGTGGGCTTCTTCTCTTTGAGAGTTTTTTCAATGTACATCTTGTGTCATCTTGATAAAGGTGGGCTTCTTCCCTTTGAGAGTTTTTTCAATGTACATCTTTGTGTCATCTTGATGGTATGTTTATCAATTCTTTTATTTTGTGGATTTTTAATATTTATTTATATATTATTCTCTCACAAGAATTATGTGAAAATGATTAATATACTTGTATCCTTTAAATTAAGGTGAACGTATGTCATTATTAACTATTTATATAAAATTAACTAAATATTTCTAATATCTTAAATAAAATTAACAATTGATAAAATACTATTACATAAGAATGAGTACAATAATAAACATAATATAATAAATGAAATGTGTATAAAAATATATGCAAATTAAAAATAATAAATTATATATAAATGAAGGCTAAATAAATTAGCCCAACTATATCTAATTACAATAAAACATTCTTTCAACATAGACACAAAATTAAATAATTTTTTAACATGCAAAATTCACCATGACAAATCTTGAGTGCTTATTTCTAACATCTTTAATGGGCTATCAAAATAAAATTGACTTATTCTTTCTATTATTATATTACAAATAAGCTTTGAGTGCTTCTTTGTACCGTGTCGTTGGATTAGCTAGCGAAATAACAAGCAAATTAACATTTTGCTTTTATTAATATGATCGATTATTTTTAATTATATAAAAACAAAAAAGTGTTTCTCGTAACATTCCAAGCCTTTTGTCGTATTTGTCCAATCCAAAAAATAACCAGTCACACTTGTCGAATTCGAAAAGACAAATCATGCCCAAAGAGTTCCAACTCTACACAAAAGTAGATTGGTGTAGAAGTTTGAATAATTTAATATTTTAAATTAAAAGAATTTGCCTTCCTTCCTAATAAAGCTTGAGAAAAATACAATACAAAGACGCGTATCGTCCAAGAAACTAATTCCCACTTATCCAAATCAATCCACTGGAAATCATAACACAAGAAATCCCATATGCTTAGGTTTACACAGTTTTTTTCTTACATACCAATCCCTTTAACAATTATAAACAATACTAAGACAGAGAGACGTTTGGCACCGACTCCTCTAGGCTTTGGCGGGTTCCGGCTGAGGAACCGTCACAGTTTCCGTCTCTTCAATGGTCACCACTGTCTTCCCGTCATCTGTTTTTGTTTCTTCCACTGTCTCTACCTTTTCGACAACTCCTTCTTCGGTCTTTGTGTCTTCGATTTTCTCTACCTTCTCGACAATTCCTTCCTCGGTTTTTGTTTCTTCGACCACGGTTGTGACGGTAGTTTCGGGCTCTGCTGGGACTGTTTCTGTTTCTGTTTCCGTTTCCGTTTTGGTGTCAGTTGACGGAGCTGATTCTACAGATGGAGCAGCTTCTTCCACGTCCTCTGTAATGAACGTATACGTTTTCTGTAGTACGTACGTAACGGGGCCCACCACTAGCACTGGGCCATACTTGCCAGCTGCCTCGCTGGCCAGTGAGGCTCCAGGGAATCCTGTCAATGTTTTGAGGAAATTTCTGAGATTCGAACCAGTCATTATATTCACGAAATATGGTAGATATTTTAGAGTTCCGAATTTACCGATTTTGGCAAGCTCTTCCAGGAGTTTTTTCACAGGCTGTGCTTGCTTTTTGATGGCATCCTCCGTTGGGTTCTTCACGATTGTCTGTACGAAGGATGAAAATATTTGCACAGATATGATACTCGCGAAAAGATTTTATTTTATCAGAAGAAATAACAAACTGTAACAAGGCTCCAAATAAATATTTCAAAAAACGTCGATCAAATTGCTCTAAAAAAGGGGCAGAATTCGATTTATTAAAACACGCAGAATTCTTCTAGCAGTCGATTCGGTAAAATATTAGAGAAAAGAGAAAAAGTTCAACAAATTTATTCGTAAAAGAGGTACAGTTTGATAAAGTTGTTCCATCAAAGAAGTAGAATAGAAAAGAAAATATAGAATCCGCCAAAGTTTATTCGAAAGAGGCAGGCTTCAGCAAACATATTGGAAAAGGAAACAGAATTCGTCAAAATATACTCGAAAAAAAGGATAAATTGTCAAAATTTATTCGAAAAAGGAAACATAATCACTTATGAGGGAGCGTGAAAAAAAGCGTAAAAGTCTACTTTAGAAAGAACAATCAGAGCAAATTATTTCCAGAAAGTGACAAATCTCCATGAAATTTATTCAAATGAGACATAATTTAACTGACCTTAATCTCTGCGTCAAGTGGCTTGTAAACTTCTGTAACTTTAGGCTGAAGCTCCTCTTTCTTTTCTTCAAGCTCTTTCTCTATGGATTCCTGTCACAAATTACAGAGCAAACTGTTGATAAAGATCTACAGGCGTTTTTATTTGTTTATCAGGGTTACTGATTAAAACCTGAAACATAAAAGATGAAGCTTTATCAGTGAGTCGTAGGATTGATTAGACATGACAAACCTTGGAGGCTTCGAAAGATTTACATGCTTCTGCCGCCGCCGCTTTCTTCTTGCCGGGCAACAACTTCTTGATTCTAGGCAAAACTTTGCTTTTCCAATAACTCATCTTTGCAAGATTCGAAACCTTGACCTGCCGAACTTCTTTCTCAAAATTGTGACCACAGCTTTCCCGAATCTGGATCTCTTGATGGAAAGTAGTCGCAATTCGTCTTTTGTTACAGATAAAAACTGAAAACTAATACAAGATTCGATCTCCTCTGATTTGCACAGGGTTATATAAATAAAAAAACTTGGAGAGGGAGGAATGAAAACGCAGTAGCAAATATGCGTTGTCTTGCTGTTTTGACAAGTAAAAGCAGCGGCGCATGGACCCACACTCTTCGCTGGCTTCGTCTATTACCACTTCACGTAGCTGGGAGTTTACAGCTGTCATCCCATAAACTTACGTTAAAAGCCATTTTTTTTTCAATGAGATTCCTTCATATCTCAACTACCACAAACAATTATTAATATTTAAAAAAAAAACGAAAACACTAAAAACAAAGCCTTGCTTTTTTCGTAATTTTTCTTAACCACAAACAAAGCCGTGTATTTTTCGTTTTCTTTTCTGAAGAGTTGTTAGAAATAGGAGTTATTTTCCAAATTAAGGAAGATTTTAGATAAAAGATGTATCTAAATTGTTAAACATAAAAGTGTTTCCTCCTCGAATATTAATTATATTTCTTCAATTGCATGTAGAAAAGTGTATTTAATTTTTTTTATAAGTCAATTAAATTATTTTGAAGAGAAATAAGAGTCCCAACCATTTCCACATTTTTATAAAAGTTGTGAGCTAAGTTTAATAATATTTTTATATAAATCTTATTTCATAATTAAGGAATAGACAAGGAAACTTGGTGTGAAATTGAATTTTGATGGTGTAGTATAACAAAAATTTGGAGTTGAAAATGGTTGGTTTCATCATAAGAAATTGTTTGGATGATTTTTTTAGGAGATGTTTTGTACATTTTGGTTTGAGAACAAATAATGAGGTGGAGTGGGAAGTCTTACTAGTAGGGTTGAAAGTAGCTTATGTGAAATGATATTGCATAATAGAAGTTGAAGAGGATTCTAAACTAATGATAGAAATAATCAAGAAAAAATATTGCCTCAATTGACATTTATGCTCTTCTAAAAAAATTACTACTTAGAATAGCAAATTTGAAAAGATGACATGTATACATTATTATAGAGAAAAAATGTGGTGGATGATTATCTAGCTAATTAAGAAATTTTACAAGATTAATTTACCTCCCTCAAAAGTAAGACCATAAAGGATTGGAAACATCTATTATCTATTATTTTGAAAGAAAAACCTCCTTACCCATGTTATAATGTTAGAAGCTATAATTATAGGGAATTTTGGTCATGGACTTGATTATTGACATGCATCTATACTCTCATTCATCAATAGTAATTAATATCTAAGGTTATGTAAAAGGCATCAAAATTTGTAAGGTTTTTATGTGGAGGTGTGTATTGCTAAGAATGTCATTTGGTGGTTTGGTGTAGTTCTCATCTAATATGTTGTCTTGCTACTAGGGTGCTTTGGATTTAAGGCAATGGCCAATTTGGGGAAGGAAAGAGATCAATATCATAGAGGCTAGTATGATGATTTTTTATCTCAGAAATATTTTTAATTATTGGTCTAATGTTATGCTTAAGATAGTAAAAGTCATTCTTTGGGTTTATGGTTTGTGTAACAATGTTATGCTTAGATATCACAAGTTGATAAAGGCTAACTTCTTAAGAAAATTGAAGGGTGCAAAGATGGATTTGGAGGTTTGAGAAATTCTAGAAGCTCTCTTTCTAATTCTAAAACTTGCATTTGTAGATGAAGAGGAGAAGGATGAATAGATTTTACCTCTAAGATATGAAAAATAAAGTTATTTATAGGAGTAGAGGGAGTGGACATAATTCTAATAAATTTAAGGGTTTTGGCCTTATTGGAGCATTTTAGAGCCTTGGATACATTTTCCAAATGCCCACCTCATTTTGAAGAATATGGTTAGTACTTGACATAAGGTTATTCTTGAAATAGTTAGTGGGTATACACTATTAGCGTTGGATAATGGAATGTAGTTTGAACTCATAGACATGCAAACGAAATTAAGGGTATTTGGTTTTCTGGCTTGGAGCAAGTAGTTGAGATGCAAGTTCTTCCAATAGAATCAATAAATGTGGTAGGAAGAGGTGGTATTAATTTGATTGTTGAGCTTTATATTTCTCCTTTGTATGGTCTATGTATGGGGTATGGTGGTGTGTAGAAACTCTCCTAAATTATAATGCTTGGTTAATATCTAGTGTGTTTTTGGCAGATGTTTGTTTGTAATTTGTTATAGTAGTGATGTCCTTTATTTTGTTGATATAATGATTGTAATGGGTTTCTATGTTTGAAATATTATCTATGGTTGTTGTTGTAGATTGATATGCCTAATTATAAGTTGATTACGCAACATTATTTTATGGTACAAGTTATAAATATATATTTTAATATAAAATAAATTTAATGTATAATTATTTTAATTTTTTAATATTTAATTGTTTAACTAGTAAATGTTATATAATTATTTTAATATAATAAATATTATAAATTTTGTTTTTATTAATAAAATAATAAAATATATTTTTTAATATTATATGATAAATTTTACAATTATTTTTAATTATTAATAAATATAATAGATATCAAAAAATTAAATATGATTTTTTAAGAATTTATATTTAAAAATAAATTTAAATGTAAATGTTTAATAAATTATTTAAATATTAATTATGAACTAAAATATAAGTATTTTCTAATAATAAAAGTTGGTAAGCTTCATCCTTAAAATTTAACAATTAGTAAAATTATAATATAATTAAATATAAAATTTAACTTGAATAAATTTATGATATAAAAATACTATATTTTATAAAAATAATATTATTTTAAAATAAATGTTAACTTTTTTACAAATATAATATTTTGTAGTATATAAATTTTAATAATTTATTTTGTAATTTAAAAGGTTGATAAAAATCAAAGAGATATTAATTATATATGAGGAGAAAAAATGGGTCTGCAATGGTGACCTGTAGGGGGGCACTTTTGGGGAATGCGGGATGGTCCCAGAGGAAACCGACAAGTGGATTATGGTGGGATTTGGCATGCTGGCAGATGGGTCCATCCGGAGAAGGATACCCAAAATGATTCTCGTCCTGAGGGGTGGGACTGGGAAGGAAGAAGATTGGAAAATGACAGAAAAGGTTTTAGGGTTCGTCAAAGAAAAGCTGGTTACAGAAATGAAGCCTTTTGTAGGCCGAGGTTGTTTGAGGGAGGAAGAAGAGGAGATGATGATCAAACAAGGATGGAGGTCGAGGGTCGAGAAAGAAACCCTAATAGAAGGAAAAGCTTTACCAAGGAGGTTTGGTAGAAGAAAAAGTCTGATAAGGAATGGGAGGAGGTTAGGGAAGTGGTTCAGGGAAATGGGTCAGAGAGACCAGTGGTAAAAATAGCAAAAGGTATTCCTGGTGGAAAGGCTACGCTGGTAGTTAGCAAAGTAAAACTTCAAGCTGAAGTTCTTCGTTTGGAGAATATGGGTTTATTTGGGAAGTGGTATGGAAAGGGTTTGAACTAGGATTTTTTGATGAAATGGTGGAAATCACACTTGGGCAATGATCTGCACTTCAAACCTTTGTAGAATGATTTCTTTCTGGTGATATGCCCGAGCAGAGAGTTGACACAATAAATAGTAAAAGGTGTTTGGGTTTTGGACGAAAGTGGTTTTTATCTATAGCGCTAGAAGGTAGGCTTTAATCTAGTTGTGCATGTAATGGAGATGATTCAGGAATGGTATTGCCTTCCAAATCTCCCAAAAGAGTTTTGGGAACCGAGCATTATTGAGGAGATAGAAAATGTTTTGGGCACATTTTTTTGTACTGAGGAAAGGATAAAACCAAGGCAACTTCAATCTCATGTGCACATTTGTGTGGAGAACAACTTAGTGTGTCATACCTATGAGGAGATCAAACTGATATCAAATTATGGTAGCTGGATTCAGAAGCTGGTAGGAGACTCCTTCACAAAGGATAGCTTAGTGCGGACTTTGGGTAGTAGGCCCTCAAAGTACAAGGCGGAGAGCTCGAAGGTAGAGGAGGTTGTTAAGGCACATTATGATAAGGATTCAGATGAAAAAGAATTTTTTGGCCCGAAAGCGTATGGAGAGAAAATAGGTTCATCCCCTAGTCATATTATGAGGGAGGAACTCCAAGGTAAAGGACCATCACCAAATTTTGTTTCATCTTCTTTGGCTCAAGATGAGGCAAATAGTGAAGCACATAATCAACCTCAGGGGGAAAATATGCCTTCGACCCATTTTCAAAAGGAGGATCAACAAAATTATCAGCATGAGGAAGGTGTCAAAATGGGAGCAGAAGAAGAAAAGTAGCAGGATCAGGATGCCCTTTTTGACGAAAATATTTTAGAGGTTCTGGAAGTCATTGGGTAAGATTGCACCAATGTGGAGTTGGATTCACTCATTGTAGTAGGGAAAGAGTTAGTGGTCTTGGCTCAAGAAGCAAAGGCCAATGCATGGTTTTCAGAGGATGAAATGGATCAAGAAATTTAGGGAGAAGAGGACTTCCTCAAAGGGTTGTCGCTAGGGCAGATGATTGGGAGCCCACAATCAGCCAAAAAGAGGAAACTATCACAAAGTATGGTTGATGCAAGGTTCAAGTTGGGGTTACACCAGAGAGAAATGGCTAAATCATCATCGGATTGTGGGGAAAACAAAAAGTGTGGCAGGCTATCAAACCAAGAGAAGAGGAAATGGGATGGGGAAGCGAATGGGCAACAAAAAATTGACTCAATGATGAAAGTAGGGAAGAGTTATGCTCTTCCTAAACATCAATGAGGCTCTTAAAGTGGAATGTTAGGGGCTTAAACACCCCTAAAAAATGAAGCCTCGTAAGGCATACGATGGAATTGAACCAGGTGGAGATATGTTTATTTCAACAAAAAAAATTGGATGTTGAAGATATTTCCAAGGTCAACAGGAAGCTAAAACACTAGAGGTGGCTAGGGGTGGGAGCTAATGGTGCCTCAGGTGGATTGTTAACCATTTCGAAACCCCAGTCAGTGGTGGTCAAAGAATTGGCAAAGATGAGACATTGGAATGCTTGTAGGGTAAGAAGTCTATTCTCTAATCTGCAATTTGTAGTTATCAATGTTTATGGTTTGTCTTTATGTTCACTTAAAAGAGTGGTTTGGAAAGAGCTAGATTTGTTTCTTATTAATCTAGCTCAAGAGTTTTGTATTGTGGGAGGAGATTTGAATGCAATCTTGAGGCCAGAGGATAAGAAAGGAGGAGTGTGCAGGGTATGTGCAGGATCATGATGGACCAAAAAGTGGTGATATCTAAGTGATATGATGGCCCTTGTGGCTGACGACTTCTTTTTTACCCAAAATTGATGAAACGAAAAGGGATTTTAAAGGAGATTCTCAGCTTTCCACCAATATAAATTATGCTTTACTTTGAATTTAATAAATTATTATTATTCATTTTCTATTCGAATTACGACTAAAGTCTTGATTGATATGCCGATTGAAAAACATCTATAACTTTCAAATTCGGTATCACATTTTTTGAATCCAAAACATGCATCACATTCTATGCTTCACATACTATAGGATTAAAATAAAAAAAAATTCATGAAGTTTTGACCAAGTTAAGGTGGTTAGACATACGAGTTTTTATATTTTTTTAAATTTGTAATAAAAAATCATAATTAATTATTTACTTGGAAAAAAATTACAAAAAAATATGCATCACATTGGGACATGAGTTACCTACTTATATCTAAAATATTATAAAAAAATATTATCATTTTATTGTGGTTAGGGTGGTCAGACAAACACCTACTTCTTATTTTTCCCTGAAATTTAAGTACTATTGCATTGAAATTTTCACCAAATAGATTTTTAAAAAAATAAATAAACCTAGTATTTTAGAAACTACATTCAATTTTCTACAGATTCTATTCTTACATATTTTTGAAATAATATAGATAACTTAATCATTTTTTTACGTCAATTTTCCTAACTCTGATTTTCTGAATTTTATTGCCACTTAAGGGCCTATTTTTTCCATGATGATCCTGCACATACCCCGTAGGGCCTTGCAATCTCAAATTGATTTTCAACATTTTGTGGAGCGCAACTTGTTGGTTGAAATCTTCATGGGTAATGGTAGTTTCACCTAGACCAATCAAAGGAAAGGTTTTTGTAGTATTTCTGAGAAGCTTGATAGGTTTTTTTTCAAAGGTGATTTGCATCTTTTCCCATTTAGTCTGGAGAGTAAGGTGGTTTCAGGGAGTGGATCTGATCATTTTCAAGTTCTACTAAGTATTGAAGGAGAAAGAGGGTTGATACGTTGCCCTTTTAAGTTTGAATCGATGTGGTTCAAGGAACCTAGCTTTCTGGGTTTGGTAGATTCCCGGTGGAGGGAATGTAACCTAGGTGGCTCAAAAATGTTCAATCTAGTTACCAAATTGAAATTCATAAAGTAGAAGATTAAGCAATGGAATAAGGAATGTTTCAAAAATATTTTCGCAGAAAAGCTAAAGATTGGGGAAGAGATAGAAGCTTTAAAAGAGGAAGTGATTCAGGAAGGAATGGATGATGGGAGTTTTGAGAAAGAAAATGAGTTAACCATAAAATTAAATGATATATTAGCAAAGGAAGAGATTTTTGGAGACAAAAATCCAGAGAAATTTGGTTGAAAATGGGGAATAGAAACACAAAATATTTTCACAATTCTACCAAAGGCAGAAGAGAATTGAATCAGGTCTCGTGCATAAAAGGGCCAGAGGGTCAACTTCTTGAAGATCCTGTGGAGGTAAAAAATTCTGAAGTTTCATTCTTTCATAATTTACTAAATAATTGGGAAGGCTCACACTTGGGAGCGCAGGAGGAATGCTTACATGGTATTCCAAGGTTAATTTCCTCGGTGCAGATGGATAGGTTGAAGGAGAGGTTCACGAAGGAAGAAATAAAGGTAGCAGTTTTTGGTCTTCACCCGAAGAAGGCTTCAGGCCCAGATGGGTTTTCAGCGATCTTTTTTTAGAAGTGTTGGGAGATTGTAGGCTCAGATGTGTTTGAGGCGATTAAAGATTCAAGGAGTTTGGGTAGGGTTCTAAAGGAGATGAATAACACCTTAATAGATTTAATCCCAAAAAATTAGAAACCTGAAACATGGGATGAGTTTTGACCAATTTCCCTCTGTAATACAGTGTATAAAATTTTGGCAAAGGCAGTAGCGAATAGGCTGAAAAAGCTCCTTCCAAGAATTATCTCAGAAGAGAAAATGGGGTTTGTGCTAGGTAGATCAATTTTTGACGGGGTTATTATTACACAAGAAGCTATTCACTCGATCTAGAGGTTGAAAAAACTTGCTATGTTGCTAAAATTGGATATAAGGAAGGCTTATGACAGAGTTGATTGGTAGTTTATGTTCAAAGTCTTGGAAGCTTTTGGCTTCTAGAAAGTGTGGTTGGATTGGCTCTTTGGTTGGATAACGTCACTCCGGTATTCAGTTCTTGTGAATGGGTCCCCTGAAGTTTTTTTTGCTACGTCAAGAGGTTTGAGGCAGGGAGATCCCCTCTCCCCATTCTTGTTCATCATTATAGTTGATGCTTTGGGGAGGGCAATTGAGAATGCTAAGATTTTAGGCCTGGTGAAAGGTGTTCAAGTTACAAGTGGCTTACCAACAATAACGCATCAGCAGTTTGCAGATGACACAATGTTGTTTGGAGAAGCATCACCTGGTGAAGCCAAAAGACTTAAAGGTATTTTGGATGTTTATTTCAAGGCCTCGGGGCAAGAGGTAAGCATAGCAACGTCTGAAGTTTTCTTTTTTAACACCCCCTGTGGGAAGGAAATGCAAATTTTAAGGATTTTAGGTTTTAAAAAAGGTCAATTACCTTGTAAGTATTTGGGTCTTCCACTTGAGAAGGGTGTCAAATGTGAAGGTAAATGGAATTCAATGGTAGATCGATTTAAGGAAAGAATATCTTCTTGGAAAAACAAATGGCTTTCTTGGGCTGGTAGACTTTCATTGCTAAATTCAGTAATAGCCACTTTGGCAATCTACATGATGTCATGTCAGCCTCTAGCGGTTGGAATAAGTAAATCCTTGAATAGAATAATGAAGGAATTCTTTTGGAAGGGAAATTTGGATAAGAAGAAATTCCCATTAGTTAAATTGAAAATATTTGTGGAAAAAAGGAGGAGGATGTGGTAGGTCTGAAAAATTTATTGTTATAGAATAAGGCATTAGGGGAAAAATTAGTTTGGAAAATACATTCTCAACCAAATCTCAAATGGGTTAAAATTGTTCAGATGAAGTATTTGGATGCAAATCCGAACTATTTTTTTACAGCGTCATCTCTTCCGAAGGGTTCCAAAATTTGGAATTTTATTTGTAACTCAAGGGATCTAATCTTGGATCATTTAACTTGGGAAGTTAAAGATGGAGGTGATGTTCTATTTTGGGAATATTCTTGGGAAGGATTTCCAAAGCTCATGGAGGTTCCTGAGCTCGGTAGAATCAAGGAAAAATCCAAACAAGAGTGGGGTTCAAAGATTAAATTTTATGTGGACACTTCTTTGTCAGGAGTAGGCAGACTCATCAAGTGGGAGTCTTTTAGGCAACTTGGTTTAACAGATCAAAAGGTGGTGTTAGTGGAGAGTTGTTTAACATAAAGGTTCTTTTGGCGAAGAGAAGGTGGGGATAAACTGGGATGGAATGCTTCACCAATAGGGGAATACTCCGTCAAACATGGGTATTCCATTCTGGCCTTATTTGGAGTAGAGGCTCCAATTCTTCCAACTCATCTCGGTTGGAATACATTGTGCTTACCAAAAGCTGGAATGTTTACTTGGGCGGCTGGTCAAGGTAGAATTTTGATAGGTGAGCATTTTTCCAAGTTAGGTTTTCAAGGCCCTTTCAGATGCCCTCTTTGCTTTGCAGATGAAGAAATAGTGGAACATTTACTATTAAATTGAAAATACACACAAGCGATTTGGTAGTGGTTATGCTCCAAGCTTCACTGGAAATCGGTATTTCCACTCAAGCTATTTGAGTTAAAGTCATGGCCATCTAAGGGGATGTATTCTCTTTTTAGAGATTTATGTGTCTCGAGCCCATTGATTATTTTATGGAAGGTATGGAAAGAGAGAAATAGGTCAGGGGAAAGAGATCTCAATCCCCAGGCTATAGTGTAAAATTGAGGCAAGTATAATTGAACTGTTCAATGCCAGATTGGTTGATTGAAATCCAAAGTCAGGCAATTTTTCAGAATGGGATGCTTGGATCTTAAAGAATTGGTCAAGTTTGAAAACTCCAGCTCTTGGAGGTTCCTAAAAGGATGCAACGACAAAAGATGGAAAGAAATTTATATGGGTACCTACGGATCTAGGTTGGGTAAAATTAAACTTTGACGGGGCCACAAAAATAAATCCTGGCCCCTCGAGTGCAGGGTGCATCATCAAAGATTTTAAGGAGCCACTCTAGGAAGGTTAGCAAAATCATTACCGTTCAGAATAAATAATGTGGCACAATTTCAAGCCCTTCTATTAGGATTGGATTTGTGCGTTGATTTGGGGGTGGGCCGTGTAGTTATTGAAGGGGATTCATCTTTGGTAATTAACTTGCTGAGATCTAAACAAGCCCAAAATTGGAAGTTAGGGGAATTATTAGATGCAGCTCTGGCAAAGGTAGGGAAGTTTTATCAAGTACTGTTTAATCATGTGTTAAGAGAAGGCAATATCGAGGCAAATCTCTTGTCCAACATGGGTGTATTGGGCCTAGAACTTAGAGAGGTGGGTTGAGATGCTAAGATATTTTCTGGGTGGTAGGGAGGGCGACCCTACATATAGGCAGAGGAAGGTGGCATGAATTCCATGATGGATTTGGTCAATCGAAAGGTGTGTAGGTGGCGATAGATAATTTGAGAGGGCAGAAAGCACTGGTATAAGCCTTAAAGGACAGGTTCTGACGATTCTTTAGCTGGCGAAAACTTTCTTTGATGATGGTTTCTAATGAATTTTGTGCCCGGTTTGATGGAATGACATCTCGCTTGAAGCAAACAGGTATGATTTGAAATGGTGGTGATGTTATCAGAATTTGGGTTTTAATAGTTTGTTTGGCTCTCCTCTACATTATTATTGTTTGTGGATGTGAGAAATATGTGGCTTCTTGCCTTCCCTTCTATCAAGTCTCTAATAGAAGGTGAAGGATGGTGAAATGCACTAAGTTCGTAGTGGAGGTTTCTATCACGGGCCTTGCTCATTTTGGAGTGGATATGTCCATATCCTTGGGTGTGTCGGAGGGAAATAATTCTTTTCGAAGAATCACAGACCAACATTTGGAGAGGATCTTGGTGATAGCGGTGGTGAAGATGGTGTTGGGAATGGGACATGTGGAGGCTAAGGAATATGGGAGAGATAATCTCCATATCTCATCTTGGTTCCTTGCCTCTCTGCTTGATAATTTGGAGCTGAAGGTTGAGGCTAAGTAACTGATGTTGAAACTATTCAAGAAGGACCTGGTTGAAGGCATTGATGAGGTGTTGTGAGTGATGATTGAAGGAAGAGGTTATCCTTATCCTTGTGATGTGGAGTGGGTTACGTTTGAGGACACGATAAAAATCTACCCTTTCCTCTTGGATTTGCAAGGTCCGGGTTTGATGCGGCACAAGGCTATCATGACAGTGGCTATTATCTTTCTAAAGAATGTTTTTACACTGAAGGTGGTGGATAAAGAAGACTGGAAGGAGGAGTTTGAAGATTTTGCAGTCTTAAACAGATTTATGTAAGATGGGGTTAGTTAATCCAGAATAGGGTAGTTTTTGGGTTGTTCTGGTTAAGGTAGTTTGAATATATTTTCACCATTGGAGTGGCTAGTATTATTAATTCTATAGTGTTTTCGACCGTCAATTTTAGAATTTTACTGTGTTTCGAAACTCTTGGTTTGGCATATTTTGGTGGCCCTGGAGGGTCGGTTTTTTGGGTTTTTTGTTAACTCTGTTTGCGAGTTGCAAACCCTTGTTTACCAAAAATTTCTATTATAATAAATTAAAAACTCTTATGCATCAAAAAAAATAAAAAAAATCAAAGAGATATTTTTGGTTATTTTTTATAAATTTTTAAATTGAATTCGACAAACTAAAAGTTAATTATTAATAAACCTATATAAAAAATACTTTCTAAGAACATTTATATTTCAAAATAAATTTAATAATTTTTTTTTTTATAAATATTTAAATATAAATATAAATTTATTTTCTAATTTAAAATAATTAGAAAATAAATGAGACATTTTTTTCAAAACCTTTATTACTTTATAATTTTAAAAAAAAAAAGCAAAATTTTGATTATTTATCATGAAACCAAAAAATTATTTTTAGCCTAATTCCATTGGTTGCTTAGTGTTTCAAGGTGGACCTCACCTCTAGCCACAAAGATTCTAGAGATTCAAGTTAGAATCTAATGTTTTACACAAAAGGTTACCTACATAAATCTCTTGAGCACTTGTTTCATACGGTAGTTCCCTTACCATTTAATTACTAAGCTATCCTCTTATGCCTCTTGTGACTTTCAAGCCTATAATTGACATAGAAAACTTTCTAACCAAATATGAAGGATGTAATACGATGAGAGGGGAAAACATCTACATCTAAGCCCATTAAAACTAATGAATTGAATCTTGTGGTCAAAATCCAGCATTATACACATAAGAGTAACTTAGTTCTTCCTATTAAGGGCCTAGTCTTTAGCCAATCTACCCAAATTGTCTCATATCAAAGTCAATTTCCATCTATTAGGCCCTTCATTGGAAGCTCTCAACACTCTAAGAGTTATTAGAGTTATTGAAGTCCATTTATTAGTGAGATGATAGAATTTTTGATGGGATATTATAGCCTATAAAAATACTTCTCTATCTTTCTTGACAATTATCTCTTTCTAAACAAACATTCACTTTTAGGAAAATGTTTATGGGTTTAAAAGATGAAGGTGGTTAGCCTAGGCTGAATATAGAGAATGGTTTGTATATATGACTATAATTTCATGGAATGTGTGATGACTTGTATAATTTTATTACAAGTTTTTAATTTGGTTTTCATGTCAAAACCTTGGTCCATTTGATTTTTTTAGTTGTGGGAAATTAAAGTCGTTATTTTTTTAGTTCACACAATTTTGTGGAAAATTTGACATCATGTCACTTTTTATTTATCATAACTATAATTCCACTCTCCTAGATCAGACAATCAATACTAATGCAAAGAAAATACGTTAACATAGGAAAAGAGGTAAGACTCATATTCAAAAAGTGGACAATTGGGGGCCAATTAATATTAGTGGATGATATTATTTTATTCTTCTTTAGGATTTGTTAAACATAGGGTGGTAATTCTTAGATGCCTCTTAACAAGATAATTAAAGAAAAATAGGTCATACAACATGAGGTCCTTACAACAACACCCTAAATAATAGTGGAATTACATTATACTAGCTACAAAGTTGAGACCTTGTAGACCTCTAATTAAGTAAATTGAGAAGGGAAATCACATATGCACCTAAATATGTGAAACAAAGTTGTGTTACTTAAGATAAATCCCCTTTACATGACCTACTACACATGAAAATTGAATCCTAAAAATTATAACCCCATATATCTTTTTTAGATACTAGTTCTCATGTGATGCAATATAAGTTATATTTTTGAGTTAAAATTGTGGGAAAATCTCCAATTGTGCAAATTTATTTGAATATGAATGAAGCATGATATTACTTAGGATTTTGTAAGGGTTGTAAAATTGGACTATGTACATTATTAAGGATATCTAACACTAAACTAGAATATGAGAGATGAATTATGATGATTTGAATGGTGGGAGAAGGAAACTATATGGTAGACGAATGCCTCACTCATATGTGCAAGTAAGGAAAACATCAAACCTCAAACATATTAGCAAGATAAATATGGGAACTAGAAATGTACATGAATACCATAAGTGTACCTCTCTAGCATTCAAAATGTATAACTATAAATATTAATATAATATACATTATTGAGGATGCTTCAAAAATCCATAATTGAACAATACTATACCCTATAATGTATTCAAAAATATTTATTTCAAATACACTTTGAAATAGTTTTACAAGTTACCACAAAAACTAGCTAATCAATTCATGACCAAGCTATATAATGTATAAGGGGGCAACCCTTTGGTGAAATGGTGGGGCTTCTTGCCTATAGAGCCAACAACCAAGGTTCAAACCTCGCAGGGTTGCTCTTTGCCACGCCAACAATGGAGTTTGGTGTTTACCCTCGTATTAAGGGGAGGCTCATTGGTGGCGATTCTTTCCTGTAGTGCCAACAACCAAGTCCCAAACCTTAATGTTTATTTAAGAGGGGATGACATTGCTGAAGCTTCTTGGCGCTTTGTACAGGTCGTGCCTTGCATGAGGCTGACGCTTTGGTGTATGTCTTTGTGTGCTTTGGGAGGCTATTTTCTATCTTACTATTGGTGATTGTTGGGGTTGGGGTAGTTCATGCATGTGGGGGTGGTGGTTTTGGACACTAGCTAGGGTTGAGGTCAGCCTCTCTTTTTCTCTATGGCTACATTCATTCTTCTTTATTTCAGCCCTCTTCTATATTATTTGTTTTCTTGTTCGAAGCATGGGTGTTGGTGTTTTTGTGGGGCTCTGGGTGTTGGGGTTTAAGGGTGTTTTGACATATCAATTATGGATTTGGGGGAGTCATCGGGGGTCAAACCTTCTATGGATTTTTGAGCTGCACTTAGGGATTCTTCTCTAAATCATTTGTTGAGGGTTTGTGATAATAATATGTTTTCAAATGAGTCTGGAAATGGATGATTTGTGTCATCTGGAGGTCCTCGTATCTCAAAGATAAATGGATACCTAGAACATACTAAAGATAAGTCAGTGTTGGTATTTCAACTAGAATCAATTGTAGAGGATATTGAGTATTAATTGAAGCATGCTTTTCTCTGAAAATTCTTGGGAATGAGGGTTTCAATCCAATTTTTGGAATCGTGGGCTCACTAGACTTGGTCCTTAGAGGGTGAGATGGAAATAATGCTATTGGAAAACAATTACTTCATGGTGACTTTTAATTGCATGGTGGATCACAATAAAGTTTTTGAAGATGGGCCTTATTTCCACAATCAGATTGGTTTATTTATTAAACCCTAGCATGCAAGTTTTGATCCTTTGGAGGAGCTCCCGAATTAGGTTTCGGTATGGGTGTGTCTCCCTAAATTTCTTGTTGAATGTTGGCGCAATGAAATATTGCATAGGGTTTTTTCATTGTTGGGGAAACCAGTGGGTCCTTCTTAGAAAACTCAGGATAGAGAGGTAATGACATTTGCTCACATTTTTTTTGAGATAGATTTAAATAACCCTCTTCTAGATTCTTTGGAAATTCGTGTGGGTTCATATTTGTGGGTGTAGTAGCTAGATTATGAGACATTTCCCTTTCGTTTCCATCTATGTCATGAATATAGCCATCTGTAGAGAATATGTTTGAAGTCTAAATATTTTGATTCTCAGACTACACAACTCCCCTGCAACCCTCCTAAGGTTGAAAAAGGCAAGGACGCCATTCCTAGTGTGGCTATTGGTATGGAGGGTTTTATGCTTGTTAAGGAGCATAATAGAAACCAAGGTCAAAAGAGGACTCTAAAGGAGTGCCAGGAAGGTGATACATTTAATATATTTGAGGTTCTAGATGATCTTAGTCAACATGAGGTGAATCCGGGTGTGATGATTATGGATTAATGGGTTTTGGAAGTGGTTTAGGAGGGGATTATTCCAGATTACAACCAGACTTCTCAAGAGGCTGGTGCTTTTGAAATGGAAACGAATCTTAGTTTGGTGGTTCATGGGAGGTTCGAGACTCTTGTAGATGTCAAAATGGGGGAGGGAGAGATCTCTACTCCATTGGTGAAAGTGGGATTTGATTTAGTAAAAGGAAATGAGGCCTCTCCTTTGTTGGGGCTTCTTCAGAAAGACCAAAAGAAAGGGGTGGTTGAGCAGTCTTCCAAATTTTGGAGAAAGAAGGATTTATAAAAAATAAAGTTGATGGGGGAGACTTTGGTGGAGTCTGGATATGTTAAAACCCTAGATTCCCATTTTTCTAACCCTCTGAAATTATAGTCCTCTCTTGGAATGTAAGGGGCTTGAACAGTGGCCCTCGATAAAAAATTGTTCACGAATTGGTGAGAATTCACTCTCCTGATGTTCTTTTTCTACAGGAGACTAAGTTATCTATTGAAAGTATGGTTAGTTTGCTGCCAAAATTGTGGGGGAGAGGCGATGACCAATGTATTGGGGTTCATGGTAATGTAGGGGGGTGGTTTTCTTGTGGAACCCATTGAAGATTCATCCTCTTTGGTGGATTTCCTCCAAGTATTCCATCTTTGTGGTTGCTTCAAGTTTGGAGTTGGGGGAATCTATTCTTCTTTCAAATATCTATGTGCTTACTGATTTTCTTGGTAAGTAGATATTATGTTTTCATATCAATTTCATTCGTAGCCTTGCTCCTTTTTTTCCTTGGATTATTGTGGGTAATTGCAATTCCATTATTGATTTGGATGAGAAGAAAGGTGGTATTACGAGGTTTGAGCCTTTTGCCTTCCTTCTTCATGATAACATATCTGCCTTGAATCTGGTTGATTTTAAGCCTCGTAATGGTTAGTTTACTTGGAACAATAGGAGACTGGGAGAGAGTCATATTGTTGAGCGACTGGACCATTTTTTGGTTTCCTATTCCTAGGTTGGTGGGTTGTGGTCTACTTGCTCTGAGATTTTGGACTAGAGGGGCTTGAATCACTGGCCTATTAAGTTATATGTTTCTTCTGCTCATGTTTCTCGGTCCTCATCTTTCAAGTTCCAACTTATGTAGTTAAGATATTCTTCTTTGCATATGCATATGGCTAAATGGTGATGGATGGGAAGACCTGCTCATGGAACTGCTATGTATTCTTTTTCCAAATTATTGCAATATGTGAAATATCAGCTCAAATGGTGGAACAGGAAGTGTTTTACAAATATTTTTTATGCTAAGGTTGATTCTCAAGCTGATTTCGATGTCATCACTCAGGACATAAGGGAGTTTGGTCTTTAAAATGAATTACTCATGGAGGAAACAAGGGCTTTAAAATATTTGCAAGAGTGTGAGATGTGTGAGGAGATTTATTGGAAGCAAAAGGCTCACGTTGAGTGGTTACAGGAGGGGGATAGAAAAACTGCTTTCTTCTTCAATTCGATGAAAGCTAGGAGACATGGTAATTCTATGCCTTTTCTTGTGAATGGAAGGGGGGAGCATTTATCTTCTTGGTAGGATATGTCTAGAGAAGCTTTGTTTTTCTTTGCTTCTTTATTTAGAGAGGATTCTCATGATGGTATGGAAGAAGAAAACCAGGTTTTGTCTTGTATCCCCTCCTTGGTTATTGGGAAGATGAAATAGCATATTTTGAGCTTTATCTCACTGGAGGAATTGGAGGCTATTGTTTTCCATATGAAGAAAGGAAAATCCTTGAGCCTTGATGGATTTCTAACTAAATTTTATGAAGAATTTTAGGAAATCATTAAGTTGGACCTATTGGAGGTGGTTCATGAGTCTCAGAGGAATAAGCAGATATTGTAGGCTTTGAACTCTACCTTCCTTGCTCTCATTCCCAAATGTGAAGGGGTAGATCAGTTGAGTCTTTTTTGACCTATTTCCCTTTGTAATGTAGTTTATAAAATCATCTCCAAGTTGATTGTTGAAAGGATGAAGCAATTGCTTAGATGGCTTATCTCAAAGGAACATAGTGGTTTTGTGAAGATCAAATTTTTTTGGATGAGGTGGTTATTGCTAGTGAAACCATTCATTCTATGGCAGCCTCAAAGGAAAAGGCTATGTTCATCAAGATGGATATGGAAAAGGCCTATGATAGAGTTAAGTGGTCCTTCTTGTGAAAAATCCTTATTTCTTTTGGTTTTGCTAAAGAGTGGGTCTAGTGGGTTATGTCTTGTGTTACTTCCACTTCTTTCTCAGTGCTGATAAATGGTGAGCCTTCTTCTCTTTTTAGTGCTTCTATAGGCCTTCATCAAGGGGATCCTATCTCTCCTTATTTATTTATTCTTCTTGTTGAAGGTTTGGGGAGTTTGGTGAAACATAATGTAGAGTTAGGTCTTATTCAAGGTTGGGTGTGGGGAAATGTATTGCCTCCTCAGTATCATTTGCAATTTGTGGATGATACCACTTTGATAGGTATGGCTAATATCAGAGAAGCCACACATTTGTGCAAGGCTTTGAATATTTATTTGGTTGCTTTTGGTCAAATGATTAATGAAGATAAATCTTTAATTTTTTCTTCAATACTCTGCGACTTATTCAACAAAGGATTGCTTGTATCTTGAGGTTTCAGATTGGGTCTCTCCCTTTAACTTATCTTGGCATTCCTATCTCTCCTAGTAGACTCCCTAAGGATTCATGGTAGAATATTTTGGACAAGTTTTGTGCGAAGGTTAATCGTTGGACTCATAGATCATTTTCCTTTGTTGGGCATGTTCAGCTACTTAAATCTATGGTGTAGGCTCTTCCTATTTATAGGTGTATTCTCCAAGTGGCTCTGGTTGGGTTTGTGAAGGATTTGGATTCTTTGGCTAGACAATTCTTATGGGTGGGCAGCTTGTCCTCTTCTAAGTGGAGCCTTGTGAAGTGGGATATTGTGTGTAGCCCAAAGTAGTTTGGGGGTCTTGGATTGAAACACTTGACTAGGTCTAGGTTGGAATTGGCTACAAAGCTTTATTAGAGGTGGTGTGTGCAGCAGGATCATATTTGGGCCAGGATTTTATCTCACAAGTACCTGCTAGGGGTTCTGAAGGAGGAGATTCCCAAGTATCCTCTATTGGGGAACACTTAAGAAAGGGGCTATGCTGATCAAGGAGGGCTTGTTCTCGGTGTGTAATAAGGGGGCTAAGGCCCTATTTTGGTCATATTCTTGGGATGGTTTTCCCCCCATTTCGTACCAGTATCCTAATTTTCTGAATCTTTTCCAGTGCTTCCAAGAGGCTGGTTGGTCAAGAATGATTTATTTTAAGATCTCTTATCCATGTGGGCAGATGAAGGTGGCCAAGTGGAAGGATCCTTGAGATTTTCCTATGGTTGGGTTGGAGGAGGATTATGTTGAGCTTCAAAATATTTTGGCTGGTAGACAATGCAACTCCCTAAGGGATAAGGATATTCTTGCTTGGAGCTTGGATCCTAAGGGTGTTTTCACTATGGCTAGTGGGTATCGGGAGTTGTTGGCTTGTAATTTTGGTGGGGTGGAGGTCCCTTGGTGGAAACATATGTGAAAAAAAAATTCATGGCCAAAGTGTAATTGTTTTGTGTAGACTCTAGCTTGGAATAAATGTTTGACTTGGGATAATCTTCGAAAGAGGGGATTCTAGGGTCACTCTATTTGTGTTTTGTGCAGCTACAAAGAGGAGGATTCTTCCCACTTGTTTTTCCATTGTTATTTTTCTATGTTGCTTTGGCATATATGGTGGGGTGTTTGGAAACATCCTTGTGTTCATGCTTCTTCCCTTGTTGAGTTTTGGGGTAGTCTTGGAAGACCTCCTTCTTAGGCCTCTTTCCTCCAGATTGTGTGGTGCGTTGGTCCTACTTTCATCCTTTGGAAAATTTGATTGGAATGGAATCATGGGGATAGGTTGATGGTCCAACATGTTTGGCACAAATTTTTTGGTATGATCCAAGAGACGGTGTAAGCCAAATGTGATGTGGCTTATCTTTTGGAAAGGAGTGATGATGAGATTGTGAATAGATTGGGCTTACATGGCTCGAATTTTGTCTTTGCTTGTGTTAGAAGAGGTAGGAAGACTAAGAAGAAGGTTCAAAGGGCTAGAAGATGGTTGCCTCCTCTAATAGATTTTTTGAATATCAATACAGATGGCTCCTCTAGGGGTAATCCTAGGCCCACTAGGATTGGCAGAGTTGGAAGAGATGGTTCTAGCTGAATTATTTTATTTTTCTCCATTCACAAAGGGTAGAATTCTAACAACCTTATGGAGGGGTTGGTGATTCTTAGGGCTATTAAGCATGCTTGTGCTTTGGGTTGGCATAGGGTTATCTGTGAATCTGATTCATAGATTATTTTTATAATCTATTGCATGGGAAAAAGATGGCTAAGGTTAATTGGTACCTTTCCTTGGTGGTTCATCAAATTTTGCATCTATGCTCTACACTGGAAGTGGTATATTTTTCCCACATCTCGCGTGAATGGAATAGGGTTGCTGATTGTTTGGATTAGTGGGCTTTGAAGCATGCTGATGATTGGAAGATTCAAGAGTGGGGACATTTATCCCCTGATTATTTTCATGAACTAGAGAGGGTCATTGTTGATGATATGGATGGATAAGGTGTTTGTGGCAGTTTGGATGGTGATTTTTGTCTTGGCGGGATGTTTCTTGGCTTTCTCTCTTGGGAGCCTACAGGTTCCCTGATCCCTTTATACTGTTTATTTCTTACTTTCAATAAAGTTTTTACCCTTTAAAAAAAAAAGCTATATAATGTATCCTTAGGAATACAAATAAGATATGCATTCCCTAAAATATCCTAGATAACTATGAGAAACTTGAACCATGAAGAGGCTATTACATTTAAAACCTTCCCTTGACTTGTAGCATATGAAATCATGAAAAAAATTAGTCTAAACTACAAGATTAATGCCCTAAAATAAAATTGATAAATAAACACTATCTATAATAGGAAAAATCCTAGACCCCATAGAATACATCTTATAATTTAAAAAATATTATTATAGTTCATTCTATCAAAGGGCATACATGCATATGGATTCAAGTTAGATACAATTTAATTTAGCTCAAGGAAAAACTATCATAGCACACACTTGCAAACAAGGAAAATGACATTTAAATGAAAAACAAATCATCATAGAATCAATATGTAATACTCTTATAAATAAGGGAGAGTACTTATCAAACTCATCTAAATTCATTTGTTCAATCATAGGCTTGTAGGAAAACTCATACCAACTTTTTGTTGATCAATTTATGGATCAAATCAACCTAGTTCATACATTTAGAAACACATTTCATTTCGACACAAATGTGGAATATAAATATGAAAAAGATAGAAGACTATTTTTTATATAAAAAGCAGAAAAACAAGGGTGGTGTCCCTTTAAAACAAGGCCCTATGGCCAACCAACAACAGAGTAACAATGACAACACAAACATAGCCAATTAGAAGACCGAACCATGCACCCAAAAAAGATAGAAGAATGTTATAAATTATGGTTGATCCCACAAAGCTGGTTTAAAATTTTTGGGAGATTCCGATTTTTGTTGAAATCACATATTTTTAAAAAATATAATGATTTAATCCTTTAAAAGTTCCATTTTAAGGATTCCAATTGAAAGAGGGTTTGATAAAACCACCTTAGATCAAACCCCCTTGGATAGAACCCCGCTAGTTTTAAACCATACCTACCATGGAGTCTCCTTTACACCTATCAAAATGCTGATAAAAAATCACTTTTGATTTACCTTTTGGGGGATCAAATGAATTCATTTAAAATTATTTCAAATGATCATGGTATTCCTCGAAACAAACTATCCAATGAATATAATTTTAATATGTTTTGGTTTGATTATGTATGTATTTTTCTAGTTTTATTAAACATAGGTTTTTCACAAAAAATCAAGCTCTCAGTTCTGTACATGTGGAAAAATAGCAGATTATCAAAATAAAATTTTAAAAAATATGTTCAAGTTGGGTATTGATGTCCTTGGTCCATTAAAAAAAAAAAATTGAATTTTGATAATACAGAAAAAGTTATGTTGTATATAGTTCTCCTATGTTTCAATTGTAATTGGTTTGACTTCACAACTTGCTTAAGGAAAAAATATTTGATAAAATACTATGAAACCAAATGAAATTGCTAGATATCGTAGTTACAATTCTAAATTAAAAAAAAATAAAAATTATCCTTCATACAGAAAAAATTATGTTGTATACGATGAGCATCACTCCTTAAAAATGCAATTTTTTTTAAAAGCTAGTTTTCAAAGGAGATAGAAAAAGAAGTACAATCTGATTCCAAAAATTTTGAAAAAAATATATTTAGAATCTATAGACAAAACGTCATAAATCACTAGTTTGCATCATCTTCAAATTCCTCATGGTTTAGCCACTATAGGAGTCTGAAAGTGAAGATTTACTTAAAAAAATAGTTCAGTGTCCAGTTTGCCCAAAAATTGTAAACCAATATTGTGGGATCACCCTTATACTTTGGTAAAAATACTTTTTTTATAAATGATGAATGATATCATGTCATATCATTATAATACTTAGTCATTTCCCTCCTCGAGTACTTGAAATAAATATAAGTAGTATACCTTTACACAAAAATAGCACATAACTATGTGAGAGGAAAATAAAATTAATACAAGCGTTGAAAATGTGACAAACCATGCAAAGAGGAAAATGGCATGGTCCTAGGTCAACATATATAGCATTACTATCTTTTAAAACTTGCACACAACTTCAATACCAAAAATAGCTTTCACACTCTCCCATAATCATATACAACATCAATTGAGGCCATTCAAATCTTCACTAAGCCAATACATGATACCAACAACCAATGGAATGTATCAAGTCATCATCTCACTACCTTAGAACCACATGGTACCTTAGAATTTGTTACATATATTTGTTCCCCAAAATATACATAGATCCCTAGCATTAGTTGTGTGGATCTCAAATTTTGAAGTTATACATCAAACTAATAGCGATGGTTGATCTTAGAGAGGTCAATGGGTAGGGGAAAAAATCATGCAATAAAGGTTTACATGCCTTGCTTTACCATTTTACTATTGGAATATGAAGCAAATACATTGAACTTGAAATCGATTAATGTATTAGAAAGGTAATTTCCAAGTTATATCCCAAACCATAAATTGGACCTCACTAACCAATAAAATATATTGAGCACATATCCTATGCACATGAACTAGGACCACCCACCATGATTATTTGATAACCAGCCATATGTACACCTCTAGGTGGACATATTTCATTTGAGAAAACAAGACTTGTGCAAAATATTGATCACATTCTTTATTTGATGTCTTAGGATCAACAATGATCTCTAACACCTTTTAGGGTGGTTGCACCAATCACATGATTGTACACATAAACACCAAGATCAATGGATCTCACACAACTTGCACTGACATCATTGCACCATTTTCCCATGTAAGAACTTGCTAATATGTCCCATATTTGCATAAATAAATATAAGGGGGGACCACTAAAGGTTACTTAGACACAATCTAATCAATCATCTAACCCAAGAGCTTGGAAGCTACAAAAATTTATGAATATTGTGAGGTTTTTCTAATAAAAATGAGTTAATGACCTTGGAACCATTTTTTCACAATAAATATGTCACATAAATAATGATCTGGTACCACAAAAACATTGATAACTACCAATTTAGTATCCAATAGATAGCATTAGAGGATTATTTCTCTTTAGTTGACCCCTACAAAATATGACATTACTAAAATTTAAGTTTCACTCCTAAAATATATTATCATGCTTTCCATTACTCTCCAAAGCTCATATAATCAAACGGTTACATTGGACCTATCATTACTACTACTTGGGATCCTGATAAATTATAGGGACATATATAAGATTACGGACAATTATTTTCAAGGACAAGAAAGAAAGTCATAGAGGCGTGATTAAATATTTTGATATAGGCATTCAATAGTTCCCATTAAATGTAGATTTCTATAATTGGTTATCACCAATAGTCTAAAAATATCTCCAAAAAATCTAGAAAATTTGAGGTATAGGTTAACACCACTTAATTTACTACTGGGCATGAGGATGGTTATAGAAAAACATGCAATTTTATTGCCCCACATTTATATTACTCCATTGTTTCATTGTATGAAGGGCCCAACCATTATGTCATTTGGATTACACTTGACAATGATGGTTGATATATTGGAATTATTAATGTTTTTGCACCTAATGTGGCATGAAAATAAGTGTTACATGGATATGGCTTGTTAATAATTTTCCTCTTTGTAACTAACTCATTTGTAATGAATTCAATATGGTTGAGTTTCCCAAGAAGAACTTAGGGTAGTTTTTTGATGGATTAATAAGTTGGGGAGTGTGAATATTATTAATATTTTAAAAAGTGTTGGAGTTTGATTGACATTAATTTTTGGTTGTGATTTGTCACACTGAGCCTTGGTTTATAATCACACTAAAATTTGTCCTAGTTCAAATAGGGTCATCAAGTACATAGATCATGTCATTATTTTTGAGCAACATGTGTTCCATATTATTTCTCATAATAGGTGATTGTGAAAGTGTATCCAAAGATCATTCACTCTAACTACAATCTCATCACTTTTTAAATTGCATGGGACAATAAAAATTTGAAAATATTGAGCATTTCTTTCTTTCTAAACACCTCATCTATCTTTCTCATAAATAATATAACCAACTCATTGAATGTGAGTGGAGAATAGATTGAAATCCATGTTATTTCTTGGTTTTTGGCTAGATTGAGTTTTGAGATATTGTGATGGATTATATCATTGCCTTTTATAGTGGTTTTTTGAGAAATTGGTGAGAGTATGCAAGAGGGTTGATGATGTCACCACCAACAAGTTCATGAGAGTTTCCACTGAGTTAAAAAGTTACCTTTTTGACTTTCAACTCTAGAGTATAGCCATTCAACTTAAGAAAAATCTCAAGATCATTAAATATCATATATCAAAAATAACTTAAGTTAGAGCTCATATTAATTATCTCAAAGTTAGGGATATATATTCTAAATATTTTCTAAATCTCTACAAACTATGGAAGATAGAAATAAAAACCAAGCCTCTCATTATTTGAATGAAAGGTTTATTGGCATCTTGAATATATCTAAGACCTTTCTAGAATAGTATATGTATTCTTTTCAAGAACATGAGGAAACCTTTGGGTGAGATCTGTAACGCCCCCGCCAAGGAACCCTCAAGCACAACACTAAACTAGGTCAAATTAATGAAACAATTTTTTTTTAAAAACTATAGAATGCATAACATAACATATCATAATAATCTAAACCTAGGTCCTCTAAGGTTCCTCGACTATGCTACTCATAAATAAGAGATTACTAGAAACATTTCATCAACATTAAAGGATAACATGATTGATATAACATGCAAGGTTCATTTTAAAGCACCATATTAAATGATTCTACATTACTTACTTCCTTAACATGACAATTGATCATCAACTTTAAAGATCATTTCTAGCTAACTAACATATGCAAGATGCAATTACTTTATAGTACTATTTACAAGAATAATTCATCAATAATTATTGCATCATTACAATAATTACAAAAATGTTTCCCCTAGTACATGTGGGAAGGATACATCAAATTACATTAAGAGATACAACTAATATACAATCCAATATATAAATACATGAAAGGTTTCCTTCTCGAACTAGAACAGGAACTGGAGTCCACAACATAATGAACTATCTTCACGCACACGAACATGCAACAAGAATACCCAATGGAGAAAAGGCACCAACCTCCCGACCATGTGGAACCCTGAGGTCCACCCCCCTGTGCTAGGAGATAACACAAGGTCCCACAAACAACAGACGGTCAGGAAAGCAACAAGCTAACATAAACAAGGGTTATACATGACTCCAACACAACATAGCTGACAACACCAACATCACTTACATCACGTAATTCACTTCCAGAGGCACTCACACAACAAAAAGAGGAAACACAACTAGGGAATGCTAGACTTCAATAGGGAGGACTGTCATCACATGGTCCTAGCATGGGTTTTCCTGGCAGTCTCTAACTAGACCTCGTCCCCCATCTATGGTTGTCCTGGTAAACCTCTTACTAGGTCCTGACCCCATAGAGTGATACATGCAGAACCAACATTCCTTTCACGAGGACAAGGAAGTTGATCTTTCCAACTAGGCCTTCTCAACCCATCCTTAGCCTAAATGAGCACTACAGGCATGGGTGAGGCATCCATTATCTTGTTTATTGTGAATTCTACCCATCCCCCTAATTCATTATTAAGGTTATCACTAGATTAAGAAACCCTCCAATGGGTTGTCCTAGACACCACTTTGGGTTCCGGCCTCCATTGAGAGCCACTCCCCCTACTTGCAATGAGTAAACCCTACACATCAAGCAAGGAATTGTCCATCTTGCACACTTATCACAATCACATAAACACTAGTCAAGGCAACATGAACCCATGTGCCAACCCATAGCCACAATTCAACCATCATGAATATGTAGTACAACACTTAGGGTTTGTAATTCACTCAATACAAATATGGATACCTTTCAATAGAGTATCATTAAAAAATCTCATGAATCCCTACATAGACAGGATGGAAACACCCTTATGGATTGTTTTTGTACCATGCACATGACCATCAACATAGCCCAACCACTTCCAAGGTTAAACAATCATAAGGACAAATATACTCCCTCCTAGGCCTCTGGAAACCAACATATTAAACAAACTTCCTAATGGCACAAAAACTTGAACATACTTTACACAAATGATAACAACTACATAAAAAATTAATCCAATAATCAAGACACATTGCTTAATACAAATAATTAATTATAGTATTATAACCAAAATACATTCCTTAAATAAGGCATCATTCACTACATATAATTATATTTAAGAATATCTTTATCATTAATAAAACCATCATCTCTATTGAACTAGTTACCATGAAACCCTAATATTTAAGTTACAAATACAATACTACACTAATAATATTCTAATTAATTAATCCATATAGCAATTTTATTAATCAACTATAAAATCATTATAAAAATAAGTAACATTTACTTATTGATTAGTTAACAAAGAGCAATCTGAATTATTTAACATTTAATCTAAAATATTTAAATTTCATAACTTATTCCTAACATTTTACCCTCATTTAATATTAACTAATCCACAATCACTCAAACAAATACTCCTTATTACAAAATTACTCACATAACTAACTTTTAAATTAGCACCAAAAGAGACAGATATTAATGTAATCAATTTCCTATCGTAAAGATATAACAATTAACTTACCTTTATTTCCAACACAACTTTATCTAATTTAACTTTATCAATTATCCTTTAAGTAAATAAGGCTATGTACATGTAAATTCATTTATCTAATTTAACGAACCCTAACTCTCAGTTATTTATATGTGAAATAAATCAATTCACTTTAATTAAGAACATAATTCATTTACCTATACCAAACTAGATACTCAATTTTCCAATAGCTATCCAATTAAAAATATTTTATTAAATAACAACTTTATTCCTTCTAAAACCATATTTTTTTTACTATTAACCAATATATAATATAATCTATAACAGTTAATTACTCATTTTAATAATGATTACCTAGTTGAAATCTTTTATTAAATAACATTTTTATTTCTCAACTTTCTAAATTTCTTTTAGAAATAAAATTAGTTTTTCTAATTAAATAATTAGAAGAGATGTTTTTTTTTCTTTCCTTTTTGTTTTGATTTATTAAGTGATCTAACTAAAAATCAAATTTTAATTAGAAACTAAATTTATTAATTGTAAACTTAACTCAACTAATTGAAGTTTATTTTAATATATTTTATTCTTTTTATTTCAAATTAGCAACTTTCTATTGATTATTTCATAGATATAATAAATAAATTTCTAAAAATCGTCAACTAGATTAAACCACCACTCTTCTTAGCTTTTTTATTTTTGTTACTAAATCCTACATTGATTTTCTTATTACTAAATCTTTTAAATATATATAATTTTAATTATTTATTATGAATAAAGTTACCTATTTTTAGACAAACAATAAATCAAAACTATTTATTCATTTAACAATACTAAATAACATGATTCTTTTAAATGTTATTATTTCTTACCCGTATTTTTGAACTTCTTGAGTGCATGGTGGATTATGCCCTGGGGGTACCCTATGGCCCCCCTCTATCCCCTCTTGACCCGAGCCTCTCCTTGTCACATGCGGATTCATGTCCCTCTGGGGCCACTCCTATTGGGTTAGCACTTTTATCTTCGAGTCTTTCAGAGACACCTATGATTCCTGTCATATCTTCTAAAAATGTGTCGGCGGTTGAGATTCTTCGGAAACCTTAGGTTGGAAGGATGTTCTGACTAATGGAAAACAAAACTCTTCTCATGTTCCTCCTCTTATAGAGGTTATCACAGCTTCTAGGATAGATTTTTCTATACCTAACTCTGTCAGTGATAGGATTCTCTCCTCCATGGAGAATATAGTTGTGGGTCATTTCCTATGCTTCCATCCATCTATGGATATGGTTCGTAAGTGGGCTGCAGCTAAATGGAGCCGCAAGGGTAGTGTGGAGATCTGCGCTATGGCGGGTGGTCTCTTCCTTTTCAATTTTATGGCTTCAAAGGATTTGGTGAAGATCCTATCCTCTGGGCCCTAGGTGTATGGGAAGCATAGCTTGGCTTTATGTCATTGGAAAATTGGTTTTGACCCAGTTGTGGATCTAAACAAATCAGCTTTGATCTAGGTTCGGCTACTTGGATTACCTTTAGAATATTGGGATGAAGTTATCTTCAAGAGCATTGGGGACTCTATGGGACATTTTATCACTTCAAATACCATCACCAAATATAAATATAGGTTAGTCTTTGCTCGCTTATGTGTGAATATCTATGTGGAGAAGACTCTTCCTAACTCGGTAAAGTTGTGTTCTAAGTTTGGGAACTGGATCTAGCCAATGTCCTATGAAAATGTTTTTATTTATTGTCAGAAGTGAACTAAAGTTGGCCACCTTATCTTTGTCTGTAAATCCTCATTTAATCGGGAGCCCAACACGGGTGTTCATGTTGTGAATCCATGACCTCCTGTGGAAAATTTGTACCGATGAATGATGCTCCCCTGGCTAGGTCACTGGGTTTGTCACCTTCCTTTGGTGATTCCCCTACTGGTTTGGTGGATCCTAGAGTAAGTCTTGTCACTCTAACTTTGAATGAGTCTGTTGTTAATTCCCTGGAAGTCCATGATCTGGTCTCTGGCCTTATGATGAGGGGGATGAGGTTGTTGTTGGCCTCCTATTGGAGGTGGGTTCTACTGGGACTAGTGAGACAATGGGTGAGGAAGGTGAAATTTGGGAAGATGAGAGTAATGGAGTTGTAGATGAATCTATAGAGAATACAGAGGGTTTGATGCTAAAGAAATTTGTGGAAGAAGAGAACTGGACAACTCCAAAGAAAAGAGGGAGGAAAAAGAAGGTGGATGCGGGAGGAGACTCCAAACCTGGCAGACCTAGTCAGAGACATACTAGACTGAGAGAAACTACAAATGAGATTGCCCTAGGAAAACATAGGACATTGGACGTGTACTCTAAAAAAGGTCAAAAATGAAGGTCATTCCATGGAATGTGCATGGGCTAAACAACTCCCACAAGCAGCTTTCTCTAAAGAACTATGTTCTAGAACATAAAATTGATGTGTGCCTACTACAATAAACCAAGATGAAGAAGGAAATTTTTGATAAAGTCACAAAGTTTATTTGGCCTAGCACTTCCTTTTTCTATAGTGATGTTGATGGGGTGTCAGGTGGTCTTTCTTTGCTTTGGAACCCCTCTAGGTTTATTAGCTCTGAAATTTTCCACTGCAAGAGTAGTGTAGGTGTTTCTTTCTCCTATCCAAGTGGAACTTGGTCCCTAATAAATGTTTATGCTCCTATTTAGAGGAATGCAAGAAATTCCTTATGGAATGATCTTTCTGACTTGCTGAAAAATAACATTGATTCTCATTGGATGGTGGTTAGGGATTTCAAGTCCCCTCTATATCCTTTGGAGAAAAATGGTGGTTTGGTGGATTACTCTGATAACATGTCTGACTTGGCTAACTTCCCGAGTTCTACTGGCCTAATGGATATTGAACTTTCTGGCCAAGCTTATACTTGGTCCAACAGGAGTTTTGGAGAAAATTTGATACAAGTTAATTTGGATCATTTCCTCTGTTCCACTCACTAGACTAGCCTTCTGAGTGCTAATCTCAGAGCTCTACCCAGAATAGTGTCCGACCATAATCCTGTATTGCTGATCTCCAATGACATATCTGTTGTGGTTCCTTTCCCATTCCAATTCAAAATAATGTGGAATCCTCATCCCGATTTTAAAAATAAAATTGTTGAATGGTGGAACATCCCTATTCGTGGCTCTCCCATGTTCAGGATCTTCTTCAAACTTAAACATATTAAATGTATGGTGAAAGGTTGGAATAAGTGTGTTTTTGGTGATGTCTTTCAAAAGAAAAGGATTATAGAGGAAAAGTTAAAAACCTTCCAAAATAAAATGGAGGAAGGGGATGCTAGTCTATAGACTCACAACCAGGAAATTGAGAATAGGACGGAGTGGGAACAAATTCTTAGGAAAGAGGAAATATTTTGGAAAAAAAATTCTAGGGTCCAATGGCTGAAGGAGGGTGACAAGAATACCTCTTTCTTTCACTTTTCAACCATTAAACACAAGAAAAGGAATCAAATATCTAAATTGATAAATGTGATGGGGGAAATGATATCTACGCCTACCCAGATTGGCCTTTTGGCAGCTGATTACTTTCAGGAGGCCTACTCAGCTCTTGCTGAGGCACCTAATCTGGCCATGGATAATTTGTTGTTAAACCATCTCCTGACCATCATCACCCAAAATGATAGTCTTGGGATTCTCATTTTTGTTACTCTAGAAGAGCTCTGGTTGGCTACATTCAGTATGGGGGCATTCAAAGCTCTGAGGCCTGATGGTTTTCCCCCCGCCTTCCTTCAGATCTTTTGGGAGATTTTTGGTGAGAACCTTGTCTTGGCTGCCTGAGATTTCTTCAAATTTGGTAAGATTCTCAAACAATTGAACCAAACTTTCATTTCTCTAATCTCAAAGATTGGTGATCCTCAATCTATGACTAATTTTTGACCTATTAGCCTCTATGCAATACCTTTTACAAAATCCTTTCTAAGATTTTGGTGAATCGAATCAAACCTCTTCTTGAAAAACTCATTAGCCCCACTCAAAAAGGGTTTGTTCTTGGTTGTCATATCCTTGATGCTATTGTGACCACCCATGGTTTTCTCCACTCTATGGATAGATGCAACTATGTGGGGATGGACCTCAAGTTGGATATTTCAAAAGCCTATGATAAGGTTATCTGGGACTTCATCCCTAAAGTCTTAACCAAGTTTAGTTTTAACTAGTTTGTGGTCAAACTCATAATGGAATATGTAACTACGGTTAAGTACTATGTTCTAGTTAATGGGGCCCTCTTTGGGTTTTTATCTGCTAGTAGAGGGATCAGATATGGTGATCCCCTCTCACCCTATTTATTTATCATGATTGCGGATGTGTTGAGCAAGAACTTTGCTAATTTGTTGTTAGAGGTCTCCATAAAGGGAATCAAAGCTGCCTCTTCATTAGATCCAATTGTGATACAAAACTTTGTGGATGATAATTTCCTTTTTGGGAAAGCCTCGATGATTGAAGCTAAAAAGTGGAAAAAATGTCTGAATAACTATGTTGTCTGCTCTAGTCAATGCATAAAATAAAACAAAAGCATGATTTACTTCTTTAACAACACTCCTAATCTGCAAGATAGGGTGATTGCTATATTGGGTTGTTTGAGTGGGGCTCTTCCTTCAGTTTACCTTGGGCTCCCTCTCACTATTAAAGAGGTCACCCCTAAATTTTGGAACTCAGTTTTTGAAAGAATCCAAAGGAAACTTGCTATATGGAAAGGTTCCATTCTTATCCATGCTGGTAAAATTCAACTCCTTTTTGCAACTCTTCAAGGTATGCCAATTTACTTTCTCTCCATATTCAAGATACCCAGGTATATTGCTGAGAAATTTGAAAAAATCCAAAGAAATTTCCTCTAGTCTGGGACCGAGGACAAGAAGAAATTTTCCCTGGTAAAATGGGAAATTTTTTGTTAGCCCTAACATTGTGGTGGTCTTGGGATCAGGTTTATATCCAACACTAACAAGGCCTTGATGGCCAAGGTGGGATGGGATCATCTAAGGAACGCAAAAGATTGGTGCAAAATCATGAATGCTAAATATCTTCAGAATAGGCCTTTGGTCAGTTGCCTTTCTGAGGTTCACCCTCAGGGTTCTTTTTCCTAGAGGAGCATTTGCAGCATGCAAGATCTCCTTAGGAGTGGGTTAAAATGGAAGATTGGCAATGGTGATAAGATCAGGTTCTGGGAAGATCCTTGGTTACTTGACACCCCTCTAGAAAATTTTGAATTTTGGAATCTCAAGAGGCTAGCCCATAGGTTCTTCGATATCCACATTAGGAACTATGTTTTGGGGCCTCTTAGGGCTAGGGTGTGGAAGGATTTTTCCCTTTGCTACCCCTTTTTCTAGGATCTATGTCACCTAGATATGTCTCTATAGGAGTTACTTTATTTTACTAGACTTCCCTCATCCTTCTTGGAAGATAAATTTGTTTGGATTTTTGACAAACAAGGTGATATGTCTATCAAATCAGTGTACAATCTACTGAAAGACCATGGTGCTGCTACTGAAATTTGGAAGAAAGTCTGGAACAAACATATGATCTCGAAAGTCAATTTCTTTTGGTGGACCGCCTATCACAACAGGATCCTTACTCAAGACAATTTACGGAAAAGAGGATTTTATATCCCCAACAAATTTTTTTATGTAATGTTGTGATGAATCAGTTGACCACTTTATTGTTACACTGCTTGTTTGCTGCTAAAGTTTGGGGAATGACTATTGAAAGATTGGGTATTCATTAGGCCATGAGTAAGGATATTAAATCCTTTATTTTGGGTTGGTGTGGTCCTTATTCTCACCCCTTGCCTAGAGAAATTTGGAACCAGGTCCCTCCCATTAATTTTTGGTGTTTATGCAAGGAGCAGAATAATAGGATCTTTAGGGACACTAAAATGAGTCCTAAAGAGGTCTTTGGTATAGGTTCCTTCCTTATTGAGGAAAAAATCTCTCTCTTTAGTGGGAAACTCTCCCGGATAAGGGACCCATTGAAATCGAAATTAAAATGGCTAAGACTTGGCATTAGAATTTGGATGCAAGTTCCTTCGACAACTCCAAATCCCTCGCTAGGAGTAACACTATCTGGGAGCCACCGGATAGAGGATGGTTTAAACTCAACTTTGATGGGGCTACTAAAGGCAACCCAGGCAGAGCTAGTGTTGGAGGTGTGATCAAAGATTCCAGTGGAGATTTTGTGGCAGGTTATGCTAGTGGGAATGGTCTCCAATCTTCTTTGATTATGGAAGCCTGTGCGCTACTCAAGGGCCTAGAAATTGATGTTTCTATAGGGATAGAGAGCCTTCACATTGAAGGTGACTCTAAGTCCATCATCAATGTTGTTAAATTTGGTAGATTGCTTAGTTTGAGTACGAAGGATATTTTATTGGATATAAGTCCTGTCTTGTCTAAGATGAGATTATAGAAAACTACCCACATTTATCGTGAGGGTAACCAAGTGGCTGATTCCTTTGCTAACTTGGGCACCTTTTGGGTTCGCTCTAAACGTTGGTGTAAGTTGGGAAACTTTCCGCCAAGAATTCAAGACCTTATCTTGAAAGAACAACACCCTCCTTTGTTATGATGTTTAACAATTTTATGATTTTGGGGGTCTTATGGGGGGTCCACATGTTTGTGTTTTGGGATAGGTGGATGGGCATAAAAGCTGAGGTGGCCTACAAGTGGAAAAATTTGAATTTTCTTGCCATTCCTATTTTTAATAAGGATGGTATCATTAGGAAGTATGGAGTTTACTTCTTAATTAATACTTTACAGGGTTGTACCTTACGCCATCTCGTCATGGGGATTGTGTTAATCTATTATTTCCTCCTTAAGCTTGTGGATTTAAACTTTGATGTGATGACTCATTATGAGGCAAAGCACCCTTTTGGCTCTTCTGTTTCTGCTAATTTATCTCTGTGTCCCAAACATGATATCCTTAGTTTTACTAAATTTGGTCCTATGACCATCTTGGCTAGCTTTTTGTGCATGGACAATGTGGCTATTATACCTTGCTTCTCCATCATATCCTACTTACCTAGCCACAATCGCTTCAAGATATCCATTTATGATACAACCAATATTATCTTAGGTGATTTTCCTATTCACGCGTGTGTCCTGCACAATACCTTGATTAATCAGATCTACTTTATTTAGCCGGATATCATTTATATGTGGAAAACCATTTGTTTAACCTATATCTTTAACATTTTTCTCTTACAATTTCTCTAGTTTTTTCTTGTGCATAAATATATGGGTGGTGATCATGTGCGGATGAAGATAGACAATTGTGGTGAATTTAGCAAGAACCCGCTGGTGTGGCACATCTGTGTCGAAGGTGGCTTAGCTCCCCTAATGGAGAGTCTTGTGGGCCATGACCCCAACTTGTTTGAACATTTTTCCAATTCCTAGAAGGATAGGAGAGTGGATCTTGATGGGATTTATTTTGAGGTTAGTGAAGATGTGATTGCATAGGCTACCGGGTTGCAGAGCATTGGGAAAAAGCATCTGAAACATACCAAGACCCAGGATAACAACAACATGAAATATTTTTTTGTGGGGAATGAGGTGTCGGTCTGGAACCAGTCGAGGTTCAAGCAGGAGGCCCTTCCACAGGCCTGGGACCAAGTTTTTTTGGCCCTCATGAAATACATGATGCTCGATGGTAGATATAAAACCTACTTTTTCTACCATTTCCCACTGTTGAATCATCTTAGGCACAAAGTTCTATTAAGTTTCCCTTTTTTCTTGTTGATGGATTTAGAAAGCCTTGTGGAAAAATGTAAGGAAATTGCTAGTCTTAACCAGGATGAGACCTCTCCTCTACCCATCCACCAAGGGCTCATCATGCGCCTCTATCATTTTCACCTTGATTTATGCCCACCAAAGGCCATTTATGTTTTCCGTGTGGAGGAAATCAAACCCCTCATTGTTGCGAACATATCCCCTGCTAAGTCCAAAGGACCTATTCAGAAACTCCACTTGGATGTTACTGATAATCCTAAGCCCAAGCCTGCTTCCAAAAAACTCAAGGGTAGCATGGGGTTTGCCCAAACGAGTGTTGCAGCCAGTTTGTGCGAGCTAAAGGAAACCCTGATTCAGACTGCTTAAAAACCAACACCAAAGAAGAAGAATAAAGATGAGAGCAGAGGAAAAAAATTTGTGGGGAAGGACTCAAAGGGTGACATGGTGGTGGAGGTGACGGTTGTCATGGGAGGCGAGACCATAATTCAGAGGTTTGGGAGATTGGCCAAAATTAATAAAAAAAGATAGGCAGTCGTTGATTCGGAGGAGAAGAATTCAAACAATAAGGGTGACAAGGAGGACAAGATGTTTGAGGAGGAAGAGGAGGAGTATGTGAACGAGCCCCACACCATTCTTGATAACATTAAAGGGTAGAAAGAGGACTCTGCCTCCCAGTCCTTTCACCTGCGAGATACTATGCATATCGAGGATGTGAAGATTATTGCTGATGAGGAGGATAGTTGTGTGTTGAATGAGCATATGGGAAAATTGGACAAGAGATTCAGGGGATTGAACCGCTTCACGGTGAAGTTGGTTCACCTTGTCACTAGTACTCTATTAGCGGTCATTAAAGATGAGCTAGAAGGGAAGAATGCGGTTGAGAATCAAGAATGGCTCGAGGATGAAGTTGTGGACCTCCTGTCAAAGAACTGAGATAGTGTTAGTTAGTTGTTTCTTGTCTGGTTTTTTGGTTATTTGTTGTTAGTTCATGGTTGGTGTCCTGTTACTATTTTTTGGCTAGTTTTTATGTTTCTTGGACTTAATATTTTTGGCCCGTGAGGCTCGTTGTGTTAAGGGTACAACAAACTAAAAATTTTGCTTACCTTATCAAAAACATTTAGATTTAATGGTTATTTATAAATTATTACCACTTCATTAATCTACATAGGATCGACTTAAATTCAATCTCAAATTTTAATTTATGCCTTAATGTTTCATTATATAAATCTCTTCTTTTGACAAATAACTAGCCTCTAACTATGTCTTTCCCTTATTCTTGAGAACATATTCAATTTCTTGTTGCAATTTTAGATTTTAAAGTATTCTTTACTTGTTCTAGGCAAGCTCACACACTTTGATTTTGTTTCCCAGGTTAATGTCGAAGACAATAATAATGGCATAAGTTTCTACCAACATGGTTACTCATTGGAAATTATGTCAAAGATCATTCAACCACTGCTACAACAAAGTATTTAGAAAAAAATACAAAATGCAGACCGCTAGGTGGAAGACATTATAAAAAAAAAATACAAATATAGTGAAGATATAAAGGAGGTAGCAAGGAGTGCCACGTTGGTATTGAACTTTTAGTATCCACGCCTTTGAATGGGGTAGTTTTGAATAGATTGGAATGTGTGTGAAGGAGATTTAGGTGCCACAATGGCATCAATGTTGAACTCAGCAGGCCGAAAGATGAGTAAGTGAAAGGGGAGCACAAACAAGTATTCATAGCATGTAACACCTGTGATCAAAGGAGTGAAGACCATCAATACTCCTGAAGGAAACTCAAAAATATGAAATGAAAAGAGAGGATAGAAATTGTGTAAAGATTATTTATCCATTTCTAAATATAAATGGTGAGTCTATTGGTTTATTAACATTGGTAAATCATTTGTAGTACCTCCTAAAAGGGATGTTAAAATATTCAATAATAAAGATAATTGAAATGTAGATTTTTGAATTTGACCAATGGTCCCTTCAGATGATTTGAGAAGACGAAGATGCAAGTATCGTGATGGGGATTTAAGGATAAATTTCCCCATAAGGTAAGATAGCAAATGATACTAAGACTTTGTAAATGTGCAACACAGGGATAATGATGGATTACCACGACACAAAAATTACTGAAGCGAAAGCATAATGCCACGGCTAAATGGAATAGAGAAGATCATTAAGGAAAGAAAAACATGCAAATAACAATTAAGAACAATAGATCTCATGTGACTAAGATATAGTGCCTAGTTAATATAATAAGTATTAACCAATCTGGATCCAACATTATCTTATCAATAAATAGTGCATAAGATTTTCTCCCAAGAAAAATACTGCAAACTAAGTTGTAGTGTAAAGCATATAGGTCGAAAAAAGGAAGGAAGGAAACGCAATTGAGAGTACCTATTTAATATACATCTCAGGATTTTCTGTAACATCCTACTCTATTTCATCCTCCTTGAACCTCCAACTCCAAAAGCAATTCTTCATCCTCCTCCATTTTCCTGGTCGTCCCCCCCTTTCCTTCGAATCGACCCCAAAAATTCCAACTTCTCTGGGTTCCTAAGTTTCCCTGTTATTCTCTATGCTACAAGTCTATCCTAATATATTTCCATAGCACACTGATTTGTTAAGAAAATAGCACACAAAATAGAGGAATACAACAAAGCATCCATCAATACATCTGCTTAATATAACCAAAATAAACTATCCATGCAATGCATAAAAATATATCTCAGAAAACTCACAGATGTGGCTCCAATGCTTCCATTGGTCAAGGTAATCACCTCCAAAATCAGAAGACTCAAAATATAGTATCATTCAAATAGCTTGTACCATCGTGCCCCGCATAATCAACAACATCCCCCCAAAATTTACAAACAATTATTTTTCCCCAAAACAAAATATAATAAAATCTCCAACATCATCAACGATGGAGTAAAAATTCACAGAAAATACTCTCCGCTTTCTTTCCCCCCAAAGAAATAATGGATTTCCCCCCAAAGCCAAAAGAATTTACAGAAAGGAGGAAAAGTGGTTGTACGGGAATTCCCAACTAACTATATAACATATTAAAGTTAAGATTTGATTTATTAAATTAATAGTTCAAACAATTAAAAGCATCTTGTTAAAATTATAATTTGGGTAAATATAACTAATACCCAATTTCACACAAACAATACAACCATTTACAAACATTTATTGCACATTATAATTAGTTATTTACTCCAACCTTATAACCTTTTATTTATTTATCATATTATTATTTATTTCTTGACATTACATTATGAATTTATTTTATTATTAACTATGATTATTTATATTTTTATATATCAAAGTATACCTTTTAATTAACAATTTATTTTAATGTATAAGATAACCAAGGCATATTATCAGACAATTTAAATTAAATAGAACCAAATGCCCAAGTAATTACCTCACCACTATCCAGGGTCAAAAAGAAAAACCTCAAGCAACACTAATTGACGAAACTAATAGGGTGCCAAACTCCAAACTAGATACTCATCCCCTTAGAGGATGATGCCTAGGGTAGGGGGCCAATTTTTATCTCCGATCAACTAATCCATTGGGTTTCAAGGCATGCTCAAACCTACCAATTCAGGTGTAGTCGATACTTGGTACTTACAACCTGTAGCACACAAAATAGTCATGCATATACATATACATATCACAAAAATGTTGTGAAAGGGAGTCACAACATTATAGGTACTCACAAGTGAGTGATACGACACTTTCCCTTCCACTCAATCACATCAATAAGAACAACACCCAATAATTGAGTCAACTCAGATAATAATCAACTACATAGAAATTAAAATAAGATCAGTCACATGATAATCACATAATAGTCATGATAAGATAATCACATACTAATCATAACATGAGCATAAAACCTCAAGTATTAGAAGTTTCATCAAAGTATCATCATAAAAATAAGCCTAACATCATATAGTGTATCATAATGTCTCATCATAAAACAAATCAACTATCATTCTACCAGGAAAATAGTATGAGAGGCACTACATCCTCCCCCTGTAGGATTAGGCTCACTCTTGGAAGCCTGCAAAAAAAAAAGGGTACAATTCCCACATTCGATATGCATCCTCCCAAGTGGTCGAAGACTCATTATTAGGATCCCACTAGATCCTCACCTACTCATCTTCTCGACCCCTGAGGGTGAGTCTCCTGTAATGCCCATAGGCTCCAACATATTTAGCAAATACATAGTGACAAGCTCCATCATACATCACATAAACATAGTGACGAGCTCCACCATACATCACATAACATAATAAAAATGGATTACTAACACATCACAATGGGTAACACATATCCATAATGCATACTAGATAGAAATAATATCAATGCATTGTGTACTACACTGTGGGTCCTATCCTTTCCACCAGTTTTCTGCATCATTGGACAAATGGGAAGAGGATTCAATGCATCCCATACTGCACCACAGGTTTGTCCTCGACCCCACAAGGCTAAGGTTGTTAGGCGAGGATGGCAAAAAAAATGGGAAAGCATAATCTCAAGAGGACAAGCAACTAGGACAAGATAATGGGCTCAAATGAAACCAAACTTCCTAGTGTTAGAAACTTGGGCTTTGATACTAGGTGTAATACCCCCGCCAAGGAACCACAAAGGACAACACTAAAATAGGTCAAATTAATGGAACAATTTTTTTTAAATAAATAAAAAATATAGAATGCATAAAATAACATAGGATAATAATCTAAACCTAGGTCCTCTAAGGTTCCTCGATTGTGCTACTCAAAAATCAAGATTACTAGAAACATTTCATCAACATTAAAGGATAACATGAAAGGTTCATTTTAAGTAACCATATTAAATGATTTTTCATTACTTACTTCCTTAACATGACAACTGATCATCAACTTTAAAGATCATTTCTAGCTAACTAACATATGCAAGATGCAATTACTTTATAGTACTCTTTACAAGAAGAATTCATCAATAATTATTAAATCATTACAATAATTTTTCCCCCAATACATGTGGGAAGGATACATCAGATTACATTAAGAGATACAACTGATATACAATCTAATATAAAAATAAAAATACATGAAAGGTTGCCTTCTCGAACTAGAACAGGAAGTGGAGTCCACAACACAATGAAAAATCTTCACACACATGAACATGTAGAAATAATACCCAATGGAAAAAAAGCACCAACCTCTTGACCATTTGGAACCCTGAGGTCCACCCCCGTGCTAGGAGATAACACAAGGTACCACATCCAACAGACAGTCATGAAAGAAACAACCTAACATAAACAAGGGTTATACATGACTCCAACACAACACTACTAAGAACACCAACATCACTTACTTCACTTCCAAAGGTACTCACACAACAGAAAGAGGAAATACAACTAGGGAATGCTAGACTACAATAGGGAGGAGTGTCAGCGCATGGTCCTGACATGGGTTGTCCTGGCGGTCTCTCACTAGACCCCGACCCCCATCTATGGTTGTCTTCATAAACCTCTCACTAGGTCCAGGCCCCATAGGGTGACACATGTGGAATCAACATTCCTTTCGTGAGGACAAGGAAGTTGCTCTTTCCAAATAGGTATTCTCAACCCATCCTTAGCCTAAACAAGCACTACACGCATAAGTGAGGCATCCATTATCTTGTTTAATGTGAATTCTACCCATCCCCCTACTTCATTATTAAGGTTATCACTGGATTAAGAAACCCTCCAATGGGTTGTCTTGGACACCACTTTGGGTTTCAGCCACCATTGAGAGCTACTCCCCCTACTTGCAACTAGTAAACCCTACACATCAAGCAAGGTATTGTCCATCTTGTACACTTATCAAAATCACATAAACACCATTCAAGACAACATGAAACCATGTCCCAACCCATAGCCACAATTCAGCCATCATGTACAGGTAGTACAACACTTAGGGTTTGCAATTCACACAATACACATATGCATATTTTTTAATAGAGTATCATTAAAAAATATCATGAATCCCTACATAGACAAGAGGGAAACACCCTTAGGGATTGTGTCTCTACCATGCACACGACCATCAAGATAGCCCAACCACTTCCAAGGTTCAATAATCATAAGGACAAATATGCTCCCTCCTAGGCCTCTGGAAACCAACATATTAAACACACTTCCCAATGGCACAAAAACTTGAACATACCTTATAAAAATGACTACATATACACTTAATCTAATAATCAAGACACATTTCTTAATACAAACAATTAATTATAGTATTATAACCAAAAGAGATTGCTTAAATAAGGCATTATTCACTACATATAATTATATTTAAGAATAAATTTATCATTAATAGAACCATCATCTCTATTGAACTAGTTAGCATGAAAGCCTAATATTTAAGTTACAAATACAATACTACAATAATAACATTCTAATTAATTAATTAATTCATATAGAAATTTTATTAATCGACTATTAAATCATTATAAAAATAAGTAACATTGACTTACTGATTAGTTAACAAAGAGAAATCTAAATTATTTAACATTTAATCTAAAAATTTAAATTTCATAACTTATTCCTAACATTTTACCCTCATTTAATATTAACTAGTCCACAATCACTCAAACAAATACTCCCTATTACAAAATTACTCATAGAAGTAACTTTTAAATTAGCACCACAAGAGACATATATTAATCTGATCAATTTTTTATCGTAAAGATATAAAAATTAACTTACCTTTGTTTCCAACACAACTTTATCTAATTTAACTTTATCAATTATCCTTTAAGTAAATAAGGCTATGTACATGTAAATTCATTTATCTAATTTAACAAATCCTAACTCTCAGTTATCTATATGTGAAATAAATCAATTCACTTTAATTAAGAACACAATTCATTTAGCTGAGGAGATAATTCAATTCATTTCTCTTGAAGGCCAATATTTTGCGGTAAATGCTTATCACTTTGTCTTACTTAACCATTTTCATCACAAGAAAAAGGATTTCCTTTCCCTTTTACCTTTTGGTCTCTTTGGATGTTGGCATAATTGACCATAAGAAAAATTCGAAGAACCCTATTCTTCATGTGGGGTTGATCCTTCTTATTTCTGATTATGCCAAAGCCTTTAAGGTGGTTAAGCCACTTACTACCCCTAAGGATGTGCAACAAAAGCAGGAGAAGGGTTATGAGACAGTTTCTGAGGAGGAATTGGCCTTTAAAAAAAGGAGAAAATGAAAGCTTATCTTGGAAAAAAAGTTGGCATCAGAGGATGATGTGGATTTTGTGCCAGACTCTTTGGCTACTATGGATGCAGATATGAGATCCCCTACTTTGGGGAAGCACAAAAAAGAGGATTTGAGCCCTAATAAGGGTTATGACACTTGTAGTGAAGAGCTTGCTGATGAAATGTTGAGTCAGAGCAGAAAGGAGATGAAGGATATGATTGGGGAGGTGTCATCACATCCCCCTGTTTTGAAAAAAAGGGAGATTGTTGTGGGTGATAGTAAGAAGAAGGTGGTGAGGTCTGCAAGTAAAATGATGGAGTTGGATACTCCTCTTAAAATAGTTAGCGAGCAGGATGTTATGGGGTCTCTAAATGGGGTTAAGGAACAGGATGATGTGGTCTCTTCGAGAGGGCTTTAGGATCTGAAGAGGGAAAAGTAGGTTGTGGCTGATGTGGGGTAGGTTGTTGTGGACTCTCTGATGGTGGACCCAAACAGGAAGATGAAAAGGATGGTGGTTGTTGCTGAGATTGTGGAGTCCATTTAAAAAATCAAAACGTTGACTGCGACGCCAACTGCTATTGATAAGGGTAAGGAGGTTGTTGTGGACATGGATAAGGTTAGCTCCTTGCATGAGGAGGGTGATGAGGTTAAAGATATTTTTAATATTGATAAAGAAAATATTGTTGATATTTTGGGAGCCGCCAAAGAGGGTTCCATTATTTTTTATAAGCTTTTAAAATGGATTTTCCATGAACTTAATATGACTAATGTGAAAGTGAGGGGTGTTTTGAGCAAAGCGGATGAATCCTCTATTCAAGATTAGATTGATGATCTGATGAATTCCCTAAAAATTGTGGTGGAGGAAACACTTCTGATGAAGCAAAATCTTGAAGGAAGAGTCCTCACGTTGTAAAATCACATTGAAAGGATTTATGCTAATATGGATAAAGGAAGGAAGGGGAACAAATCTAGGTTTAATGCCGAATTTTTTGGTAATACTTCCCCTATAGATAGTGTTAAAAATGGTAAGGACATTGATGATAATGATGTTGATGGCAAGTTGATGGAAGGGGAGAAGTTGGGTGATAAGGGTGGTGATAAGGAATTTGTTTTGATTAGTGAGGTGAAATCAGGTGGGCTTGGGTTTAGGACCCGTAACAAGACCAAAGCTCAGGTAGGCGCTCCTGCTCATGATTTGTCTACTGCTAGGGATGAAGGCTTAAAGAATGTGGTGTGTGATGTGGAGGCTACAGATATTCTAAAAAATATGTAATGCTACTGAGTGGGGTCCTTCTTTTTTACTGACTTTTTGTTGTGGACTTGTTGTGGTTGGGTTGTTATGCTTTAGTTGATTGTATCTTTTGTTTCAGCTACTTTTTTGTGTAATGGGTTCCAGGCCCCCTCAAAACCCATTTTTTACCTCTAATCAAAACATAATTCATTTACCTATAACAAACTAGATACTCAATTTTCCAATAGCTATCCAATTAAAAATATTTTATTAAACCTTCATTCAACCATTACAGAGCATAGATCATAGATAGCCTACTACAATTGTTTAGCTTAAAAAAATGAACTTCAAATGACCAACATAGCTAATCAGAGGAATATTCCAAAATTACAGTGTCATACCCAAATCACAAAAAAACCCCAACTATAAACAACCACCATCGACCTACATACTTAACGGCCAAAATTTAAAACCACCAACCACCAATTATAGAAAACCATTCAATTTTGCAAAGGACTCAAAATATTTAACCCAATCAATACCACTTGCTGCCATCAAACCCAACACATTCTTTAGGTACTCCTCAGCCATTGCCATGATCATTCTATGGCACATAAGGGCCAACCCACTCAAATCCAGAAGGAAGGGGTAGAACTTGACCACTTCATCCATTTTTGCCAGGAGCTCCAAGTTTGAAGGATGTAGTATCCTAGTTCTAATTATTGCTGACTTAAGCACCACATCCAAACCTCCTACTAGGTCCTCCCTAAACAACCGAACAAGCAACTCCTTTTCCATCTCCTTTGACACTCGACTATCCAAAAAATAGGCCAGGAAACACAAAGAAATCTGCACATTATCATTCCTCTCCAAATGCCCTCTCCCCAACACCATATTTACCACTATCACTATGAGCGGATCATTATTAAACATGATCCTTTTAAGCCTTTGGTCTATCACCTCTCTGAAAGAAGCTTGACATTTCATAGCAAAAAAAGAAATCAGAATGTCTGGGCCAAACCAAACCAACCCTTCTAGCAAAACTACAATGAAAAGCTTTGATTGCTTAGCCATCAGCTACCACCTTTGATTCCAAATACAAGGCAAAGAAGCCAACCATACCGTCACCATGAACAAGAAGAAAACTCAAAATAACTTTTGAAATGCTATACATCCGGTTCCAACTCAAATTAATAATAGCCACAATCCTCAAGCGATGACACCACCACACCAGCTCAACATAATTTCTTAGCTTGGTGATTTGTCTCGTTGTCATGGATTTCGTCATGCATCCTTGACTCCGATAGCGAGACGATCATTAAGGGACGAGAATATAAATGTTTTCATTAAACTTGTACTTTTATCTTCCATCGAGCACTACCTCTGCTTTATGTCATCCACCTCAACACTCATCCACCTTACGTGGATTCCATCCAATATACTACATGTTGCCATCTTCCATCTTGTAGGGCCGCCTACCCTTCCACCCATAAGATTCAAAATTTGTAGCTAGCAATCACTTTGCTATTGGGACCTGCAACTCCCATGTTAGAAAGAAGATATGCCTCAACATTCCCTTCCCTCAATAGATGGTTTATCATCACTTGATCAAACTCTTCCAACCAACCCAAGGCAACATCTAGCTTCTCACTCAACTTCTAATTCCACATTTTTTTGTCCTCAATGCATTGATAACTAAAGAGGAGTCCCCCTCAATGACAAGCTTACTCACTTTCAATTCCTTGCATAGATTCAGGCCAAGAAGTAAAGCTTAAAATTCAACTGGATTATTTGTCCCCTCCAGTAACCCAGTGGATATTGAACCCATAACCTCACCTTTACTATTCTTAACTATGCATCCTGTAGCAGATGGACTAGGATTTCCCTTTGAATCTCCATCGAAATTCAATTTCGCCCACCCCAGCTCTAGGGGAACCCAAACCACTTTGCTATGCTTTTCTACAGTTGTCACATTGCTAGACCCCACAAACATAGGGGTCTTAATAACAAACCAATTCTTCAACATCAAAGAATCCCAAAAAGTAAAGTTGTGACTTTTGGAATTCATCTCCTCCAAGCTTTCATTAAAACATTCTACTATGCTAGCCTCACTTTTTCTCTATAACCGAGGAATGGACATTTCTTTTTCCTGAAAAATCCTCTTGTTTCTTTCCTTCCAAACTTCCCACAAAATAATCAAAGGGCTCATTAACCAGAGATTACTAAACAACAAAAGCCTCAAGGGGGATGGCCATGAATTCAAAAAGGAAAGCAAAGTAGCCAGATAGGTATATTTCCACTGAAGCTTTGAGCACAACCATTCCCAAATAGCCTAAGAAAACTGACAATTAAGCAATAAGTGATCTACCAATTCCTCTGCATTTTTACATAAAGGGCATCTGGATGGGCCATAGAATCCCAACTTTGCAAATATGTCTCCCATCAAAACCCTACCTTAAGGTACTTCCCATGTATAAATACCTACTTTAGGAAGGCAGGCTTTATCCAATATAATTTGGTTGGGAGACTTAACTCCACTTCCCCTGAGGATGCAAGAATTGCATAGCCAACCTTTACAAAATAAACCCCATTAGCCGAAGCGTTCCAATGGAGTTTATCTCTACTGAGCCTTCCCTAGATACATCACTCTTTCAAGATTCTCTTGAAAACTTCCTCTTCCTGCAAATCCAAACCCAACTACCTTAGATATTTCCAGCAGTAACAACCATCCTTTAAGATATCCAGATTTTCAAAATAGTCTCTTACTTTGTCCCCCCAAACTTGTTTATCCTTTTCTTTGACCCTAGATAATGAAGGATCTGTAGCTAGTATGTGAAACCCTTCCCAAGAGTCTTCCCAAAAAAGAGCCTCATTTCTGTCCTTGATCTCCCAAGTCAGATAATCTTGAATTAGATCTTTGGCATTTGTGATGAACTTCCAAATACACGAGCCATGAGGAAGATATTTGTCTGTCAAAAAATAATTTTCCTCATTATCCAAATATTTGGCTCACACAATTTTAACCCTCTTAAGTTCTAGATGAGAATGACTGTTCCATGCCAATTTTTCCCCAAGAGCCTTATTTTGCGGGAGAAATTTTTTAATCCTGCACCATCCTCTTCCCTTCTTTTGCACACCTTCTTCCACTTTATTATTGGGAAGTTCTTTTGGTCCCCATGCCCATTCCAAAATAAATCCTTCATGGACCTATTCAATTATTTACTCGCACCCACCGACAATGGAAGGAAGGAAATCAAATAAATTGGGAGAGCAGCAATGACAAACTTTAATAATGACAATCTTCCAGCCCAGGACAACCACCGACTCTTCCATGAAGCAAGTTTGTCTTTAACCTTTTCCAATAATGCATTTCATGTACCCCCATGCTAAATTTCTTTGACCAAAGGGAGACCCAAATACTTACAAGGTAGTTGTCCTCTCCTAAAACCCAAACATCTTAAAATTTGAACTTCCAAAGCACTTCTCGTACATTGAAGAAAAAATCTTCTAACTTTACCAAATTGAGCTCTTGTCCTGAGGCCAAAGAATACTTATCGAAAATACCCTTAAGCCTTTGAGCTTCCCTAAGTGAGGCTACCCCAAATAGCATAGTATCATCTACGAACTGTTGATGTGTTATAGAAGGTAAGTTGCTTGTGACTTGAAGACCTTCCACTCAACCAATACTTCTTTCTCTGTCAATCCAACAACCCAAAGCTTCAGCCATAATAATGAACAAGAAAGGGGAAAGAGGATCTCCCTACCTTAAGCCTCGTGATGCCAAAAAGAAACCTTTAGGTGAGCCATTTAGTAAAACTAAATATTGCGGGCTAGCCACCCAACCAAAGATCCAATCCAATCAATTCTTTTGAAATCCAAAAGCCTCCAACACCTTAAACAAGAAACACCAGTTCACCCTATCATATGCCTTCTTTATGTCCAATTTTAATAATATAGCTGGTTTCTTCATCTTTTGAACTGAATGGATTAGTTCTTGAGCTATGATTACCCCATCTAGGATCAATCTCCCAGGCACAAACCCTGTTTATTCTTCTGAAATGATGAAAGGTAAAAAAAAATTAAGGTGATTAGCTACTACCTTGGCTAAAATATTATAAAGAGTATTGCAAAGAGATATAGGTTGAAATTCATTCCAAGATTCAGGTTTCTCTTTCTTTGGAATGAGAGCTATAAAGGTGTTGTTAACCTCCCTTAAAATCTTCCCTAAACTTCTTGAGTTCTCAATCACCTCTATAATTTATGTCCCCATAATATCCCAACATTTCTAGAAGAAGACCACTAGAAATCCATTAGGTCCAAGAGCCTTCTCCAGATGTAGACCAAAGACTACTAATTTAATCTCTTCTTTAGAGAATTTAGTATTGAAAACCTCCATTTGTGGATCAGTGATCAAAGTTGGAATATTTCCCACAATCATCCTTTGAGCTTCCAAATTTGAACCCTCCAAATCATTTAAGAGATTACTAAAATAATCTATTGTTGAATCCTTGATTTCCTAATGGCCCTCCAAAAGGTTGCCATCCGCTGCTTTAATGCTTGCAATCCTATTTGTTTCCCTCTGAACCTTTGTTGAGTTGTGGAAAAATTAGTGTTTCTATCACCTACCTTAAGCCAAATTTCCCTAGATTTTTGTCTCCAGAACAATTCCTCCTTTGACAGGAGATCATTCAATTTTGAAGTCAACACTTTCTCTTGTTCAAAACTTTCATTATCCACCCCTTGGAAAATTATCTCTTCAGTTAACTTTTCCAAATCAGATTCAATCTTTAGCCTTTCCTCAATTTTTTTTATAAATTTGTCCTTATTCCATTGCCCTAATTGTTTCTTGACGTGTTTCAGCTTAGAAATAGTATCAAACATCTTTGGCCCTCCTAGATTGCAATCTGACCACCATCAATTTTGATTAGGCCCAAAATATTTTGATTTTTAAACCACATCATTTCAAACTTGAACAGGAAACAAACAAGGCCTCTCTCACCTTCAATAAGCAACTGAACTGGGAAATGATCAGAGCCCACTCCTATGTTAATTCTATAGTCCATGGTGAAAGGTAAGGATCCCAAATTCCCTTTGAAAAAGAATCTATCAAGCTTTTCCAATATTCTACAAAAGTCCTTCCTTCTATTGGTCCCCACAAAGTTAGCATTCCCAGTGTGCAATTTGATTAGAGAGTTCCTTTCCACAAAGTGTTGAAAGTATGTTTGAGATTGAAGAACCCTACTCACCCCACTTCTTTTGTCCGAGGGCCTTAAAATAGCATTGAAATCAACCCCAAAGTAAAAAAATCACACCCTTGGCGACTTAAAATTGGATCCAACTCTAGCCAAACTTGTCTTTTTTACACACATGAAGATGGGCCATAAAAATTAATGAGAAAAAAATGGAGATTTGAAAGTAGACTTCTTACCCAACAAGCCATCCAATTACAATTTGAATCTACCTCTTCCAATAAAAATGATTGCGGATTCTAGATTGTTAACAAACCACCTAAAGCCCCAATAGCTCCAGCTCCTAGCCATTTCTAGAATTTCAGTTTACTATCGAACTTTCCCAAATCTTAATCCCCCAGCTTTGTTTATTGTAGAACTATTTCCACTTGACAAGCTTCTACATGGTGCCTAATTAGGCTCCATTTTTTTATGGGTATTGAGACCCCTAACATTCCAAGTGAGGAGCTTCATTGTTGTTCAGGAAGAATCTCGCTATTCCCTACTTTCATCATGTTGTCGATCTTCTTTTGACCATTTGCTTCTCCATCCCATTTGAGATTTTCCTAATTTGAGATTCTTCCTTGTTTCTTATTCTCTCCACAATCTCGTGAGGTTTTGAACAATTCCTTCTAATAGATGCCCAACTTGTTGTGAACATATTCTAGACCAAGAGGTGTTTCCCTCTTTTAACCAAAATGAGATCTGAGCCCCTCATCACAACCATAATTTTTAGGCACATGAGAATTGGGAGTGTCTTCCATCATATCCCCATCTTCCACTACCCAAGGATTATTCTTAGTTGCTTCCACCAACTCCACCAATTCCTTACCAACTTGAATCAAAGATTTCAACTCCACATTTTGACAATCTTCCCCTAAGCTATCCAAAACCTCTAAAATCTTCTCACCCAGAGCCATAGTCTATTCTAAATCCTCTTCCAAAACATCCTCTTGCATTGGCTCTATCGGGATATTTTCCTTCTCCATAGATAATGACAGAAGGGCATTCAAATCTTGACCATCACATTTGTTGGGCAAAGGAGCACTCTAGATCACCACTGACCCGAGAGCCCTATCATTCTCTAAAGGCATTGAATTAACTAAAACATTTGCTTCAAGCTCCTTAATTGTTAAAGATGAAGAAGAACCCACCATCCTAACTTTCTCAGCATTTTTGTTCTGGGATTTGCATATTAGGGGTCAGACCAAACAATGATTAGTTTGAGAATCGGCATTGAGCTTCTGGACCCAGCTCCTGTAATTAGAGATTAGCTCAATCCCTTCCTAAATGTGTCGCACCGGGTTGTTTTCAACATAGATTCTCACATAGGAAGAAGCTTCCTTTGCATCTTTCTATTCTTCTGCACATACTAAGGTTCCCAAATGATTACCAATCTCTTCTAGAATGCTTGAATCCCAGTATTATGTGGGGAGATTTGAAAGTCTATACAAATCCTAGACTATCTCCACTACATGTGTTGAGGGATTAAAGCCAATAACCCAACAACATAGATAAAATACATAACCATCAAGGACCCAAACCCCATCCACAATATCATCTCTCAATTCTCTAGTCAGGAAAACTACCATAAAAAAACCATTTTGAAGAGTTTTGAATTGGAGATTCGAGCCCCACCGGTCTTTCCACCATTTAACTAAATACTCCCAGTTTAAAGAAGCCCCATACCATTTTGCAATAAGCCCCAAATTCTCTGAACGCAAAACCTCTGCCTGCAACTTTATTGAGCTTACCACCAAAGTAGCCCGACCATCCAGAATCTTTTGACCTTCCATTGAACTTGTGACATGAGATTTCTTTGCCTCAGAATCTTCCCTCACCTCCTCCCATTCCAAATGTGGTTGTTTCCTATGCCAGACTGACTTGGTGTTAATCAGTTTGTGACTAGGGTTTCGACCCCGACCTTGATCCTCTTTCCTTGTAACACTTCCATTGCCATTATAACCCCTGTCTTGTTGTCTAGGCCTTCTGAACTCTTCATTTCTGTAAACATCTCTCTTGATGACCCTGAAACCTGGGTCTGCCATGCTGTTGCCCATGCGCACCAAAATCTCTACCCACCTCCTCCAAAGTTTGGCAATTGTTATTTTGAGGTCTTTCCCATCTATCCACATGCCAAATGCCATCCACATTCGCTTGACATGTATCTTTAGGACCATCCTGTCCTCTTCCAAAATGATGCCCTACACTTGACCATTGCGGACCACCATGACCATTGCAGATCGCTCTCACCATTCCTTTTTTATCTTATCTTTTATTTATTACTAAATATTTTAAATATATATAAATTTTTATATTTATTAAGAATAAAGTTTCTTTTTTTAGACAAACAATAAATCAAAACTATTTATTCATTTAACAATACTAAATAACATGATTCTTTTAAATGTTATTATTTCTTACCCGTATTGAATTCCTTAAGAATTGTTAAAATTAATTTATCAATTTAAATCAATATTTAGATGTAATGTTTATTTATAAATTATTACCACTTCATTAATCTACATAGGATCAACTTAAATTCAATCTCAAATTTTAATTTATGTCTTAATGTGTCATTATATAAATCTCTTCTTTTGACAAATAACTGACCTCTAACTACTTCTTTCCCTTATTCTTGAGAAGATATTCAGTTTCTTGTTGTAATTTCAGATTTAAAAGTATTTTTTTCTTGTTCTAGGCAAGCTCACATGCTCTGATTTTGCTTCCTAGGTTAATGTTGAACATAATAATAATGGTGTAAGTTTCTACCGACATAGTTACTCATTAGAAATTATGTCAAAGATCATTCAACCACTGCTATAACACGGTAATTAGAAAATAATAGAAAATGTAGACCGCCCGGTGGAAGACATTATAAAAAAAAAATACAAATAGAGTGAAGATATAAAGGAGGTAACAAGGAGTACCATGCTGGTATTGAACTTTCAGTATCCACGCCTTTGAATAGGGTAGTTTTGAATAGATTGGAATAGGTATGAAGGAGATTCAGGTGCCACAATGGCATCAATGTTGAACTCAACAAGCCAAAAGATGAGTAAGTTAAAGGGGCGCACAAACAAGTCTTCAAAACATGTAATGCCTATGATCAGAGGAGTTAATAAATCGTGACAAGTTTGAACCGAGTTATGTGAAGAGATTTAGAAACTGGGCATTGAATGGATTTGTAAATTCTTAGTGGTAAGTTGAGACCATTCGATACTCCTGAAGGCAACTCAGAAATATGAAATGAATAGAAAGGATAGAAATTGTGTAAAGATTATTTATCCATTGTTGAATATAAATGGTGAGTCTTCCAGTTTATTAACATTGGTAAATAATTTGTAGTGCCTCCTGAAAGGGATGTAAAAAGATGCAGTAATAAAGGTAATTTAAATTTAAATTTTGGAATTTGATCAATGGTCCCTTTAAATGATTTGAAAGGTTGAACATGCAAGTATCAAGATGGGTATTTAAGGATAAATTTCCCCATAAGGTAAGATAGCAGATGATACTAAGACTTTGCAAACATGAAACATAGGGATAATGATGGGTTACCATGACACAAAAATTATTTGAAGCAAAAGCATAATGTCACGGCTAAGTGGAATAAAGAAGATCATTAAGGAAAGAAAAACATGCAAATGACAATTAAGAACAAAAAATCTCATGCGACTAAGATATAATGCCTAGTTAATATAATAAGTATTAACCAATCTGGATCTAGCATGATCTTATCAATAAACAATGCATAAGATTTTTCTTCCAAGAAAATCCTGCAAACTAAGTTGTAGAGTGTAAAGCGTATAGGTCGACAAAAGGAAGGAAGGAAATATGACTAAGAGTACCTATTTAATATCCATCTCAGGATTTTTTGTAAATCCTACTCTGTTTCCTCCTTCTTGAACCTCCAATTCCAAATGCAATTCTTCATCCTCCTCCATTTTCCTGGTCGTCCCCCCTTTTCCTTCGAATCAACCCCAAAAATTCTAACTTCTCCTGGTTCCTAAGTTTCCCTATTATTCTCTATGCTACAAGTCTATCCTAATATCTTTCCATAACACACTGATTTGTTAAGAAAATAGCACCCAAAATAAAGGAATACAACAAAGCATTGATCAATACATCTACTTAATATAGCCAAAATAAATTATCCATGCAATGCATAAAAATAAATCTCAAAAAACTCATAGATGTGGAACCGATGCTTCCATTGGTCAATGTAATCACCTCCAAAATTAGAAGACTCAAAATATAGTATCATTCAAATAGCTTTTGCCATTGTGCCCTGCATAATCAACAATATCCCCCCAAAATTTACAGACAATTCTTTTTCCTCAAAATAAAATAGAATGAAATATCCAACATTGTCAATAATGGAGTAAAAATTCACAAACAATACTCTCCTCTTTCTTTCCCCCCAAAAACAAAATGAATTTCCCTTCGAAAGCCAAAAGAATTTATAGAAAGGAGGAAAAGTGAGGGTTGTATGGGAATTTCCAACTAAGTATATAACAGATTAAAGTTAAGATTTAATTTATTAAATTAATGGTTCAAAAAATTAAAATCATCTCATTAAAATTATAATTTGGGTAAATATAACTGATACCCTATTTCACACAAACGGTAAAACCATTTATTGACATTTATTACACATTATAATTAATTATTTACTCCAATCTTATAACCTTTTATTTATTTATCATATTATTATTTATTTATTTATATTACATTATGAATTTATTTTATTATTAACTATGATTATTTATTTATTTATATTTTTATATATTAAAGTATACCTTTTCCTTAACAATTTATTTTAATGCATAAGATAACCAAGGCATATTATCATAAAGTTTAAATTAAATAGAACCAAATGCCCAAATAATTACCTGGCCACTATCCAGGGTCGTAAAGCAAAACCTCAAGCAACACTAACTAACTAAACTGACAATACTGACAAAATTGGAGAAACTGATAGGGTATCAAACTAGATAGTCACCCCCTTCGTGGATGATGGCTAGGGTAGGGTACCAAGTGCTATCTATGATCAACTAATCCATTGGGTTTCAAGGCACACACAAAACTTCCAATTCAAGTGGAGTCGATGCCTAGTACCTGCAATCTACAACACATAAAATGATCATGCATATACATATACATATCACAGACACATTGTGAAAGGGAGTCGCGGAATCGCAAGTGCTCACAAGTGAGTGATATGACACCATCCCTTCGACTCAATCAAATCAGTAAGAACAACACCTAGTAATCATATGAACTTGGATAACAATCAGCTACATAGAAATCAGAATAAGATCAGTCACATGATAATCACATAACAGTCATGATAAGATAATCACATACTAATCATAACATGAACATAAAACCTCAAGTATCAAAAGTGTCATCAAATTATCATCATAGAAATAAGCCTAACAACATATAGTGTATCATAATGTCTCATCATAAAATTGATCAACTGTCAATCTATCAAGAAAATAGTATGAGGCACTATAAGATCAAACTTTATAATAACACTTATACATTGTTCCTTTCAAGCAAAGATAATATAATATAAGATTTTTCCTTTCAATAAAATGCTCCCTTGAGTTTCTTATTACTTTCTTCACTCTTGATGAGCTCTATTTTATGTAGATGGAAATAGAAAATCATCAATCCTAAATAGCTTTCTTTGTGATTTATTTAAGTATGCATGGCACTTTATTGGTCTTGACCTGTTTGTAGGTTGTCAAAGTAATGAAGTGCTCTTGAAATTTAGAGAGGAGTGTTGTATTGATTTGTACTTCATTTGAAGATTAATACAAGAATTACATCTCTTCAGGTGTGGAGTTTTTCCCATAAGGGTTTCTCCACATATATCTTGTGTCACTTGTGGTTCTAAACTTGTGGTATTGTTGTTTTTCTTTCATTCTTGGATATATTAATCACATAATCACACAATTGGTAATCTTGAATACATAATTTTAAATTTGTAACCACATTATTAAGTTCATATTGCTACAAGTTTCACCTTGTTATCCAATATTTGGTATTAGATCTAATGATTATATTGAGAAAGGGATGCCTTTCTCTTAAGTGTTGAAGGTTTTATGGTTGTAGTGGGAGATTTTTCTTTGTGTGATTTGTAGATTTTGAAGAAGATTGAAAACCATGGCTTCTACCTCTTGTCTAGATATTGAGAAATTCAATGACACTGGTTACGAGATGTCGAAGTTGAAGATGGAGGATCTCCTTAAAGAGAGAGATCAGTGGTTGGAATTTTCAAATGAAAATAAACCATCTAGTGTGTTTGATGAAAATTGGAATAAAATGGACAAGAAGGCATGAAGAACCATTCATTTGTGTCTTGCAGATTTCAACCTCTTGAATGTTTCAAAAGAATCTATCACATAGAATTTTTGGAAGAGGATAGGTGATATTTATCAAACTAAAAGTCTAACTAATAAATTTTATCTCAAAAGACATTTATATTCTGTGAAAATGAATGATGGTGATTCTATTGCAGAACATTTAAATGCTTTTAATATTCTTATAAGTTATCTTGCATCTATATATGTTTAGATAGAAGAAGATAAATGCATATTGTTGCTTTGTTATTTACCCCAATCTCGGGGAAATCTAATTGTTTCCATAAGTGGAGGTGTTGTAGAGCCAAATATGGATAATATCATTGCTACACTTCTTTCAAAATAAATGAGAAGTCCATGAATGAAGGCTCCCAAGATGCCTTGTATGTGTGAGGAAGGTCCAAAGAAAAAGGAGGACCTAAAGGGGATAAAAAGAGAGAAAAGTCTAAAGGGTGTTCTGAAATCCCCAAGAAGAGTAGAGGGAAGTGTTGGAATTGTGGTAAGAGGGGTCATGTAAAGGAGTGTAGAAACAAGAAAAAGAGTTCAAATACTTCCACAAAAAAATCATCAGAAGATGGTGATACTGATGCTTTGTTTATTTATCCTAACACTATTAGTAATGATGCTTGGCTTATTGATTTAGGTTGCTCCTACCATATGACTCCTCACAAGGATTGGTTTACTTCATATTCAACTTATGATGGGGGAGAATTTTTCCTTGGTGATAGAAACATGAAGAATATTATTGGTAAGGAACGAGTAAAGTTGTGTTTCAATGTTGGAAAGGTTAAAAGCCTTGATCAATGTTTACATATTCCAGGACTTGCGAGAAATTTAGTTTCAATGTCCAAGTTGAATGATTCTGGAATGTATGTGACATTTGACAAGTCTAGTTATAGGTTGGTAAGAGGGAGTTTGGTGATTGCTAAAGGATCTCAGATAGGGACTTTATTTAGGCTTAATGCCTCCACTTTTTGTAACTCTACAAATGTAACTAGCATTGAAAATGCATGTATATTGTGACACCATAGATTGGGTCACATAATTGAAAAGGGTCTTAAGACTATTTTGAATAAAAATTCATTGGACGGTATTTCTAATTATTTTGTTGGTAAAAAATAATTTTTGTGAGCATTGTGTGTTTGATAAACAAAATAGATCATCATTTCCTAATGGAACTAACAAAGCTAAGATATTTGTTAAAGATCATTCATTTGGATGTGTTTGGACTAGTGGATGTTGTCTCTTTTAAAAAATATCCTTATTATGTTACTTTCATTGATGATGTCTCAAGATACACCTAGATTTATTTTATGCATGCAAAATTTGAGGTTTTCACTAAGTTTAAGGAATTTAAAGCCTTAGTTGAGAAGCAAATATAAGATAAGGGTGTTGAGATTTGACAATGGTGGTGAATATTGTTCTAGTAAATTTGATGAGTTTTGTTAGCATGCAGGTATTTTTCGATAAAATACTACTCCTTATACACACCAACAAAATGGGGTAGAAGAAAGAATGAATCAAATCTTGATGGGAAAGAGCTAGGAGCAGGTTGAGTGGTGCTAAGCTTTCAATAGATGCTTTTGGGTAGAAGCTGTAAGTACTGCATGCTATTTAATGAATAGATCTATGTGTTTAGCTCTTGTTGATAAAAATCAAGTTATGAAGTGTGATAAGTAGAAAGTCTTTTTGTTTCACATTTAAGGGTCTTTGGTTGTGAGGCTTTTGTTCATGTTCCTCAAGGGAAGTGATCTGAATTGGATCCAAAATCACATAAATGCATCTTTATTGTAATGCCCCACCATGAAACCCCAAAGGACAACACTTCAACAAAAACTATGAGACATTTTTTTTTAAAAGAAACTAACATGAGATGAAAATTATACAACACTAACATATGATGCATCTAACATATACAAGCTCTAACTATGTCCTTTAGGGTACCATGGCTGCATTACATGCTAACATTCCCAACATAAACTAATCTCATAATGAAGGTTACTAATCACAAGTGTTCATTTCAAAACCATAGAATAAATAAAATGAACATCATACATGCAACCATAACATTAAATATACATCCATCCATGATCAAATAATAATACAAAAGGGTATGTCCCTCATTATTATTACATAAATATACATTGTTCTAGGATTACATAATTACATATATTTCCACATATACAACACCATTTAAGAGCATAATATGCAAATCAATAAATACATATACCACATTCCACACATGGGGTAGAACATTACATTGTTTACAAGCTACATCAAGCTTCCCTTATAACAATGGGAATGATACATCAAAACATGATATGATACAACTAAAATGATTATATCACATAGCATCAATGTTGCTACAAGATCTGGTGCAAGATCTGGAACCACTGCATAAGGTACAACTCCATACTCACAAACATCAACTAAGAACCCAATGGAGTGCATAACACATTCCACCCGACCATGTGGAACCCTAAGGTCCACCCCTCGTGCTAGGAGATGACAATAAGGAACCACTACACAAACAGTCAAGCAAATATAGGCTAACGTGACTATAACATACATGAGTAATAAACAAAACATAAAGAAATAACTGCTTCCAAAGGTGCATGAACAAAAAAGGAGAAAACAACAAGGCATACAAGGTTTCTATAGGGAAGAGTGTCATCGCATAGCTCGATATGGGTTACCCAATGCAAATCTTCCTAGGTCCTCGACCCCCATCCTGGGTTACCCTTGCAACCTCAATTGATCCCCAACCCCCATTCTAACTCATGCAGAATCAACATACCTTTCATGAAGACAAGGCAATTGATCTTTTCCATTCCAAGCCTACTCATCTCATCTCAAGCCTAAACGAGCACTTGAGCCATAAGAGAGGCATCATCATCTTTTATTAATGTGAGTACTACCCAACCCCCTAACTATTTATTAGGTTATCACTGAATTAACATAATTTCCACACGAGTTACCTTGGAAACCACTTGGGGCTCTGACCTCCATGGGAAGCCACTCTCCCTATTAGCCACAAGAGACTCATAGTCACTAATTGGGTAAGCCAATTTACACAAACTAGCAAAGCCATGGAAATAAGCACATAAAGCGAGGCATACACCCACTCACACAAGATCTCCATCATAATAATTTCCACAGTGCAAGGCTAAAAACCACATAAGCATAATCAAGTATAAGAACAATAGTTCACAAGAACTCAATGTGAAAACCAACAATAAGTAAAATCTTTCCCCAACCTCAGGAATTCCAACTAACCACTATGCACAATGACTCCACATCGAAGAAATGACAATATCATAATCATGAAAAGACTATTTACAAATAACAATCACCATCAATAGTATGGAAACAAGAGTGGAAACATCATCAAGGGGATCATCAACCTCATTCATTAAATCCATTAAAAGAATCCCTCCATTACATGATAACCAAAATCAACTCCAAAATCAAAATCAACCACAATAATCAAAATCTTCTCATTTTCACTAACTCAACACCTTGTTCAAAATGAGCAAACAAATAAACATTAACTAAAACAACTCAATGTCACAATCAAACACAAATAATCAATAATAAAATCAACTAACCAATGCATCCAGGGAAGACATTACTCACACAATTACTAAAACTCATTACTCATTCACTAACTTTACTTAATACTCTATTCACACAATAATACTCAAATGTCTATGCTAGCAATTAACTAATTTGTCATGCAAATATTAAAGAATATGACGAAATAAACATTAACAGATAATCTAATTTATTATCTAGACATTCCCTTCCATTTCATAATACAAATAACTCTTTCCTTCTCTTTAACTTTTCAATATGTCTATCTACACAACCAAATAATCATAAATCATAAAATTATTCTCTTTTCTAACGTTATAATACAAATACATGAATATGTATATATATAAGCATATATTATAACTGAAAAGCTATTTATAAAACATTATATTTCAACTTAAATGTATTAAACACTTATTTACATCCATGTATACACATATAAACACATACATATAAACATATTTCTTAGTCTTCTATTCAACATCATTTCATTGAATTAATAATTCCTCATATACACTCTTAATGTTATTCACATGTATCTTACACCACTACATTCTATCAATACTTAAGAAGTAGAATCTACATTGAATTAACTCTTAGCAAAATAAATAATCATTCTGCCTACTCTATAAAGGATGTTCATATATAATTCTTAAGTTCCCTACTTGCAATCGAATCTTAATAAATTTATCAATCATTCTATCGATTCTAAAGTTTACACACTTATTTAAAACAATTCACTTTAATTTCTAACCCACTTAAATACTCATTACCCACTACTAAAGAATAAGACAATCTTTCTCTTATTGGACTCAATAAATAAGATATACATGTCAACAATAATAACGAGACTAGTAGAGTTATCTATTTCTACTCAAGGGTTATATAAGATTACGAAAATATTAAGGGGATTCAAAGTACTTAATAGTAATACTACTGGTAATAGTGGTAATAGTAACTAATTCATTTTCTAAATTGATGATAATCCTTACCGATACTATATTTATATATATCTATATTTCAACCTCATTAGTAATCTTAGTGTATGTTTTCTAACACAATCATTTAATTGTAAAGACAAAGTATTCTAAAGATTCCATTCATATTTTCTTCACACAACACATAAAACAGTTTAGCGATTACACCATTTTAACTCGGAGACAAAAATTTCAATTGGCAACATTTCAAATGGAAAACACTCCTTATAACAGAACCAAATACCTTAAGCAACTAGTATCGAAAGCTTTAAGAAAATGAAGTCGTAGCTCATGAAGGTTTATTTAGTTGAATCTTCAACACAATACCGATTTCATTGAATGACAACTATAATGAATAATTACCATGCATAAAAATAAGTGCATCAAATACATGAATCTTTCATTCAAGTAATATACAATCTACAGTGATCACAAATTAGCTTCAAGCACATACAACACATCACCTAGGATAAAGCAAGTTCGTTCAATGCAACAGAAACAAACTCTTTTGTAACTGATTGCATCACACTTCATAAACCTAGTGGGCAGACTTATAGTAGGGTCGTTGCTCTAAAAAGTTGTTAGCCAAATGAAATTAATTTTATACTTGGAATTTGAATGATATTATAAAACACATACTACATCATATACTTATATTTTTGACTGCCTTGAATCTACAACAAAAATCAAATAGAAACTTAAACCATATTGAAATCTTATTAAAGTATTTGCAGGAGATATGATGCCATGAGAAATACAATACAACTGTGGTACTTGGACGTGGAAGATTTTCACAATGAAATGGTTTAACAAGGAAACTGTCAAAATCACTAAATAAATGAAGCATGCTGGAACACATCCTAACATTGTAGTTTTGCATGTGTAGAGGTTTAGTATGCATGACTATAAACCACTAAATATTCCATTTCTAGTTGGTACTAAGTTGAGTTTAGACATGTGTCCTAATTATGATGATTATTTTGAAGAGATGTCTAAAATTTCTTATGCTATTGTCATTGGTAGTTTGATGTATGCAATGGTTTGCACTAGACCAGATATAGCCCAAGTAGTGGGAGTTTTGAGTAGGTTTATGTCTAACCCTAGTATAGAGAATTAGGATTTTGTTAAAAGGGTGTTTAGATATTTGCATGGGAAACATGATTATTATTTGGTTTATCATGGTACTAATGATGTGGTTAAGCCATTGAAGATATAGGGTTTTGTTGATACAGATTGGGCATGTGACTTGGATAGTCAAAGGTCCACTAGTGGCTATGTTTTTACCTTTTTTGGAGGTGTAGTGAGTTGGATGAGTAAAAGATAACCTGAGATTGCACTTTCCACCATTGAAGCAAAGTGTGTGGCTACTACAAATGCCTCTAAGGAGGCAGTTTGGTTACAAAGACTTGGTAAGGGAATTGGTTTTGATTGCAAGACAGTGAGGATTTGATGTGATAGTCAGAGTGCCATATGTTTGGCCAATAATATTATGTATCATGCTCATACTAAGCATGTTGATGTTCAATATCACTTTATGTGAGAAATGGTTGAGAATGGTAAGGTCTTGATTGAGAAGGTTGACACTTTGGATAATGTTGCAGATTATCTAACAAAGCCAGTCACCACAAATAAGTTTTCTTCATGTAGGAAGACCATGGGTCTTGACCACTATACTTGATTATAATTTTAATGTATCTCATGGATGTAATTGTAATGTATAATGTCAAGTGGGAGAATGTTAGGATATGTGACATTATAATTGCTATTCTAAGTTGATATTATGTCTCCACGTTCTTTGGAAAGTGTCCTAGAGGACATGAGAGGCAAAATATTTATTATTTATTTCCCATATCAAATTATAACTGCATTCATAGAGGTGGAGCCACTACGGTGACAGTTTCAGAGCATCCCAAGAGAATATTCCATCTAGGCATCCACTTTCTAGGTGGGGACCACCCAAAATGCATGTTCTTGCATGTTGATGTACATGATTTGCATGTTATCTTGGGTTGGGTGCCCAAGTTTGCATGTTTTGGGTATGAGTTGTCAGAGTTGTTAGGGAGAAATGGAGCACTCAAGTTTCACCAGTTGTGATTGGCTATGGGTTAGGAGCCCATGTGAAGGCCATGTGATCATTTAATATTTTTCATTATGTTTATGGGTTGTCCATTAAGAGGGGTGTGGGTTCTTTTGGGTGGTTTATGCTTGTTGTTTCAGGATACCACAATGGCATTCTCTCCCAAAAAATCTCTCTATATTGGAGCCCTGTGTTAGTGGTTTCATAAGTATTTTTTCAGGTTGTCAGAGTAATGAAGTGTTGCTAAATTCAGAGAGGAGTGTTGTATCGATGTATACTTCATTTGAAGATTAATACAATAATTGTATCTCTTTGGGTGTGGAGTTTTTTCTCGCAAGGGTTTCTCCATGTAGATCTTTTGTCACTTGTGGTTCTCAACTTTTGGTATTGTTGTTTTGATTTTATTCTTGGATCGCTAATCACATAATCAAATAATTGGTAAGTTTCACCTTGTTATCCAACAAATATAAAATAAATATAATAAAATATTTATATTCTTAGAAATCTTATTATGAGGGATACATTAGTGTAAAATTTTGTGTCATGTAAAATTGAATTGGTTATGAAAAACATGATCATAATCAATAAAAAAATTGTTTAATAAAATGCTAAATTATAGTTTGGAAGAAATCAATTTTTGCATAGGTGTCATACAAATACCTTTGGTTAAAGGGCCTTTGAATTAAGTAATTTTAATTGAAGGCCCTCTAGCCAAAGGCCATTGATATTCAAACAAGAATGAGGTGGGCTTTGTTAGAGTAATCATGCATTAGCTAATAATTAATTACTCTTTAATTGATTATTAGTCTAATTTATTCTTATGCACTTAAGCTAAACTTGGTAGTTCTTTATTTAGTTAACTAAGTGCATTTTTTTTAACTGAAGTGAGCAATTATTAGGGTTGATCCTATATAACACTCAACCCTTATTGTATTATCACTCTAGAGATTTAATTTTCTGATCTCCCAAACTCTCAACCTTTGAGGACTCTTGTTTTCCTTGAAGTTTCTTGAGGTTCTTTTATAGCTTTTTCTTGTTGAGGAATATTGCACATATTGTTTGCATATATCTTGCATGGAAGTTGTATTTGTTCATTGTTTGATCTTGTGGCTTGTGTTTTTCACAACTCTAACCTAGTATCATAGCCTTGATTCAGTCAACCCTTTCTTGATTTATGATTTTTTTTCTTCAACGAGGGTTACAAGTGTCGGATCTAGAATCCCCTTTTCTTTTTTTGCAAATTTTGGAGGTGGGAAAATTTTTGGTGCATTTTGGAATCAAAAGGACCTCACCATTGGATTTAGAGCTATCAAGAAAGTTAGATTTGGATTTTTTTTGGCTTGATTTCGACAATTGAGGTCAGATTTGTGAGGGTTTGAAGCGGTTGCTTTTTTTATGGATCCAGAGGGTAGCTGCGATTTTGGTGCATTTTGGCATGAAAAGAATCTCGTTGTTGGATTCAAGAGGTCGATTCCACAAATTTTGACTATAAATTTTCCCTATTTCGGTGTCAAGAGCTTTTGAGGCAATTTTTTTTGTATAGGGGCTCATACGGCTCCTGTACGGATTCACATGCATGAAGTTAAAAAATAATCAATTTTTTTTTAATAAGGTCAATTTTTTGTTTTTTTTTAAATTTACTTTTAGAAATTAAAAATAAATAAATTAGAAGTATAAATATAAAAAAGTAGGTTTTTGAAAAGCTCAATGGGTTAATTTTTTTTTTGGAATATTAATTAAAGGGTACCCATAGGTACTTGCATGTGTAGGCCCTATGGGTCCCATAGGTCCCATTGGTAAGGATTTTTACCTCCCAGGTGACGACCTTTTTGCCAATCGGGGGTTAAGCCTCCCGATAGCCTATTTAAAGCTTGTTGTCAAAAGAAAATAGAGCTGCATAAACTTTTCGACCGCTTTCCCAATTTGTGACCGATGCAATTTTTTTTTACGACCTTTGGCCACCAATTTTCTTTTTTTAGGTGAATCACAGAAGTATATTCCGTTGATCGAAATTTTCTCATGGGGGGGCGAATTTTTTTGGTTAGCAATGAATATTCCGCTGATGTACATGATGTCATGCTGACATAATGTAGTACATATACTGACAAGGGCCCCCAAGTCCCCTTATTTGGCCTTTAGGGAGCTATTTTTTCTTTTGGCCAAAACTTGGTCATACGGTGTTGAAATTTGGTGAATAAGATATCATCGAAAATCTGATTTTGTCAGCTTTCCATTGGTGTGGGTCTCATCACATGTTTTTACTGTTGGTGCATTCTATAGTCTGTTAAAGTCAGAGGTGCTATTTTTAGTCCCGAGCTCATAAATTTTGACTAGTTTCTCCATTTTTTGTGATTCTAGCAGTGTTGGAACCATATTTCAGAGCTCTTCAGTTTCATCAATACATTTTTTCCAGATTTCTCTCTAAGTACATTTTATTTAGTTTTTTGTGTTTTCACACTCTAGTGAGTTACTTGGACGTCTTAGCTCCTAGAAACTTGTTGTTTGTGTGAGATGACTCATTTTTGGATATTCTATATGTATTTCAAATATTCTATCTTATTTGGGCATTATAGAATTTTTTTTCATGCACATTCTCTTTTGTAGATGCATTGAGATAAAGTGTCATTCTAGTGTATATTTTTTGGGGGATTTTGCACATCTTGCTGTGCCTTTTTTATTCGCACTATGATATAAAGTGTCATGGGGGCTTGATGTTTTCCTTTGGTTTTCCATCACACCTTTGTCAAGTGAGTGTCTCTTCCATGATAGTAGTGAATCCTAGTGATTCTTGCCTCATGCATGTGTGCCTTAGTTGTAAACCCTTTTATTTGTAGGTTGTTTCTCCTACATGCACTTATTGGACTCACACAATTTCAGTATACCTATCTTGGCTCTCCCTTTTCAACATTATGGGGGGGTTTCTACTGTTGGTGCTAATGCTTCCTTGGTTTCATGTTTGAGTGATCTTTGTATCTAGTTCTTGTTCCTATGTACTTTTAGATGTAGTGTACATCAATGACTGGTTACATGCATTTTAGTGAGATGGATCATTTACCATATGGAGACTCTTGCATTCCTATTTTCGGAGGTTCTTCATTTCAGCACTATATCAGTCATCATTCAATAATAATCTACAACTTTTTCATGCTTTAGCGATGTTCTACATGTTTCTATATTTTTTAAGAAATTATTTGGTTGGAGGCTTCTCAGTCCTTCACACCTTGATTTGGAGGATTTTTCAGTCAATCATTCACCTTTCTCTCTTTTGGAGAGGAGTTTTCTCCCATTGTGGTTTTCTCCAGTTCTGAGAATTTTTTTTTTGTACATGGGTTCCTAACCAGGCCTTGTTTGTCAGGACCCATCATGCATTCTTTTTAGGTTTTTTAGCTACTCCCTAAGTTCATCTTAAGGGGGGGTTTTAGGTTATTCATGCATTAGCTAATAATTAGTTAATCTTTAATTGATTATTAGTCTAACTTATTCTCATGCACTTAAGTTAAACTTAGGAGTTCTTTATTCAATTAACTAAGTGTTTTTTGTTAACGGAAGTGAACAATTATTAGGGTTGCTCCTATAAAGAACTCAACCCTCATTGCATTATCACTCTAGAGATTTACTCTTCTAATCTCTCAAACACTCAACCTTTGAGGACTCTTGTTTTCTTTGAAGTTTCTTCAGGTTCTTTTGTAGATTTTTCTTGTTGAGGAATATTGCACATATTACTTGCAGATCTCTTGTGTGGAAGGTGTCTTTGTTTGTTGTTTGATCTCGTGGCTGATGTATTTCACAATTCTAACAGGATTGGGCGTAACTAACCCCTTTATAATTTTTTGGGGCCAAGTTGTTTGAATGCCCTTCCCATGTGGACATGAGAAGACCTATTAAAGGACCTTTGATTGAAGGTGGCATGTTTTTGATAAAAATAATAATTTCCTGAATTTACAAGTGGCCCTAGAGTGTGTCACCCTTTATGCTTCCACTAATTCTTAAGGTTCTCAATTTTAGATATTTCTTTCTCAAGAGTTTTTATCTAAACCCTTTTCTTGAATTGTTTAACTTGCTCCTCTATTAATGGAAAAGTCTCAAAGTTTTCAGCTCTTTAAGTCCATTTGAAAGGGATATCTAAAATCTTTTGGCCAATAAGACTTCATAAGGGTTGGTGAAGGGAATGTCCCTTCCCTCCACAACTCTTAATAATGTACTAATTATAATTTTATAGATGACTCTTTCCTTATGCTTGTTAATGATCATGATTCTTTTTGGGAAGCCATGGCTTGTCTTGATACATCTTGCAAGTCATTTTAGCTTGAGCCTTCAAGGGATTAAGAGTCAAAACTATATGCAAAGGACCTTATTGTCTAAGTGGCCAAAATATTGTAATTGGAAGTGGCTTGAAAAAGGGAGATGTTTAAATACCTTAGCATAATGTATTTTTCCCTAGATTACTTTCTCACCACACTTTAGCAAAACTTCATGCTACAAAGAGTTGAAAAGAAGATATCTTTTTAGATCATCTAACCTTTTCTTTGGTGGGTGAATTTTAGATGCATGTAACCAAATTTTGGTAACTACTCATGTTTACTACTTCTCTTGTCAATCTCTTTCTAAGGCCACCTATGATAGGCTTGCCAATGTCTTGTGTGATTTCATTTGAGCCAATGCCAAGCAAACCATTTTTTTACAAAGTGGCATGGAAATGGGGTTTTCTTCACATAGATAAAGGATGCATACACATTATTTATTATTATAGACAAAACACATATTTTTGCACAAAATGGGATGTCTATACAATTGAGGGCCATGGAGCCTAGAAGATTCTTCTTGAATATTATATTTCTTCTAGATCACCTTAGGGAAATATATGTTTGTGAGGAATTGGCCTTTACACTCTTCTCATCATGTGTGCCCTATCAAAATCAAGGGCTCCTTCAAGTGGATTAGAGTATTTGGAATGAATTCAAGGTGTAGTTAATCCCTTTCTCAAATGACCATAATCTATGGTGGTAACTTGTTGTCAGTGACTCCAGCTTGCCTTTAGTTGAGACTCCTTAAATGAAAGCTTGTTAGCACAAAGTTTCCTCACCTATGCTTATTTTCAAATTTAGGCATAAGCGAAGAAGGTGACACTTGAGGTTTAGTGCTTTTAGGACCTCCTCAACCACTAAGAAAGTGCTCCATGTACTATGATTTTTATACCCAATAGTAACAATCAAAAAATGCTACCACTAGCTCGTTAATGGAGACACTCACATAGTAAAAGTCATTTCCAATTGGACTCTATCCATGTAGGGAAAAACTTTTAGAAAAGTACACGATGGTATCAAGGCATCAATTATGCCACTATCACCAAACTAAGAACTGTTGACACCTCAAGATGGCTAGTTCTCTAATCCTCTTACAAAAAATCCCCCTTAAATAACTGCTTGACATGATAATCCTTCTTCTCTCCTCCTAATGTTGTGGCATGTATTTAATGATAAATCAATATATTGTGTCTCTAATTGAACTAATTATCTCTAATCAATTAAAAAATAAATCAATTTAATATATGATATTGAGAGATGTGTTTCAAACTCGATTTGTCTTGTGCTTAATGACATAAAACTCTTGCAGTTTGTCATCTTTTAAAATTGGAGTGATTGGTGATAAAAAGCAATAAGGATAAACATCATCACTAATAAAATAAAATATAAAAAAGTCTCATCGATAATCTTGCCAAAGACCAAATTCTCCACAAGTTGGATAAAACTTCGAATTTCCTGGGCATTTGCCAGACATTGTGATAACACATGTCAGAAAGATACGACAACGAAACAATCATGAATTTTTTTTAAATGATAAGCTAAAATTCCTAGAACCTATGCCTTAAAAATTACATACGAGGAATATATATCATTATTAGGAAAAACTAAAAGGTGCCTTAAACTTTGGTTTAACGCGGACAAAATCATCATCATTATTATAATATATTTAAAAAAATTATTTTAACTTAGAGTTTAATAGTAATTATGATATTGACTATGCATTATAAAAATTCATGATAGTAAATATTATATACATTGTTTTTTAATAAAATAAATTTATAAGTTAACTTATTAAGGTAATGAATCAAAACTTAAAAAACTATAAAAATTGGTGTTTAATGATACAAATAGTATGATAAATGTTTTGAATAATATAGTAATAATATAATTATTTAAAAATAAAATAAAAATAAAATCTTAATAATGAAAGTTAATAACATTAATTTATAATTTAAGCTTTTTGATTATATTCTTTTTGTAAAATTTAAAAATAATGATATATCATTCATTAAAGTGTGTTGTTGTTTTAATTACTTAAGTTTAAATTCTTATAAAGTTTTTGACTTCACAAGTTTTATATTCTTATTGCATCTCTATTGGTTAAACTTAAAAAAAAATGGTAATTCTTAGGGATAAGCCCTCCCATTGTGGTCTCAACAACTAAATTTGGTTAATGTTTGGATTTCTTAGGATGAAAAACTATCATAGACCCCTTACTAATTATCATTTTTATTTTTTATAGTAACACCAATTATAAACTCAACATCATATAATAGTTATAATTCAAAAATATATTTAATCTTAAATACATGGTTCAATAATAACAAGTTTGATCTTTACTTGTTCAAGGACTAAGCAATACAAATACTAGAAGAAATAGCGAAAGTTTGAAAGAGAATGATTGCCACTCATTTTTCTAGTCTTGTTATCTAGAAGAGAGTTTTGATAGATCTTTGAAGGGAAACCCAAGCTCAAAAATTGGCATCTTGATTCTTTGTAATGCATTAGGTGAGGTGTTGTATGGTGGCTTGTTATTTTTGGGTACTTGCACTAACAATGAGGTATAATGAAAGCTCTTTTAGTGGGATTAGGAGCAAGACCACAATAAAACATAAATAATAATAATGGAGGATGATTCTTTGATTGTGATAAATACTTTGCACAAGGGAAAGAGTTTGAGCTGGAAGATGATTAGGCATGTAGAAGAGATGTAATTTATAAATATAAGTTTGATACTATCTATTTTGAGCATTACAAAATAAAGATAAAATGTGTAGCGGACTATTTGGCCAACAAAAGGATTGAGCAAGCATTGCTAATGAATTTATATAATCATAGTTTAAATTTCTAGAAAAATCTAGCTTCTTTTATATCCAAACCCCCCAGAATGAGGAGTTATAAGTGTTAGAGGCTTGAAGGGCTATTTAGATCAATTTTTTATAAGTAGTTATTCTACTCACCTTGTAATTATGGCATGAAGATGTACCAAGGTGATGAAAGGATGATTAAGTGAAATACAAAAAAACTAAAGCGCCTCTACACATTGGTGGTAGAGGAAGATGAGGTTTCTTATAGACATAGTGATGTTTTTTTGCTTCATAATAAGGTAGTGGTAGGTGCTTTATAGGAAATTAATATTATTTTTTAGTGCATATGTTTATGATTTCCATGGTGAAGTAATTTGTTGATATGAATAAAGTCTTGTACCTACTTAATTTCTACTAGGGGACTTATTCACATGTTAAGTTTACTTAGGTCCTAAGATTCTTTCTAGAAGTCTTAGTTGTCATATCTAGATCTTATCTTATCCTAGGTAGTTATGAGTTAGTTGTCTCATGTGATAGGATTAAGACACTTTTCATGATCTTGTCTAATCCTATCTCTCACCTTGCCTTTATAAGTAAGACATCTCTTTCATAGTTTACATATTTTTTATATATTGTGAATCATGTACCATATTGTAATTCTTTTTTTGGTGGAATAACATCTTATATTGTTGCTTCTCTCTTTTAAACGTGGAGGTTATTTGGTGTTCCAGATTGAAGATCTTGGTTGTTGGAATAACATCTTATATTGTTGCTTCTCTCTTTTACATGTGGAGGTTATTTGGTGTTGTAGATTGAAGATCTTGGTTGTTCACTTCATTATGGTATCAAAGCTTTGAATTTGGCAACCCCTTTCCTTTTTCTTAGAGTTTCCATTATCAAGTTTTTTATTATGATTTGAGTTTCTTTCATGATCTTATAAATTCTCATTTTCTCTTCTCTTGCATTTCAATATGATATGGAGAATTTGAAAAGATTTGCAAAGATCTATTGATCCTATATTGCATGTATATTTTTTGGTGATATCTGGTGATTGTATCTCTTTTGTCTATAGTGACAGTATTTTTGGTTGTCCCACTACATCTAGGAGGCTTGAGAAAGTTAGGTTTGGCTTTTTTTCACTCAATTTGGCCACCATTTACAATATTGGAAAACAAGGGTTTGAAGCTAAGATTTGGTGAACAACTTGTTATTGGAGCATTTTAGGCCTAAATAGACCTTGTCATTGTATTTGGGAGATTGGTTCCATGAATTTTGATATAAAAATTGTCTATATTTTGAAAATTTTATTTTAGACCTAATTTTTTTTGTTAGGAGGGTCGTATGACCCTCTGATGCAGCCAATAGTCCATCCACCCTTGGTCGCATGGGCAACCAACACCCAAGACAGGAGGCTAAATTTCTTTGTCTTTTTTTGGAAACTTTAGCAAGATTAGGAAAATCACCATAAATTTTGATCTAGGAGTCAAATTTTGACAAAAAAGATATTGATAAAAAGATGGTTCTGAGCACCATCCAATGGTACAATTTTTTTCTCAATTTTTTTTTGGTATGTTTTATAGCATATTGAAGTCAACTGTGTATTTTTGGATCTTGAGCTCATAAATTTTTCCCCATTCCTCTATTTTTCGTGATTCTTGTGGCATTGGAAAGGCCTCCCAAAGATCTTCAACGTTACTCATGCATTTTTTTCATATTTGGCCCCTGGTATATTTAATTCATATTTTTGTGTTTTAACACTCTGGTTAAATACTTGGATATTTTGTCTCTTGAAATATTTTTGTTTGCATGGGATGGATTCATTTGGGCTTCTTTATATTTATACCTAGTATTTTTTCCTTTGTGGGTATTTTGAGCATCATTTGTAAGCACTTTCTTATTTGTAGATGCACTAAGATAAAGTGTCACACTATTGTACATGATTTTGGGGATTTTGTACATAAGAGTGTGCCATATTTTGTACTCACACTATATTATAAAGTACCATTGGTGGTTTGTGTAGTGCCTTAGTTATTTTCTATCACACCTTTGTCAAGTGAGTGTCCTTCCACAACAACAACAAATCCTAGTGATTATTGCCTCATGTGTGTGTGTCTTGTTTTTCGCACCCTTTTTTAGTTATGGGTACTTTCTTGTGCACTTTCAAATGTTTTTTCTTCTCCTTCATGCACTACATGGTGATACACACCATTTAAGTGGATCTATTATGCCTCTCCCTATTCAACATTATGGGGGGTATCATATTGTCTGTGTTTATGCTTCCTTGGTTTCACTTAGAGTGAACTATGTATTTAGAATTTGTTCCTATGTACTATGTAGATGTAGTGGCTAGTTACCCATGCACTTTGGTGAGATGGATAATTTACCATATGTACTCTCTTACATTTTTGTTTTTGTGGAGAAAACCTTTTATCCTCAGTTGATCAGTGTTATTTAGACTATTGGAACCTATATTTTCAACTTGTATTGGTTGAGTAATGTTGTTGAGGTCACTTGTGTGGATTTATGTGCCATCTATATCTTTGATTGACAAATGTTTTTCCTTTGTTATCCATCTGATCATTGTTTGAGTAGTGTCATTGGGGGCACTCATGCATATTATTTTCTTCTTGATCCTAATCATTATCTTGATTCTAGAGAAGTTTCTTTAGTTTTAACACTATAGTAGTCATCTTTTGACAGTTGTTTGTAGTTTCTTCGTGCTTCATTAATGTTCTTCATGTTTCTATAATTTTTGGGACATTGTTTTGGAGGCTTCTTAATCCTTCATCTTGTATTTCTCTTTTTTGGGGAGGGTTTTTGTACCGCTAGGATTTCTCCTTTTCTCCATTTGTGAGAGATTTTTTGTACATGTGAACCTCATTAGGCCTTGTTTTCGAGACCCATCTTCTCCATCTTTTGCATCTTTGCATTGGTTTGTTCCTCCCTAAGTTGCACTTAAGGGGTTGTTGATGTGAATAAATTCTTGTACCTAGTTAATTTCTAATAGGGAACTTATTCACATGTTAAATTTATGTAGTTCCTAAGATTATTTCTAGAAGCTTTAGTTGTCATATCTAGATCTTATCTTATCCTACATAGTTATGAATTAGTTGTCTCATGTGATATGATTAAGATACTTGTCATTATATTGTCTAATCATATCTTTCACCTTGCCTTTATAAGTAAGGTGTCTCTTTTATATTTTACATCTTCTTCACATATTGCGAATCCTATATCATATTTTAATTCTTGTTTGGTGGAATAAAATCCTATATTTTTTCTCCTCTCTTTTACATGTGGAGGTTATTTGATGTTGTAGATTGAAGATCTTGGATGTCCACTTCAACATAATTTAGTACACGATGGTTGTGATGGAGCTATGACCATGTATGGAGGAATTCTATATAGGAGGTTTCAATAAATATTCTTATTCCAAGACCATACAATGTTATAGTGTCTATGTGATTTTGATGAACAAGTGCTATAGGCTAGTTGATGCTAAAAGACAATATTGAAGGATTTTTTTCAAATTTAGTATATTTCATTCTAGATAGGGTACTACATGATCTATGAATTCAAAAGATGATTCTCCTTAATTATTTTGAAGGGATTTTTGTACCAATAACAAGTAAACAAATAGGAATGGATAAAAAAAAATTAATTATGGAGGTTGAAGGTTCAACATCATCCCCTCTATAGTTCTTAGGATCTTAGGTTGAGTGAAAAGATAAGAAAAATGAAATGAATATCTACAAAGAATTTTGTATAGTGATGTGTGTTAGGAAAGTGTGATATTTAATTGCAACCATAATTTACTAATGTTGAATCTTCAACAATTATAGAATGGGTGCATGGACAACAATAGAAGAAGAAAAAACCTCAGTCAAATTTAATGTTGACAAAGCCAATTCTAAAGACGAGGAGGAGGTTGAAATAGCTTTAATTCTATAGAAAAGGAAGAGGTCAAAAGTGGGCCTGATTTAGTTAAGGAAGTTGACAACTCTAATCATAGTGTTTGATCATCTTATAGATTAGTAGTCTGTTTGATCCCTAACCTCACTATGGATGAAATATCAAGAAAATTGATTGGGGGAGAGGATAATGACTATGATTGCAACAAAAAGGATGGGAATGAAGAGGATGTGGATGTGGATATTGAGGGACTGAGCCTATTCTTGGAGCTAAATGATATGTTGTCAAACTCTGAGGACCTAGACACCACCCCTACTGAGCAACCTAAAAAAAACACATGCTCAAAATGCATGAAAAATGTGGAGGACATTGCTACTTTGATGTCTCAAGTTGACGGTCTGGAGAGGAATATGTATTGTCTTTCTTGCTTTACTATAAAAGTCATCCACCATTTGGTGACCACTCAAGGTTCAGTGTTAAAAGAAGAATTCAAAAATTATAATGATTACAAAGGAGCTAGCACTAGTTCTAATAACTAGGACCTATTTAAATTCCTCAAGGAGGATTGAAAGATTTTTTTTTTTTTATTCTGGTGCTCCCTTTTTTTAAGTTTTTTATTTAAAAAAATAGTGATAGGTTGTTGGTTTGTTATTTTTGTGTTGTCTTTAGCTAGTGGCCTTTGATCTTTTTGTTCATTGTTGAACTTTCTTCCATGATGGGAATTATGTGTATGGGTTTAGTACCCTATAACACTACTTATATAATAAAAAATATCGTTGAGATATATATTATTATTTTATTATCAATTCTCCAAGTTGACTTGGAATATTAGTTGTAGTGACATTCATGAAGGATATTGAGCATAATGACCTGGTAGTTACAAATTCATTTGAGGTTATTTATGACACTTTTCTAATGTTAAGCACTCAGAGGGAGTCATGTAGGATCTTGTATTTATTGGGTAGGTCCTATATATTTTTGTGGAGAGAGTTAGATGCCATTCTTAAGATCTTTTCCCATATGGGGTGGTTATGAGTCAAGTATATTTTACATTATTGTGATTTTCTATTCTTGAAAGATGCTCTTCAAGTAGGGCATGATTATTTTTACTAGTTTACCATGGTCTTAGCTATACTAATTTTTTTTCATGAATTATGGTTTTCCTCTCCCATTTTTTTCATAATTTGGAGGCATGAGATAGTAGTTTCATGGGCTAATTTATAGGTACACAAGTTCTAATTAGAATTATATCAAATTAAGGGTAGAATTAAATGATAAATTTAAGAAACCCTCCTCAAAAAATATATAGAATCTTGGCGAATCTTTCATTTTTTAGGAAAAAATATTAATTTCTATTGGTGAATTTTTATTTTTTTCAAAAATAAATAAAAATATTGGCATTTTTTTTCACATCACTAAAATTTTGTAGAATCTTGAAGAATTATAGGAAAATTGATTAATTATGATGGGAAAATCCATCCAATCTAAAAATAATTCTAATGGAAAAGTAGGGACCCGAGGGTGAAAGTATCCATGGGTTTAAGGGGTAGACTATAATATTTACTTGCCAGGTCATTATTTTAAATATAATATAGTGGCCCTCATTCTATTTTACAAGGTAAAATGTAACCATGATCTATAATTCTCATGGGGTTCGAAATTGATTTTATATCATTGATCTAATGACCCTTGTTGTACTCTGTGAGATAAAATATACCCCAATCTATAATTCTCACGAGACCCAAAATTGTGGCCCCATGAGAATTATAAATTGTGGTTACATTTTACCTCATGGAATACAACAAGGGCCATTAGATTATATTATAAATCAATGGTGGAAAACAAATATTAGAAATATGGTCCTAAAGCAACTAATAATTATGACATTATTGGCGAATTAATATAGATTTCTACTATAATTTATTAAATTTAGGCGAATCTCATCTAATCATGTATCAAATATTGTGGTGAATTTTTGAGTTAAATTTTTTAATAAAAAAATTCTTTGGTGATTTAAATAAGACTATAATAAAATTTTGTAAAAATGTGGTGATTCAAGTCAAGTTATAGCTCAAACTATTAGCCAATTGGCAAATATTAGCCACTAAAAAAATCATTGGTAGAAGTGTTTTACATATATACTTTTGTGTTTAAGATTAATATATACTTGATAATCTCTTAAGTGGTAAATTTTTTTCTCAAAAGGATTTCACGACATACATATTCAATGTTATATGTTTAATTATCATGGTTTGATATTTATATTTGTTATACATTTTCACTTAGTTTGATAATGGTTCATCTAATGTTGCATTAATAAAAAACATATTTTTACTTTTAAGAGCTAACAATTGTAGAGGTTTACCTTTTTTAACAACATTTGGTACTAGAGACTTGGTTTTGTTGACAAGGGGAGGAATTGCTTGAACTACTTAAGGTTTCTTGATTCTTTTTGTTTGAGTAGTTTTATATATTTGTGAAGTAATTGGGAACCATAGATTCTAACTCTTTTTCAAATCTTGACAAGTTCAATGGCACTTAGTATGAGTTATGAAAGTGGAAGATGAAGGATTTATTAAGGAGAGAGATTAGTGGATATTTGTTATAAACAAAGAGAGATTGAATATTATATTTCATGATTATTGGATGAAAATAGAAAAAAGGAATGAGGAACCATTAAATCATGTGTCTTGTATATTTTTTCCTACTAAATGTTTCTAAGGATCTCATTGCATATCTCCTATGAAAAATCAGCGGTGACATTTACCAAACTAAGATTTTGGTAAATAAAATTAATTTTAAGAGGAAACTATAATATTTGAAAATAAGAAATGGGAATCTATTTTAGATCATTTTGAATTCATTTAATTTTATTATGAGTCAATTAATCTCCATTTATGTTAAGCTTGAAGAAGATGATAAGTGTATTTTATTACTTTTCTCTCTACCCAAATTGGGGAAAAATATAATCCTTTCTCTGAGTGGTTCAATAATAGATCCAAAGTTGGATGACATTATTACTAATTTTATTACAAAGGAAATGAGAATAAAATCCATGGATGAGGATCAAAGGTGCATTAATTTTTTAGAGAAGCAAGGATAAATAAGGGTCAAAAGGGGATAGGAAAATGTCTATTGAGAGATAAGGTCATTCTAAGAACCTAGGAAAGAGAATAGTAAAGATCCAAAACTATTGAAAATGAGGTCATGTTAAGAAGTTTACAAATAAGAAGAAAATTTATTATTCATCAATTACAATTCCTATCACGATGGTGATGAAGCTTTGTTTACTTTTGCTAATAGTATTTATATTGAATCCTAATTGAATGAATTAGGTTTCTTGTAACATATAAATTCTAAGGAGTGGTTCTCTTCCTACCATACTCGATGAAGGAAAAGTTTATCTAGGTGACTATTGTGTGAGGGGGAAATCTATGAGTGTAAATAAGATAAAAAAAGAATAGAAGCTAATCTAATCCAAAATAATGATCAAGATTCATTCCTTCACTAACAAAATGAACGATTAAGAACACTGAATTCATGAAATATAAATTAAATAAAGCAAGAACAAATTAATTCACTTAAACAAAAGTATTACCCATCCCGTGTCAGAGTGTGTTCATGAAGATGTGGTTGCTCGAATCAATGTGAAGCATCCATTGTTGCATGCAAGAGCTTTGAATAACGTGAGTGTGTTGTTGATCGAAGATGTTGATTGAAACTTTGTCAATGTTGGTTATGATCTTGGGACTACTTCATTGCATAAACTGTATTGATTCTCTTATCCTTTTTTGTGAGGAAATAGGTTTTTTATATAGAATTTGTGATTCAGAATGAACGCTCAATATCACATAGTAGAATATCTTGATTGATGGTCAAAAGATGTTGAGAGGATTTAGATGGGCATAATCTATGCAAATTGATTACGTTATTAGTGTGATTGAGGAATAGATTGATCTGTCAGGAATATAGATTGATCAGTCAAGAATATAGATTAAATAATCAGTGGGATTGAAGAATAGATTGATTTGTTAGGAAGATAGATGGATCAGTTAGACAATCATAATGAGAAATTGGTGGTTTGTAATTTTCTCAATCATGAAAGTGGGTGAGGATAATTAATTAATTGATTTAATTAATTTCTTTTGGAGTTGAACATGCAAATCATGTGTGACTTTTGCAAACAAAGCTGCATTAGTTTGATTTGATTTTTGATGATATCTTTGAATAGTTTATTTGATTATTCAAATTTGGAGGGAAATTAAGTTAATTAGATTATTATGATTTTATAATTTAATCGACTTAGGGGAATAAAGTGAATTAGTGACATAATCAAATAATTGGCATTATTTTAATTAATCATGAGGAATAAAGTTAGATTTGGACTATGTTAAATAAATGTAATTTATTAAAATAGTCAAAATTGATGAAAAAGTGAATTAATCAAATAATAGATCATATTATTCAATTAATAATAGAAATTAGGGTTTTAGGACTTATTAAATAATTAAATTTATTTAATTTATTGAAATGATGAAAAAGTGAATTGATTAAATAATGTTGTATTATTCAATTAATAGAGGAATTTAGAGTTTTTAATGCTACTGATGTGAAATATAGTCATGTTTGATGATAATGATGTCGATGATGCAAAAAATGTCATTTAAAGTGTGTGATAAGTGTTAGGTCAATTTTACATGTCTACATTTTGCCCCTCTTTGAGACAAAGTACTGGTTGCTTTGTTTCAAAGATTTGATGTTTAGATCAAGTTTTGAAAAAAATTATATGGCCCATTGTGCCTCGGAGGTCAGTGAAATGATGGTAGGAATCTGGGCTGCCCCCTCGAGAGGTTGGCCAAAAATTGAAATTTTGAGGTTAGGCTCACAACACTGTTCTATTTTAGTTTAGATGTGTAGAGAGCAAAAAATTAAGCCTATAGGTCTTTTGTTTCTCATTCGACTATTCCTGAGAGCTCCTATTTTTAACCTAGAAAGGTTTCCTAAGTAAAAATTAGGGTTTTTTGGGGGATAAAATAAGTAATTAGGGTTCTAATTTCCTCATTTGCATTTTGATCCTATAGTGATTTCTTTCCTTTGGTTTTCTCATTTTGTCAGTTGTCGAGATCGTATTATTCAATTAATAGCAGAAATTAGGGTTTTAGGACTTTATTAAATAATTGAAATTTATTTAATTCATCGAAAAATGATGAAAAGGTGAATTAATTAAATAATGTCGTATTCTTCAATTAATAGAAGAATTTAGGGTTTTTGATGCTATTGATGTCAAATGCAATGATGTTTGATGAGAATGATGTTGATGATGCAAAAAATGTCATTTAAAGTGTGTGATAAGGGTAAGTTCAAAAAGATGGGGGGCCAAAAAGGGGGCTTAAGTGGCCACTTTTTCTTTTTTTTCTTTTCTTTTTTTCTGAAATCAGGAAATACTGACCTTGGATATGAAATTGAGGATAGTTACACTCAAAATTTTGAGATGCAAAAAAAACAAGGATTCGAGTGCCCCAAGTCTACTTTCTAAACTACAAATTTATTTTGAAAATGGTTGAAATTAATGGGTTCAAAAGAGGGATGTACAAAAATTTGTGTTTTTTTTGTCAGAAAAACATAACATAGCAACTTTTGTACATCCCTAGCTCACGGTGAACTTTTTTTTTAGTATTTTAAAAATCGTTTCAGTGAGAAATTAGCTAATAGTATGTAGTTGATGCACAATTTTTTCGATAATTTTTTAATGAATATTTGATTTTTTACTAATTTTCTAAGTGGACACTTCCTGAAAAACAAAATTTTGGCCGTGCTACCCCTACAAATTTTGGAAACTAATTGAAAAATTTTTATTTATTTTTTAAAATTTGTAGAATGGAGTCTAGTTTCTAAAAATGTAATTTATTTGAAATTTTGATGAATGATTAATTTATAACAAAAAAACACCAAACACTGTTTTTTTCCAAAAAAGAGACACATAAACAAAAGAAATTATAGATGAAAGGCTTAACATTGTCAAAAAGTGAAAAAAATTACATCGTTGGGTAACTAAGAGATAACCTAACACTACCCAGGTGTTCGATTTGTTTGACATTGAAACATGTGCAATCTTGATGGTGAGCACGAACCCAATTATGTGAAATATTGTAGAATTTGCAAAAAACACGTCTTTGGTCATTGGAAAGGCCCTCCAAGCCTTTGGGTTGGTATTCCAAGGAAAATACCAAGCATAAGGCTTGGAGATTCCCAAAGTAAGATATAACACGAGCACATTATAATGTGCTCACGTTATATCTTATTTTTGACATGGTTTTTTGCATTTGTCTAGGACATGTCTAGTAAGACATAATGTTTGTGCAATATAATGCGCTCGCATTATGTCTTGCTTTATGTTAAATACTACTCTATTGAATGTATATTTTTATATTTGTATGTTTGTATGTACATGTATGATTGTATGTCATGTATGTATGTATATATGCATGGTTGTATGTATGTATGTATGTATGCATGCCTATATGTATGTAAGATTGCATCTATCTATGTAAATGTATGGTTGTATATATGTAGGATCATATGTACATGTGTATTATGCTTGCATGTATGTATTTATGTATGTCTTTAGAGGGAGGGAGAATTTAAGAGAGAGAGAGAGGTAGTGAGAGAGTCTTGAGAGAGGGAGAGGGGGTGGAAGGGAGAGTCTAAGAGAGAGGGAGTTGGAGAGAAGGGGTTGGAGTGAGAGGGACTTATCTAGGTAGGGTAAGAGAGAGAGAGAGAGAGAGAGAGAGAGAGAGAGAGAGAGAGAGAGAGAGAGAGGGAGAGAAAGAGTTATGTAGGTAGGGTGCCAAAGGGAGAGACTTGAGAGTGTGAGGGGGGTGAGAGGGAGAGACTTGAGAGATAGGTAGTGAGAGGGAGTACAAGAGATAGGGAGTGTGAGAGTGAGAGACCTAAGAGAGGGAGAGGGTGTGGGAGGGAGTGACCTGAGAGAGGGAGAGATAGAGGGGGGGTGGAGTGAGAGGGACTTATCTAGGTATCTAGGTAGGGTGGGAGGGATAGATAGAGAGAGGGGGGAGAGAGAGAGAGCTACCTAGGTAGGGTGCCAAAGGGAGAGACTTGAGAGAGAGATGGGGTGGGAGGTAGAGACCTAAGAGATAGTGAGAGAGAGGGAGTGATGGAGAGGTAGTGGGAGGGAGAGAGAGAGAGATAGATAGAGGGAGCAAGAGAGGGTGGTAGGGATTGATTGAGTGAGAGGTACATAGAAAGAGGGAGAGGGTAGATAGATACAATTAGAGAGGGTAGGAGAGAGGGAGGGAGAAAGAGGTGAGATGTATAGATAGAGAGAAAGGGATAGGGTTGAGGTATTAGGGTGGAGGACCTATAGGGTTGGTGGTTTAGGGTATTAGGGTTTAAGGGTTAGGGTTGAGGGATTAGGGTTGAGGGTAGAGGGTAGAATGTTTAAGGGTTAGGGTTGAGGGATTAGGGTTGAGGGTAGAGGGTAGAATATTTAAGGGTTTAGGGTTAAAGGGTTTAGGGTTTAGGGTTTAGGGTTGAGGGTAGAGGGTTTAGGGTATAGGTTTGAGGGTATATGGTTGAAGGATTAGGTTGAGGGTCCAATGTAAAGGGTAGAGGGTATAGGGGTTGATGGTTTAGGGTTTAAGGGTTGAGGGTTGATGGATTAAGGGTTGAGGGTTTAATATATAGGGTAGAGTGTAGATGGTTTAGGGTTTAAGGGTTGAGGGTTGAGGGTTGAGGGTTTAAGGTTGATGGTAGAGGATTGAGGTTATAGGGTTGAGAGATTAGGGTTGAGGGTCCAATGTATAGGGTAGAGGGTATAGGGGTTGAGGGATTAGGGTTGAGGGTTGAGGCTAGAGGGTAGAGGATTTAAGGGTTAAGGGTTTAGGGATTAGGGTAGAGAGTTTTCTTGGGTTTAATAGTTTAAGGGTTGAGGGATTAGGGTTGAGGGTAGAGGGTATTGGATTGAGGGTAGAGGGTAGAGGGTTTAAGGTTTAAGGGCCAAGGGTTGAGGGTTGAGGGTTGAGGGTTGAGGGTTGAGGTTTTAGGGTTTAGGGTTGAGTGTTTAAGGGTTTAAGGGCTGAGGGTTTAGGGTTGAGGAGTTAGGGTAGAGAGGGAGGGAGAAGTGATATAGAGAGAAAGATAGAAGAGGAGGGAGGGACATAGATATATGAGGGTTGAGGATCCAATGTATAGGGTATAGGGTTGAGGACCTATAGGGCTGAGGGATTAGGGTATTGGGTTGAGGGTATGGGGTTGAGGGATTAGGGTTGAGAGTCCAATGTATAGGGTAGAGGGTATCTGGGTTGAGGTTTTAGGGTTGAGGATTGATGGATTAAGGGTTGAGGGTTGAGAATTTAGGGTTGAGGGTTTAATGTATAGGCTAGAGGGTATAGGGTAGATGAGGATTGAGGGATTAAGGGTTGAGGGTTGAGAATTGAGGGTTGAAGGTTTAATGTAGAGGGTAGAGGGTAGCGAGTAGAGGGTTTAAGGGTTTAGGGTTTAATGGTTGAGGGTTCATGGATTAATGTTGAGGGTAGAGGATTGAGGGTATAGGGTTGAGGGATTAGGGTTGAGGATCAAATGTATAGGGTCGAGGGTATAGGGGTTGAGGGATTAGGTTTTAAGCATTGAGGGTAGAGGGTAGAGGGTAGAGGGTAGAGGATTGAGGGTTTAAGGGTTGAGGGATTAAGGATTGAGGGTTTAGGGATTAGGGTAGAGAGCTTTTTTGGGTTTAAGGGTTTAAGGGTTGAGGGATTAGGGTTGAGGGTAGAGGGTATTGGGTTGAGGGTTGAGGGTAGAGGGTTTAAGGGTTGAGGGTTGAGGGTTTAGGGTTTAGGGTTGAGTGTTTAAGGGTTTAAGGGTTGAGGGATTAGGGTAAAGAGGGAGGGATGGATGGAGAGATGGAGGGAGAAGTGAGATAGAGAGAAGGGGATAAGAGGAGGGAGGGACAAATATAAATGAGGTTTGAGGATATAATGTATAAGGTAGAGGGTTGAGAATTGAGGGTATAGGGTTGAGGACCTATAGGGTTGAGGGATTAGGGTATTGGGTTGAGGGTATAGGGTTGAGGATATAGGGTTGAGGGATTAGGGTTGATGGTACATATGGTTGAAGGATTAGGGTTGAGGGTCCAATGTATAGGGTAGAGGGTATCGGGGTTGAGATTTTATGGTTTTAGGGTTAAGGATCGAGGGATTAAGGGTTGAGGGTTGAGAATTGAGGGTTGAGGGTTTAATGTATAGGGTAGAGGGTAGAGGTTTTAAGGGTTGAGGGTTGATGGTTTAAGGTTGAGGGTAGAGGATTGACGATATAGGTTGGGGGATTAGGTGTTGAAGGTCTAATGTATAGGGTAGAGGGTATAGGGGTTGAGGCATTAGGGTTTAAGGGTTGAGGATTGAGGGTTGAGGGATTAGGGTAGAGAGTTTACTTGGGTTTAAGGGTTTATGGATTAGGGTTGAGGGTAGAGGGTAGAGGGTAAACAGTTTAAGGGTTGACAGTTGATGGTTTAGGGTAACTATGCAACATAGTTCAAGAACTCACACATGTTCTATTGGTTGTGTAAGATGCATGTCATTATAGGTGTTCAACATATGTGGAAATTTTGTGAGGCTGGGCATGGAAAGAGGGAGCATGATGGTGTAGGAGAATTGTGAAAAAAGCATTAGCATGAGAAGAGTTAAAGTAGAAAGATAATACAAAGTTGACAAATACAAAAAAAATCGTTGAGTGGTGTAATGCTTTGATGGGTTCAAGTAATGAAGGTACATCTTTAGTTCATAGATTTTTTTGGTTGATGGATGATACTAATATTGCACCATATGAGGATTGTTGTACACTAATAGGATCGAGTGAGCTACACTCTTTCCTTAGCTCAGATGTAGGCTCATAGAGTATCAATACATGAAAGATGGCATGCTTTTGTTCTTCATGTACAATGCAAGCTTGGGATGATTGTGAGTCAAAGTAGTGGGTTGAGAAATGGTTTAAGTTATCTTAGCCCACTTCACATGTATCGCACTCCAACAACATTGGAACTAACAAAAATGGATTCATCGATCAACTTTGAAAACATATCAAATCTAGTTTAACCAGGTAATATATCTACTTGCTTAGTTTTTGAAATTCTTATTATTATCTTACTTTGTAGTGTATTTGTAGTGTTGACTAATTTCAAGAGATTTGTTGCACATATCAATGCAGGGCATGTTTATGTAGTTATTGCAGAGGAAGACAACCAAGAGGGAACAAACTATTACTTGTGTCATTGTGTTGAGGACAAAAATAAATTGGATGCCCTAGTTATAGAGGGAGAAAACATCGAATACCCTACAGGCTTAGTTGTTGTTACTGGAATGTGGCTTAGAAGGTACCCACATAAGAGTGTTAAATATTGGTTGTTTCAAGACTTTGAAACACATTGGAAGATTCTTCATTACTTGAACCTTGTCATTGCATCGAATGTTCATTTGACCAAATATGGGGGTAGACCTTTGAACAAGACCTTGTGGAAGGTCTGTGAGTCTGATCATGAGGCAATACTTGACACAATAAAGAGTACAACAGACCCAAATGGTTTGTTGGATTAATTTATACTTGTATGCACATTAATTTGTATGATGCAAATGCTATCATCTAATGTTTATATCATGTATGTAGGTGATTGATGAAGTTATATGACTTGCAAATGTAGCACACTTTATGTTTAGAACTGTGACAAAGGATACAAAGTTCAATGGTATTTTGTTTTTTTCTCAAAAATATGCAAAAAAAGAGATGTAGGATATTCTCAATAGATAAGTAAACTAAGTGGAAGATTAAATTGTGTTGTTTTTATAATAGGTTACAAGTTTCCTAAAGGTTGGAAAGTAATATTTCGGTTACGTTCTATTCATGTTCTATTCATGAGAGGTTGTTGTGTGCAATAGGTATCTTGGAACTCCAAATGAAGATGTATGGATAGGAGTGACTAAGTTGAGAAAGTGGCATGCCTATCCTCAATGGAAGAATCAATATTTAAGCCATGATATTCCTGAGTTGGAAACAAATGGTGTGGATTTGTTGTATGTAAGTGCCTTCCATCTATTTTCATTTCATTTCCATTTTGGATGATCTTTCTTTTTCTTATTTTAATTTTTCTATTTGTAAGTAACCTACTAAAAATTAATTGGTGTCCCCTTGCAAAAAATGCTAATTTATGAGCCATATAAGAGAATCTCAACCAAAAAAGAAATGCAACATCCTTATTTTGATGATCTTGACAAATCTCAATTCTAATTTGAAGCCATTTTAAAAAAACATGTGAAGCTTAGTGAGTGAATTTCAAGTTATTCATTTGAAGTTAACCTCATCATGAGCACCTGTGATGTAGAAATTATAAGAGAATCTCAAATGTATGAGTGACATTGTAAAAAATATGTGAGAACAAAGTACCTAAGGTATTGTTCCTACAAGTACAAGCACTTGGGTTTCAGAATGGTGTATGAAGCATATTGGACAATTGTAACACAAACAAAAGAATTACGACGGAAAAATAAATCTCAATTTATTGTAAACATCGTATTATTATATAGTGAGTGTAATAACCATTGATGGTTACTAATCATTATTTTTCTTCTTTTATTCTCTCCCTATTATAACTAGCACCAATTGACTAACTTATTATAAAAACTTCATTTATTTAAACAAATCAACCTAATGATTATATATCAATATCAATATAGCATATATTCTATTCAAATAAACACTTGTATTGATATTTACTCAAATTTTGAAATTTATTGCTGCCCTCAAACATTTGTAATTCATGCAACACAATCCCTTAACAGTCCAAATTGCAAAAGGGCAACAATATTTGATGACCTGTTACTCGGATACCGTGTTAGATACGAGCATTCCATCTGAGACATCAGGATCACGTGGGGCACCTCTACAATAACCTCTCTTGGATTTTGTTATCTCGAAGTCATTTTTCCATGGTGTCTAGTTTTGACTTGATGGAGAAAGTGTCAATTGCAAGCAGTGTAAAGTTGCAAAGTGGTGCAAATTTTGTTCTACAACTTGTGTGACTAAATAGACTATTCCAACACATCTAGAGGGGTGGGTTTATGCTAGGTGTTGGTTCTCAAAAACATAGGTTTTAACGACAAGAGGTTGCCAAGCTCTCACAACATTTTTGGCTAACGTATAAGGCCAATTAACATAATTGAACCTTCTACTCTTTAGGCTCTGCTAAACCTAGGTGGGTGCACCTATGTGTATGTTGCAGATTTGAAATATATTTCCTGCTCAATCAATCTATTCACAATGGCAATTGGAAGTGAATAGATAAAATCATAACTGCTACTCCTATTGCATAAAAGAAAGAATTTGTATATGTTGTTTATTATGAATTTTATCATATGGGTTGTGATAAATCAGTGCCTTCTATCCACATGGGAAATGGAGTCAAAATTAAGAATGATATACGTTTCCCTCTTTGGCTTAACTCTAGTTGTTGGGCACTTTCAAAATTTTATGACTGGCATAAAACTTTACCAAATTTATGACTTGCATAAATTGTGCTGGAATGTTTCTTAACTTGGTTCTTCTTTAACCATCCAAAAGAAACCTTAAATCACTGTGACTTGTTAAATGAATTTAATTCTGACTTGTAGACACCAATTAATTAAATCACACAAAATGGGAATACATTTTGACAAATCTAAGATATACTTGATATGTTGATTTAAATGATTAAAAGACCTCAAGTTGGAGACAACCAAATAAAGAATATGAATTGATACGACACAAAAATTGAACACCAAGAAAGAACTTCACCAGTTAAAATATATTATCTCCATTGATTCTTCTTCAAGAAAGTTTGTCATTGTTTACATTCCCAGTCTTCATTTTCTGAAAAAAATGTAACTACTACTACGACTGACCTCTTCTCCAACTAATTTTTCAAATTATTTATACATTACATACCTAGGGTCGTGACCCTTCATTTTTCCATTACAACCATTTGCATTCTTTGAAATAAATTAAAATATTTAATTGAATTGCCTTATCGAAAAATTAAATATTTCTAAAACTATAGTCTGCATGTCTTCTTATTTTATTACTCTGCCCGGTGCTTAATATTTATTTTTATTTATTTATGTGAAGCTGCCTTATGTTTACCGCCCTACCGTGGTCAAATTTTTGTCTTCCCGCGGTGTGGTGGTGTTTGAATTTTCCACGGCCTTCTCTTTCATTACTGCTCCACCACAGTCTGTCATTTTTCTCCCCGCGGCTACATGGTGTTCGAATGTCACTACCTATGTCCCTTCCATCGCTCTACCACGGTCTTTGTTTTAACCCCTAATGGTACCATGGTGGCATTTGTTGTCACCTTTACTGCTAACCGCATTACCATGGTCACTATTTTGATCATCCACGGTATGGCGGTGACTACTCCTCATCACTATCTCCATGCCCACCATGCTACCGCAGTCACTGTTATGACCGGCCATGGTATTGTGATGACTTCTCACTGATCGCCATCTCTCTGTCACTTCACCGCTTACCACACAACCATGGTCTTCACTCTAACTGACGGTGGTGTAGTGGTAACTATTACATGACTGTTGCTAGCCATGATACTGTGAGCCACTTTGTAAAAGGCCGTGGTAAAGCGGTGAAGGCTATAAAGGGTAAACAATGGCAATAAAAGGTATTTTAACATTATGGATGGGGGTAAAATGAATTATTTCATGAAGTAGATAGAAAAATAGTGGGATCAAATGGGTAAAACCCCTTATAATTTTTTATGAAAATTTTGGTTCTAACACTAGGCATGGTCCTCTTTCTCACCCAAACACATTAAATCGCTCCGAGCTACATTCAATCGGCTCGATCCCTTAAGGGTCTAAAGTGCAAAAGGGAAACAATCTTTGACGAGCTATTACTTAGAAATTGTGATGCTTAAAAACTATTTTTTTGAGCCAATGGGATCATGTTGGGCCCCTCTACAATAAACTCTCTCTGTTTTTGTTATTTTGGAGTCATTTTCCTATGGTGTCCAGTTTTCACTTGATGGAAAAAGTGTCAAATGCAAGCAGTGTAAAGATGCAAAGTGGTGCAAATTTCATTCTACAACTCGAGTGACCAAACAAAATATTCCAATGCATCTGTGTGGGTACGTTTATGCTAGGAATGGTCATTGTTTGCACCCAAACACGCCAAATCACTTTGAGCTACATTCAACCGACATAATCCCCTCGAGTCTAAAGTGAAAAATGGCTGCAATCTTTAGCATGTTTTACTCATAAATCATGATGCTTATAAAATTATCTTCTAATCCTATGGGATCATGTTGGGACCCTCTACAATAACCTCTCTCGGTTTTTGCTATCTCAAAGGTGTTTTCTTGTGGTGGTGACTTTTCGCTTGGGGAAAAAGTTGTCAAATACAAGTTGCGCAAAGTTGCAAAGTGGTGCAACCTTTGTTCTATAACTCGAGTGACCAAATAGACTATTCCAAAATATCCATATGGGTGTTTTTATGCTGGGCATGGTCCTCTTTCACACTTAAACACGTCGAATCGCTCTGAGCTACGTTCAACCGACTCGATCCCTTAAGGGTCCAAAGTGAAAAAGGTCAACAATATTTGATGGGCTATTACTTAGAAACCATGATGATTATGAACTCTTTGTCTATACCTATGGTGTTGGGCCCCTTTATAATAACCTCTCTTGGTTTTTGTTATCTTGAAGTTGTTTTCCTATGGTGTCCAATTTTCACTTGATGGAAAAAGTGTCAAATGCAAGTGGTATAAAGATGCAAAGCGGTGCAACTTTTGTTCTACAACTCGAGTGACCAAAAAAACTATTCCAACACATCTAGGTGGGTATTTTTATGCTATACATGTTCCTCTTTCACACCCAAACATATCGAATCGCTTTGAGCTACATTCGACCGACATAATCCCTTATGAGTCTAAAGTGCAAAATGACTGCAATCTTTAGCATGTTGTTACTCAGACACTATGATTCTTAGAAACTTATTGTCTAATCCTACGGGATCAAATTGGGCCCCTCTACAATAACCTCTCTTGGTTTTCATTATTTCAAAGGCATTTTCCCGTGGTGGAAACTTTTCGCTTGGGGAAAAGTTGTCAAATTCAAGTTGTGCAAAGTTTCAAAGTGGTGTAACTTTCATTTTGCAACTCGAGTGACCAAACAGACGGTTCCAATGTGTCCAAATGGGTGGGTTTACACTAGGAATGTTTCTCTTTCACACCCAAACATGCCGAATCACTTTGAGCTACATTCAACCGACTCGATCCCTTAAGGGTCCAAAGTGAGAAATGGAAACAATATTTGATGGGCTATTACTTGTAAAAAGTGATGCTTAAAAAAATATATGTTTGATCCTATGTGATTGTGTTGGGACCCTCTACAATAACCTCTCTCGTTTTTCTTATCTCGGAGTCATTTTCCTGTGGTGTCTAGTTTTCACTTGATGAAAAAAGTGTCAAATGCAAGTAGTGTAAAGATGCAAAGTGGTCCAACTTTTGTTCTACAACTCAAGTGACCAAATGAAATATTTCAATGCATCTAGATGGGTAAATTTATGCTATGAATTGTCATCTTTCACACCCAAACACACTGAATCACTCTGAGCTACATTCAACCGACATAATCCCTTATGAGTCCAAAGTGCAAAATGGCTGCAATATTCAACATGATAATTCTCAACACTGTGATGCTTAAAAAATTATTGTTTGAGCCTATGGGATTGCATTGGGCCTTTCTACTATAACCTCTCTCATTTTTTTCTATCTCGGAGGTGTTTTCCCATGGTGGTGATTTTTCTCTTGGGGAAAAAGTTGTCAAATGCAAGTTGTGCAAAGTTGCAAAGTGGTGCAACTTTCGTTCTGCAACTCGAGTGACCAAATGAAATATTCCAACACATCCGATTGGGTAAATTTATGCTAGGTTTGGTCCTTTTCCACACCCAAACATGCTGAATTTCTCTGAGCTACATTCAACCGACTCAATCCTTAAAGGGTCCAAAGTGCAAAAGGGCAGCAATATTTGATGGTCTATTACTCATAAACCATGACACTTACAAACTCTTCGTCTGAGCCTATGAGATCATGTTGGGCCCCTCTATAATAACCTCTCTCAATTTTTTTTATCTCAGAGTCATCTTCTCATGGTGTCTAGTTTTCACTTGATGAAAAAAGTGTCAAATGCAAGCAGTGTAAAGTTGCAAAGTGGTGCGACTTTCATTTTGTAACTCGTGTGAGCAAATGAAATATTCCAATGTGTCCCAATAGGTACATTTATGATATGCATGGTCCTCTTTCGCACCCAAACATTCTGAATCAATCTAAGCTACGTTCAACCAACTCGATCCCTTATGATGGCATACAAAACAATCAAAAAGAGAAGATTTTCACAATAGTTGAAAAGTTCGAGTTTTCCACACAAAAAGCATATGATCATCCTCAAGTATAGTAAGAAGAAGAAATTTTTTAATTATCCTCCTTACCCTTATAATAATATACTACCAATTGTGAATGCATACAATGGTGGAACTTAGAAATATTTTATTTTTCCTCAGTTAACAACTTTGGTTGTGAAGCATTTTGTCACTTTTCATTTGAAATGATTTTCTATGCTTGAAAATTGGAGTCTAAGAGAAACAAGTGATGCTCTCACGTACATTTATTATTTGGTGTGATAAATAAAGTTTTCACCCTTGAGTCCATTTCTTATTAACATATTATAAATTATAAATCTTTCTCCCAAGTCCATTTCCTACACAAGAAATAATATTGTAAAAAGTTGACATATACATCTTTCGATGTGTTTATATGGTGATGGATCAAGAACATAACAATTCATTCTATACTATGAAGATTATGCTGTGAAAATGTTTAAAGACTATTCAAGATAAATATTTGTATGATAATGTGCCAAGAAGTTAACTACTCATCATCTACTATGAATATTATGTTTTGCAAGTGTTGTAAATATTATGTATCCTTTGCTTAATTGAGTTGTTTTAATCGAAAGATTGAATATACTGGAATATTTTTATGAAACATTTCATGGAATACCAATTGAAAATGCATTTTTTTCTTTTAGATAAAGAATTTATGGAACTCTTTGGATTGAACTGAATTGAGATATGTAAGAAAAAGGGAGCATTGAGAAATACATTGCTCAAGGATCTTGAATAAGCCTTCTCTCTTATTTCAATTTTGGGTGGATTATTTCTGTCAAAGTATTGGGAATGATTTGCCTATTTTCTAGTTGGTAGTTTCCTTTATAGAAAGCTCATCTCTTGATATATATGATACTCATTCTTAATCAATTATCAAGTTAATAATCAGTGCATTTATTTACAGTTAATATTTTCTTTTCAAATTGTGCAATTTGTGCAATTTATAACTCTACTAGTATTCCTAGAAATATTGAAGTTCTTTAGCATCAATCGATAAATATTCAAGACAAACCATGAAGGTGTTGAACACTCTAGATAACTAAGAGGGGGAGTGAATTAGTTATCATAAAATAAATTTCTTGACCTTAATTAATATGGTGCAATCTTAAATCAATCAGATAGTAATTAAAACAGATATGAACATGAAAGCACATAAAAATACCATGCATAATGAACACCAGAGTTTGAGTGGAAACTGTAATAACGTTAAATTCTTGCAAACATCAACAACTGATTAGTTGTACCTGGAAGTTAATGAAAACATTATACAATAGAATGCATTGGAAGTAAATAAAGGGATTTAATAACAAGAAGGATCTCAACCATTCCTAATGCTCCATGTCTGACTTCTATTGTACCTTCTCAAGCTTGCTGTAATAGTATGATGCCCTCAGGTTTTGTGAGCAAGTTACTATTTGTCTAGCCCTAGCTAAGCCTTTGAAGGATTTATGAAAATGTAAATAACTATGCAACTAGAATATAGATCCTAATATGCAAGCAATGATTAACATAAAAGCCTAAGATATGAAGTGAAATGCCTATAGTAAGAATAACTTAAGCAATGATCGGATCCCAAAATGAGATCAAGATTGTCATTTTATAGAAAATGCAATCTTGAACGGACGGACAAGATGAGAGCTTTAAGGAATGCCCTAGAATCAAAGGTCAAGATTCAATAAGGTGACACTCAATTAGGTTTAGGGAAAAATACCCATATGTGTAAATAAGATTTAATTATATGAATTAAATCAAGACTGAATGTGACATTGGAGATGAAATTAGTAAAAATCAGAAGACAAGAGGATGAGATTTTAGAAAATCAATAATTTTGGAAATTACTTGATTTGTAGAAGAATAATTCCATTTTGAATTAAATTAATTCAAAATAGGGATTTTTTGAGATAAGCAGTAATTGATTTTTGAAATTAATTACTAAATGAAGAATCAGTTAACCATGTGAGATATTTTTAAATGATTTGTTTTATTTAAAAATATAGAAGTGTCACATGCCATAATCAAATAATTAAAATAATTATTTAATTTAGAAGAATTTGTTAATTAATTAAATAAATTAATTGAATTTATTTAATTAAGCAGATTTAGGAATTAGTGACACATTAAATAAATATATTTTAAATACATTCATTTAATAATCAAAAGGACATTAATAATAAGGATTAATTAAATAAATAGGATTTTATTTAATTAAGAAGAGACTTTTGACAGTTAGTGACATTAAATAGATAAATAAGATTTATTTATTTAATAATCATGAAGAATGAGAGATTATGAATTAATTAAATAATTATGAATTATTTAATTAATAGTTGAATGTGAGTTAGAAACATAATTAAATGTTACAATCATGTCATGATGAAAAGTGGTAAAATAGTGCTTGTAGGTCTTGGTCATTTTTATGTGTCTACATTTGCCCCTCTTTGTCATAATGTAGCTTGTCACATTGTGGCAAAGAAAACAAGTCCAAAATATGCCCCAGCGGAGGTATAGAGTGCCTATGTCCCCTCAGGAAAATTTTTGAATTTCAACCCGGGGTCAGAAAAAATTGGAAAATATCCCGAATAGTCAAATTAATGACAAGAAAAGTGATGGCGTGATCTGATTTAGAAATGGAGAATGTTAAGGTAGCCAAAATGCCTGTCAAAGGTGGTCAAATGAGCCTCCAGTAGGACCTACTAGGTCAAAACCCTAATTTTCAGCCTATAAATAGGTTGAAAAGGTCAATCCAAATGGCATTTTCTGATTTGCATATAGAATATTTTAGAAACCAGAGCTCTAAGAGACGATGGTGATCCCTACGACTACATACCGTGGATATTGCGTGTGCACATTCTGACGACTCGAGGGCGCAGGGGCACCGATAGTACCTTATCCAACTTGTCAAATTTTAAATTTATTACATTTATTAGGGTTTAATAGGGGGAAAACAATTGCGGTGCGATGCAAATGCCATCATGAAAGCCGCAAAAGTTTTCGCGTTCACCGCATTTGATTGCGTCGTGATGCAAGCGAGATGGGTACACTAGTTTTTTTGTGTGACTGCGCATCTGCGAGGGTGAACGACGCAATCACCATTTTGCAATGCAATTGATCAATTTGCGACGCATTTAAGAATTTTGCAACACATTCGATAAAGTTGCGACGCATTTGAAAATTCGTAATGCAATTGACAAGCCTAACGATGCATTCGTTGTTAGATCACGCATTTCTTATTTAGAATGACGCATTTGAAATATTGCAATGCATTTGCAGTCAACGCAACGCAATTGAAGTTGACCAAAGTTGACTTTTGTTGACCTTGTGCTGAGATTAACCTTTATGTACCCTTGACTTTCCAGTAGTAGTAAACTTTCCATAATGCTTCTCAATATGTTCTAATCCTTGGCCTTTCCTTGTGTAGAGTCGGCTTGTGCCCATCTATACCCGGGAGTTCCGACCAGTGATGTATGCTTTCAAAGATCGTTTGAGTGATATACAAAGGCAACGATTGATGGCCCTAGGCCTATACCATGTTACTTACATGCTCGTTATTCGGGAAAACAGAGGTTTGCTGACAGCTCTTTGTGAGAGGTGGCATTCTGAGACCTGCTCATTCCACCTGCCTACTGGAGAGGCGACTGTGACTTTGGAGGATTTTTACCGCATTCTCCACATTCTGGTCAGTGGAGAGAGGGTGGTCTATGACCCACACCGAGGGCGACGGGTCTTGATAGAGAGGTACGAGGGTGCCAATGGTGCACAGTTGGCTTTGGACAGTTATGAGATCGGCTACGATGTTGTAGCCGACCGATATCCCAAGTTTGATGCCATACTCATGACCTTGATCACCGAACTACTGATCCCAGATCATCATGGTCATGAATTTCCCATTGGATGGGGGGCTGTTCTTGTTCGCATGTGATTACAGAGGATTGTTTTCGCTTGGGGGCCATGTTTGTTGGCCATGTTATACCATTAGTTGCACAAGGTAGTCTATCTCTAGGGGCACAGTATCAGCTGCGAGACCACCCTACTCATGATTTGGGTATGGGAGCGTATTCCCATTTTTTGACCGCTAGTACAGATGCAACAGTTGGGTGATGGGATGCCATATGTTTATCTATATGTAGGATCAGTTAGCTAGACTCGTGTTGGAGATACCGAGTATTGGCATCATCGGATAGACATGATCAGTTTTGTTTGGAGACCCTACAGGGATTGTGCCGAGTGGGTAGATGAGGATGGCCACTTGTCCTTTTGCAGACAGTTTTGGTACCTTATTGGCTGTATGGTACAGACACATCAGATCATTGAGATGTACCTTCCCCAATGGGTACTGTGACTATTTGGGGAGCAACAGATTATGCCAATAGGCACAACAGAGTATGCTCAGTCTTCTAGAGAGACCATGTGGGACCATCCATATCAGTCACAATGGTAGAGCAGCAGGTAGATAGCTTGGTGGCAGTTCAGTGGGCATGGAGAGGGGGTCCAATAGATCTAGGGACATCTACTAAGTTTGACACCCGGTGGCAGGTTCACAGGCCTATCCCATTGACAGATCCGAATGGTCCACCACCGATAGATCGTAGATCAGTCATTCCATGGATTTCGAGGAGAGGGCGGGGTGGCAGAGATGGAGGCAGAGATGGCTGAGGTGCCAGGGGTAGGGCAGGAGGAGGCAGAGATGGGGGAGGTGGAGGAGGTGGGGGAGATGGAGGGGGGGGAGGAGATGGCTAGGGTGCCATGAGGAGGAGGGATGATTGAGGGCGGAGGCAGCCTAGGAGAGTCAGGCAGAGAGTGGGTGGTGTACCATTGTCACCCATTCGAGAGGAGGGGGAGGAGAGAGAGCCAGAGGTGAGGGCCGAGGAGGCTAGAGGAGGTGAGGAGGAGGTGGAGGTGGAGGCAGAGGAGAGAGTGGAGGTAGAGGTGGTGACGGAGGAGCGAGTAGAGGCGGATCCACTTGTTGGGGGACACCCTCTTGACATAGATGTGGAGGAGGTCTGGGCCGAGGGGGAGAGAGATGAGGAGAAGGATGAGGCAGATCGATGACTGCGAGAGCGCATTATCTTCAGAGATGATGAGGGTGATAGATCACCCATTTTGCCTGCTGATGCTACTATTGATCAGTGGATCATTGACTTACAGAGTAGACTCAATGTGGCCTTGTCTCAAAACAAGGCCCTAGCAGCCGAGTTAGAGGTCACTCGAGTGGAGAGAGATCAGGCCGTCATTCGGCAGTAGGAGTCAAAGCAGTGGGTTTCAGAGTTTACAAAGTTATGCTCTGGGCCGACAGGAGATATGTCCTGAGAGTTGGCCAAGGTAGCAAAGAGCAAGGGTTGATACAGGGCATTATATGAGTAGGATGTCCCCCCAGATAGATGGGACCCAAGGTTGTCCCAATCCCACAGCAAGACAGGTAGTGGCAATCAGACACACAACAACAGGTCTCATAGCAGTAGTTACACTAGTACTGGGGGGTCTACTGCATCAGGGCAGTCGTTAGGGCATAGGTCACATAGTTCCCATAGACACTTATCAGGGCATAGTCATAGATCAGAGCATGGGCCTAGGTCAGTGTCTTCAGGGCAGTAGACAGAGTAGAGCTAGCCTCCCATTACCGATCCCTCAGGATCACAGAGTCAGATGCAGGAGAGGACACCCATTCAGTTCACTGTTCACCTTATGACTCAGCCATAGTCACCTCCTAGTTCACCTCCACGTGATGGAGGAGGACCATCCTAGGACTTGCTTGTTTAGACATTTTTATATTTTGATGTTCGAGCTTGCGAGCTCCATTTTTGTGATGTTTATACGACTCTATCCTGTGACATGACATTATTTCTGAGATATATATATATGCGATGCAGTTTTGATGTGGCCTATATGATGTTATGTGTTATGGTATTCTAATGTTTTATGAGATGGTTATGTGATGCTTTTATGATGCTTACGAGATGTATGGGTATTATGCTTATGTTTATGAATGCAATTATGTATGTGGTTATGTATGCATTACTGTGATGATGATGTGATTCCTAAATGTTAATGCAGATGTTTCTTTATGATGCTTATATGTTGATGCAAATGATGGTCTTATGAATGGATGTAAATGATAGCATTTATGCAATGTGAATTATGGTATTTGATATATGTAGATGTGAATATGAAATGCTCATGCAATTATGTACGCAACTTTTTTTTTGTCTGTCACAGGATATCATCAGAGGATGAGAGAAATGAAGGCAAAGAGTGATGTTAGTGGGAAGAAAGATATGCATGTTAGTGCAGAAATTAACAATCCTTCAAAAGCTTTGCTATAGTGCTATTCTAGTTGTTGCTCTTTAATCATCATTGGGAAAAAATGTCATGATGGTCAACAAACACTATGACATGACATAGATCAATAGTGTGCAAGGTCGAACCATCACGTAGATCAACAGTCGCATACAAAGGATGATCATGACTTATGAAAGGAACACAATTGCCCCTAGTCACTTTATCATGACCAACCGCTAGAAAAACCAGACTAATCATGAGACATTGCTGCTTCTCTAAATCCTAATGATAGGACATCCTTGAGAAACTAGCCACATGATAGTAAAAACAGACAATAAAATCATCGTACTACGTCATTGCTTCTCTAAATCTTGAAGGTAGGACATCCTGGAGAAACTAATAGTAGAGTGATTAGCAGACAAGGATAATCATCATGATATGTCGTGGTTCCTAGGACATAAGGAACTAATATCATGATAATCATGACAAAAAAGTTTTCCAAGTGTTTGCCAATTGTTTTAATGTCAGATGTTTGTCAAATGTCAAGCGATATCAAATTCAGGAAGGACACATCCTAAATGACGTTGATATCTAGGAGATCGATTCTCAGAGTTAGGAGAATCTATCAAAATGCCAGATGATGATGATGATGCTTAGGAAGGACACATCCAAAAGCATAAAGAAGTGATGAGAGTTTCTTTTCAGAAGGACATATCTGAAGAAGAACCCAAATTTTTGCCATGATAAATTACTTTGATATGATTTTGACTACATGCTATTGCTGACATGCTGAATTGATTGAAAATATTTGACGGAACAGATTTATGATAGACTGATAGTTCAAGATTGACAAAAGATTTGCTTGATTCAAAGATAGTTTGCCATGTGTGAATGTGTAGTGCCATGAACCCTAATGGATTGACCTAGTGTGGCCTTGGGGGTCCATCGATTGATGGCCTTGCCTACATTGTGCACTCAGAGACCTCGTAGTTCAATACGACCAATGACATTCTCTAAAGGACAAAAGTTTGAATCATGATTTATTTTGTGACAAACCTAGAGACTGACCTATGTCTCGGGGATTCAAAGATGAATCTTTCCTACGTAGCAAATACGCAGAGACAACGTAGTTCGGACAAGGATGAAGATTAAATGACGTGATTGATTGAATTGATCAGATTGACTTTGATTTTGTATTTTGACATTGATTTGGATGTTTTTGTATTTTCTCAGGATGCTTTCTGATTTTTAGGTATTTTTTCAAGACTTTTTTAGATTTTTATGATTTTTTAAGGACTTTTTCAGCTTTTTATGATTTTTTCAGGACTTTTCAAATTTTTATGATTTTTTTTTTTTTTTTTAGGACTTTTGAGAATGCAAGATCATGTGTGGTACCCATTGCAGTTACATAATAAAGTTCTTGCTCCCAGACAGGTAAGGGAATACCCAAGTTCAATGATATGGAGATAGGTAGACACAAGGTAAAGGCAAGGATATGCAAGGAATGATGTCAACCAAATGTTAACCATGGTCAGAATTGACAAGACTTAGGATGGATGTCATGAATGTGTCAGGCCTTTGTGATTATGAGAAATGGGTAAAGGTTGATTTGAGTAACAGTAGATGGCGAAGAAATGATCGACTACAAATTGGCGCCTGTTTGCCAGGTTTTCACCATGGTACTTATCCAGAGCGCCTGTTTGCCAGGTTTTCACTATTGGATGAATTCCTTTTTTTTTACTATTTTTGCCATTTTTTGACTTTTTTTGGTGTCACCAAGATGCCTGTTTGCTAGGTTTTCATCAAGGGATGATTTTTTTTGTTTTTTCAATTTTTTTGTATTTTGTAGGTTTTCAGCTCAGCTTTCTGATGCTATGTGTAGAAATTTTTTAGATGTAAACTATTGATGGGTTCTATTAGTTGTTCTCCATCAGGTGTGGCCAATTGATAAGCTCCAAAACCAAATGCGGTAGTAATGATATAAGGACCAAGCCAATTAGCCTCAAACTTACTAGGCTTTTCACGATCTACCTGATTTCTAGGATTCTGCATGAGAACCAAGTCACTGATTTCAAACTTTCACACCATGACTCTTTTGTTATAACTTCGGCAGAGACGATTTTGATATGCCTATAGATGATTTAAGGAATTTTTCCATCTTTCTTGTAGCATTTCTAGCTCATGGAGATGAGTATGTTTGTACTCTTCATCATCAATCATTCCTTTTAAAGAGACTTGGAGAGAAGGAATTTAAACCTCAATGGGTAATATGGCCTCAGATCCGTAGACCAGGGAAAATGGAGTGGCTCTAGTGGGGGTACGGATGCTTGTACGATAGGCCCATAAAGCAGGATTGGCTTGTAGGTGCCAATCACGGCCAACATCATTGACAGTCTTCTTTAGAATGCGAAGAATTGTTTTATTGGACGCCTTAGCTTGGCCGTTACCTTGTGGGTAGTATGGGGTGGAAAAGTGGTGCTAGATGTGGAATCACTCACAGAGTTCATGAACGTCCTAATTTTTGAATGGACTACCGTTATCTGTGATGATGGATTATGGGACACCATACCGAAAAAATGATGTAATTCAGGATAAACTTGGATATTTTCTTACCGGTGATGTAAGTGAGAGGGACGACTTCAATCCACTTAGTAAAATACTCAGTGGCGGTGATTATGAATTTATGGCCATTAGACGAGGATGGATGGATCTTACCTACGAGGTCGAGTCCCCATTGTGAAAAAGGCCATGGAGAAGTGATCGGTCTTAATTCTTGTGCAGGTGCATGAATCAGGTCACTATGTACCTGGCATTTCTGACATGTTCTAAAAAATTGAAGAGCATCATTTTCCAATGTCGGCCAGTAGTATCCCAGTCTGGTGATTTTCCTAGCTAAGGTTGGACCACTCAAATGAGATCTGCATATACCCTCATGTACTTCTTGTAAGGTTGTTTGGGGTTCATCAGTGTCGAGATAGCGAAGAAGGGTGTTGTCAAAGCCATGGCGGTATAAGGTGTCATTGATGATGGTATGTCTGGCCGCTTTTTGGATAAAATATTTTCTTTGGTTGTTAGAAAGGTTGGGTGGGAGGGTTTGGGATTTAAGATAGTCATATATGTCTTGATACCAAGGCGAACCGGGACCAACAATCTCGCACACCATTTTGGACTTTGGAATATCGTATGCAGGCATCAGCAGCTATTCCACTAAGAATTCAAATTGTGACACATTCTTAGGGATGTCTAGGAGAGATCCAATGGTAGCCATTACATCGGTTGCTTTATTTTGTGTCCTCGGGATTTGTTCAAATGCAATCATTTTGAAATACATCAAGAAACTATCCACCATTCTTTTGTAGGGAAGCAACTTCTCATGTTTTGTGCCATAGTCATCATTCACTTGATTGATGACCAATTGAGAATCTCCGAATATGAGCAATGTCTAAATTTTCCATTCGATTGCTATCTTGAGACCTGTGACCAATGCCTTGTATTCTACAATATTATTTATACAAGGGAAAGCAATCCGAAATGATTTAGGAATTGAATCCCCTTGTGGTGTGATAATTAATATGCCAGCTTTTGAGCTGTGACTAGTGTGGGATCCATCAAAGTATAATTTCCATGGTAGAGTTGGTTCTGCATGAAAAATAGACTCATCCAGAAAATCAGTTATTAGAGGATGAGTGGCCTGGATTGGTGCATCAACCAATTGATATGCTATGACTTGACCTTTTATAGCCTTGCGCTCCACATACTGTATGTCATATTCACTTAATATCATGACCCATTTTGCCAAATAGCCTGTCAATGCTGCTCGACTTAGAAGATATTTTAATGGGTCAATCTTTGCCACTAAAAGTGTTTGATGGCTCAGCATATAGTGTCTAAGTTTTTGTGCCACAAAAACAACTACAAGGCATGCCCTTTCAATGGTTGTGTAATTGAGCTCATATCCAATTAGTGTGCGACTGATATAATATATGGCTCTTTCTTTCTCTTCATGGTCATTTTGAGCCAATAATGCCCCCAATGCATTTGTCATTGCGGAGACATATAGGATTAATGGTTTGCCCTCAATAGGCAGCATCAACACGGGTGGTGTCAACAGATATTATTTTATTTGGTCAAAGGCTATGTTGCACTTATCTGTCCATACAAAAGGAATGATTTTGTGTAGTAGATATTGGAATGGTTGACACTTGTCTGCCAACTGTACAATGAAGCGGTGAATAGACTGCAATCTGCCTTGAAGTGTGCACAACTCACTAATTCCCTTTGGTGGAGGCATGTCCAGAATTGCTTTTACCTTTGCTGGGTCAACCTCAATGCCTCGTCTTGAAACTATGTATCCTAGTAGCTTGCCTGAAGTGACCCCAAAAACACACTTCTTTGGGTTCAATCTAACCTTGTAATCCTCAATCCATCTAAAGATTTTGTCTAAGACTTTGAGATGATCTTTTCTTGTCAAAGATTTTGCTAATAGGTCATCCACATAATCTTCCATTAGAATATGCATCATATCATGGAAGATTGTTGTTATAGCCCTCTGATATGTAGCGCCTGCATTCTTTAGGCCAAAAGGCATGACATTCCAACAGTATTTTCCCCAAGGAAAAGTGAATGTTGTTTTATGTTGATCCTCTATTGCAATTCTAATTTGGTTGTAGTCAGAGAAACCATCCATGAGAGATAGCATCTCATATCCTGCCGTGAGGTCAAAAATCATGTCTATATTTGGTAGGGGGAAGTCATCCTTTGGGAAAGCCTTGTTCAAATCTCTAAAATATGTGCAGATACGGATTGTCCATTCGGCTTTGTAATAGGAATAATATTGGATATCCAATCAGCATAGTCTATCGACCTTATGAACTCAGCATCTAGTAACTTTTTTAGTTCAACTTTGACAAGTAATGCAATTTGTGGATGCATCTTGCGTAGTTTTTGTTTAACTGACTTGATTCCTGGGATTAAAGGAAGATGATGTAGAACCAATTCCGGATCTAGGCCTGGCATGTCAGCATATGACCATGCGAAGTTAACTTTTCTCTCTGTGAAGAATTGTTTAAATTCAGGTTTTTCTTCATCTGATAATGATGTGGCCAATCGAATCATTTTGGGATTCTCTGGTGTAGCTATGTTGACTTCTGTTGTATCCTTAATGAGCATGGATGATTTCTCCTATGTTATGGGGAGAAAGTCCAATTCTCCATCCTTAGGCACCTCAAAGAGGTTTTCACTTTTGGATGCGTCTTTTTTTTTTACTGTTTTACTGCTAGAAGGTGCCTTGTAGTTTTCACCTAAAGGCATTTCTTTTTCTTTTTTCTTTTTTGTATTTTTGTGACTGGAGGATTGCATAGTCTCCCCAAAGTAAGTTGCACAATCAAGATCAATGGAGAACCCTATTTTGTGGTCCCCCCATGGAATACCTTCTCTTAGTCCCATGAATTCTATAATTGCCTCGTCATTCTAAAATATGTCCATTACTGGTGGATCTTGTTGGTCCCAGTCGATTAGTTGTGGGTACACAAGGGGATTCCATCGTTAGTGTTGGTAAAGGCTGGGGAACATGCAGAAAGTGTGCAAATTGATGCCTCAAGTGCAAAGGCAAAGTTATCAATTTCCACTTCTTTGTCTGATGCAATGGATGGTCCATACTCCGAGTCAGATGAATCAAATTCAAAATCATAATATGGGATGAAATTATCAACATCATGACTAGTGGTAGGCATTTCAGAAGTATGGATAATGGGATCAGATAGGTCAGGCTCATGGGTGGGTTTAGGAATGGGGTGGGATGATTCAGGTATTGCCGATGACACTTTGTGTTCTTCTAGATTCCAAGGAATGCTTACCCATTTCTTGTCTTTAGAATGTCGGTCAATAGGGTCAATGTTATATTGCTGGTAGAATTGTTCTTCAAAGGAAGGTTGGCCAGGTTCCAAGAATAGTTCATCAATGTCATAGTCACTGACGGTTTTGTCAGATCCCCATTCCCATTCATTTGAGTTTGTTTCAGTTAGGGATTCTTCACTTGTCCCGACACTTTCCATTGTCATTACGTCCTTACTTGAAAATTCATAGATACATTGATCATCAGTTCTAAGTTGGTCGAACCCTAGCCCTATGTATCTTGGTCTTGCCGCTATGATAATAGGTTCCCTTCTTCCATTGCTGTTCTTTCCAAGGCTGCTTGTGCCATCAAAACCTTGGGCTTTGCATATATCATATCCTTTTCCATAGAGATGTAGCGGTAGTGGAGATAACTCTATTGGGTCTTTGTAGATCCAGTTATCCATGTCAATAATGACTTCATTTCCCATATCGCCCCACCGTGTAAAAACACTTTTTGGTGGAACATTGAAAGTTACTTTGGGCTCGACTGCAAAACATGGTCTACCATAGACTTTAGGTGGATTCGGTATTGTGGTGATATAGTAAGCCGTATTCAATTTGAACTCTCCACAACCAAGGTCTTGGATCTGAAGTTCTTTACTTGGGATGGAGGCCGATGAAGATGGTGTGGTAGAAGGTGATGGAATGGATGATTTCGTGAGTGTTGATGGGTCAACAAATTTGGATGAGGTGGAAGATGAGGCCTCCTGATTGATGGGTACCTGGTGCTCAGTAGTAGCTCACAGGTTGGTGCAGTACTGAAATGGATTAGGATCTTCGGGGATAGTGATCTCAGTTCCATCAAAAGGGAATTTGAGGCATTGGTGGTACGTGGATGGAATAGCCTTTAGAGCATGAATCCAAGGGCGACCAAGTAATATGTTATAGTGTATGTCATGATCCAGGACCTGGCATGTGGTATCTATGATGACTGGTCCTACTCGGAGTGGAATTGTAATAACGCCTTTAGAAGCGCATTCTTCATCATCATATGCTTTGATGATGATGCTTTTGCTAGCATCTACACATTACTCAGAGAAACCAAGAGCTTTGACCAATTTCAGAGAGCAGATGTTCAATCCTGATCCGCCATCTACTAGGACTCATCTAACCTTATGCTTCTGGACAAAGACTTCAATGTGGAGGGCATTGTTATGCGATGGTTTGGGTGAGGAATAGTCGCTGTCTGAAAAGGTGATGTGGTGAGGTGAATTCAGGCATCTAACCATAGTCTCAAAGTGGTTGACATCGATATTGGTTGGGACAGATGACTCTTGTAGTAATTTATCAAGGATGGCCTTATGCATGGGTGAAAGATGGAGTAGTTCAAGAATGGATATTTGGGCAGGTGTTTTATTTAACTACTCAATGATGTTGAACTCCGGTTTTGGATTGGACTGTTTGGCGAACGGACCAGGTATGGTGATTTTTGGTTGACGTGCCGAAGGACCTGGGATGGTGACCTTGCCTTTACGTGTAGTCACATTGCATTTCGGGGCTCTTTTAATGTTGATGGTATTAACATATTCATCCTCATTAGCAGTGCAAAGATTGTTAATAATAGTGCTATTAGGATAACTATATGCAAGACGAGTAGTATTATAAGCTGGACAAATGTGGTTGGCCTGGTTATTTGTATGCTTGGTGCCAGACGAGGAAGCCTTACCATGATCTTGTAGTGGGTTTTTGTGTATGGTATGATCTACATTGGATGTAAAAGATTGACCACCCAACTCAATGGTGTGGTTCTCTATGAGGTCTTGCACCAAATTTTGCAATTAGCGACAAGAGGAAGTTTTGTGCCCTTTGGCATGGTGGTAATCACAAAATGAACTATCATCCCACCATGATGGCTTGAGTTGACCAGGGTCATACGGTTTCGGCTCTTCCAATGTTATGATGCTATTTTGAAGAAGTTTCTTCATGAAAGTTTTGATAGGTTCACCCAAAGGGGTGTATGTGCACTTTTGGAACTATCGAGGTTGACACAATTGCCTTTGATTAGATTGTGCATCATTGTTTTGGATAGCGTTAGCAGTTGGTGTTAGTGTAGTGATAGGTGCATTTTGATTTTGTACTCCTTTGATTGTGAGTACATGACCTATTGCATTGATAGTTTCTGCATCAACTACACCGTCATTGGTGATGTGCTTGTTCTTAACCCAGTATTTGTTTTTGTCATTTGAGCTACTTGGGTTATTATTGGTGGTGGTGTTGATGGTTTTGCCACCATATTTTAATTCACCTTTGGCAATCAAGGCTTTTTCAAGTTGAACACCCTTTTCAACAAGGTCAACAAAAGTGGTGCAACAATGGACTTGTAGGCCATACCTTAGCGGTCCTAGGAGAGTTTGAACAAACATGGTAACTTTCTCCTTTTTAGGTATTTCTACTAGACATCTACTTGCTAAGGTTCTCCATCTTTGGAAGAATGGAATGAAAGTCTCTCCTGCATCCTCTTGGGTAAGTCTGCATAAGGAGGCGATGTCGATGTCTATGTCAATGTTGTAAGCATAGTTTTTGACAAACTTATTTGCCAATTCATCCCATGTATTTATTCCCTTAGGCAAAAGCGTGAACCATTCTAGTGCATGACCTGCAAGACTTCTAGAAAATAGTCTCATGAGATAAGTTTGCTCATATGCAATGTCCATACAACTAGTAGTGAATTCTCTAATGTGTTCAATGGGGTTCGTTTTGCCTTTGTACTTGGGAAAATGGGGTACCACATATCCATGAGGAAAGGGTGGCATATACAAAGTTGTGTCAAATGGATATGGACACAAGTCATGCGACAAGTATGACTTTTTATTAGATTGTTGCAAGGTCTCCACTTGTGTTTGAAGAGCAGCGAGTTGTTGTGTGAGTGCTTCCACCATGGGATGGTTGGTAGCATCACCTATGTTGGTGATAGGGGCAGCCTGAGTCCCCAACTATTGTGATGAGATGGGTTGCCGGTGAGAAAAATGAGTGTTGTGATTAGGCAGTTGTTGGAAATGAATGTTTTGATGAGGGATGTGCTGCTGCATATGGACTTGAGAGGCGTAAGTGGGGATGTGGTATCCTGCCATGCTGGACTGGATTTGAGAACCTTGCTAGTTTTTACTTTGTTGATGTCCAAATGGAGTGAAAGAATGATGGCCTTGTTGATTTTGATCTTGTTGATGCCCCAATGGAGTGAATGATTGAGTGCCTTGATTTCCTTAACCAAATAAGAGATTGTGGCCTTGAGGAATGTTGGTGGTTTGAGTCACAGGAATGTTGGTATTAACCTATGAGGAAGTGGGTTGGGTGCCTTGTATGGTAACTCTTCGTTTATTTCTCCCAAAAGGGTTAGATGAGTTAGTTGCCATAGTATTTGAAGAACCTAATAATAGGTTTACTGATGTACTCATGGAACTAGATGAAGTTCCAAACAGGTTTGATGTGGTTGCACCCATTGTTTGTGAAGGAATGGTGGATGTTTGTTGGGGGATGGATTGTGATGTGGTGTTGGTTTGGGAAGATGATCCCCCAATAGATGTTGTGCTGGTTATGGTGGTAGTATGACCAAGGGAGGTAGCATTGAGTGTGTTGATGACATTTTTTGAAGAGGCTCCCATGGAGGAATTGTGTGATGGTGGAGTGGGAGAAGTTGCTCTAAGAGTGTTAAGGTCAAATCCCTTTGGTAACTTAGCCCCTTGGTCAAGGAGCATAGCTAGGAATCTAGAAGAGCTATTTAAGACTACTTCTTCCACAAAAGCAGCAACTTCTGGATGTTGAGCGACAGCTAATATGTCTTCTTCAAAGACATCCCCATTTTGATCTCGTTGGATAAATGGCTCAAAAATATGTGAGAGAGATGATGGTATGTTCATCTCACTAAAAGGATTGATTGTGGAATTTTCCATGTCAAAACAAGGATTATTCATGGTATTGGGAAATGAGTCCATGCTAGTTGTGAACTCAAGAAAGTTGGGGTCTTGTCTAAAAGAATCCATAAGTCTTTTCTTTTTCTGTAGTCTAGGTTCAACCATACAAAGTTTTGCTCAACTTGGGATGATGGGGGAGAATGATCTAAGAATGAGACTATGTTTTTGGTTTCTTTTTGGACTTTTAAAGGATGTTATGAAATGCAAGAAAGACTAAAGGCTTGTGAATGCAAGTGGTGTGACACTAAATGGAGATGCCAAATGATATGCAATAAAGGATCCTAAGATGCACTTACTAGTGAGAGATCTAAAGAGGACAAACTTGGGCAAACAAAGTCTTTGCAATGATTCAATTTTTTGGAAGACCAATGGACCATGAAAGGACTATAAATAGGAAAAAGTGAAATTTCCACACTAGACTAATGAGTGGGAAATAATTCACAAAAGGCTTGACAAAATGACAAAGGTAATTGGGTCTAATGACAACCTAGTATTGAATGCAAAGTTTGGACAATGAGTGAGAAGAGTCAACTCCTAAAATCTGCAAAAAGTGAGTATCTAAGGAGATGGTGAAATTACCAATGCAATCTAATGGAAGGCCAAATGAAACCTATTGGTGAGTCTAAAATGCAATGTTTGATGAAAATTTTGAGCAATTCCAAGACTAGTTTGGACTGCAATAGTGAAGGAAGACTTGATTGGATTTCAGACAAGTTCTGGACTTTCTTTTTGATAGTGAGAAGTTGTCTGCAGGTTTTTAGCAAATGTGTCTTAGCAAATGCAGTACGATAGAGCAAATGTGGCTCAAAGAGTCAAATGCGGTTCGGTAAGTATCGATTGTGACACAAATTGACGAATGCGGTTTGAAACTGACAAATGCGGCTTGGTTTAACGAATGTGGCTTGATGATAGAAAATGTGGCTCAATGTTCTGAATGCGGTTTAATGTTAGCAAATGTAGCTCTGCATAAAGCAAATGTGGCTCATCAGAGTGAATGTGGCTCAGGATGAATCAAATGCGGGCCATTAGAGTGAATGCTGCTCGATATTTGGCGATTGCGGTGCAACAATTCGATTACGTCGCAATGGATAATTTTTTGAAAAACCCGAACATAGTTTTTAGTTTTTGACAAGTGTTTTCTCTGGTTCAAATTTTGTGATTTTCAATTTATTAAAGTTAGTTTAAAAGGAGTTGGAAAACACAAAAATTAAAATGCTAAGTGTATTTTCAAGCAGACTCACTCTTATAGTCAATTGGGTCATCATAACAATCACAACCCACAGCTTAAAATCACTTCAACTCACACAGCCATGTCACCCCCTAGAGGGGGCCCGTGTTTTTGTCTTTTCTAGGTGCATACTCAAGGTGACGAAAGTGGATACTGAATCCCTTGAGCAAACAGTCCTTGGTGATTATATCGTGAGTGTCTTGGGGGTAGATTCTTCCCTCCCCTTGCACCATGATTGAGACAATGTTTGGTTACTGACATGGCTGGCTACTACACTATGGTTCTTAATAAGTATTTCCATTCAGTGTGACAATGGATATACTCCCTTGAGAGACCTCCCAACCTTTAGAACAAAGGCTTTGGGGATGGTTATCCTGTCTACTACTGTCAAGTTGGATTTTCATCAACAACTTGCTTTTGATTATAGTGGGTTGGAAACCTTGGCTTTAGGTGTTCCCACTTAGGTCGTTCTTCTTGGGTGAGTACTTTTTCCCACAAGAGAAATCCTTCTAAGGGTTGGAAGAAAACATTAAATGCATAAGTATGAAAAATGGATAGGTCTGGATTTTTGATCACCCAGTAAAGGGGAGAGCATATGCCTATTATCCAATCAAACACAAAAAGCAGATTGTTCAATTTTAAACCCCAAATAAAATTTTCTATGCTAGGTGAAGATGTTGCTTCATGAAAACATGGTGTTCATTGTTAACCAAAAAAAAAACAAGTGTGGTGACTACCCTAGATTGATAAATTCCAATTAGATTGCCTATCCTAGGATTGGTAAATTGAAATTTATGTGTCTATCCTAGGGTTGGTTCTTTTTAAATAACCAAAAAAAAAGAACAAAAAGGAAAATGATCAAATTCTGGCCATGGATGCGTCGGATCCAGATTACAATAATGAATAGAAAAACAAAATCTTTTTACCAGTTACTTGGGGCTCGGCAGAGCGGATGTGGCTCGATTTTTGTCAAATGCGTCACTGGAAGGCTCATATGCGTTGCGACAGAGCGATTGCATCTCTCACGATCTCAAATGCGATGCGACAGAGCGATTGCGTCATTTAGGCCTGCGATTGCATCATTCCATACCCTGAACCTGCAAAAAAGTCATGTTGGAAAGTCGGGTTCACCAATGTAATAATGTTAAATTCTTGCAAACATCAACAACTGATTAGTTGTACCTAGAAGTTAATGAAAACATTATACAATAGAATGCATTGGAAGTAAATAAAGGAATTTAATAACAAGAAGGATCTCACCCATTCCTAATGCTTCATGTCTAACTTCTATTGTACCTTCTCAAGCTTGCTGTAATAGTATGATGCCCTCAGGTTTTGTGAGCAAGTTACTATTTTTCTAGCCCTAGCTAAGCCTTTGAAGGATTTATGAAAATGTATATAACTATGCAACTAGAATATAGATCCTAATATGCAAGCAATGATTAACATAAAAGCCTAAGATATGAAGTGAAATGCCTATAGTAAGAATAACTTAAGCAATGATCAGATCCCAAAATGAGATCAAGATTGTCATTTTATAGAAAATGCAATCTTGAACGGACGGACAAGATGAGAGCTTTAAGGAATGCCCTAGAATCAAAGGTCAAGATTCAATAAGGCAACTCTTAATTAGGGTTAGGGTTAGGGCAACTCCAAGATGGGAAAAACCATGGAGAATGCTTATTCTCAATTATAAAACACTAGTTAAGGTGACATCGGTTAAGGTGATTTTTACAAGGGCTCACTGCCAAAATGCTCACTACAAGTAAGGCTCATTGTCAGTAGGATCACTGCCCAACTATTATAGCCAAAAATAAAAAGGCTCACTACCAAAATAAAAAGTCTCACTACTAGAAGAATGATGAAAGGGAATCCACTGCTAGAAATAATTGTCACCAATAGTTACACCATAAAAACCTCACTATCTACTGCCTCTAATCATATACTTTCACATACTTCACAATATTTGGATTTTTAGATTCACATTCACCACACTTGCTTTCATCGAACAAAATTAACTTTTACTTATACCATTCCATGCCTTCATAATCTCCTAAGTCGGCCAACCATAATTTGAACTAGGTCACCACAAAATATTCCCACAGTGGAAAGGAATGAAATGTGGACCATACAAAACCTCATTGCTCAAATCAACACACTACATATTAACCATGATATCTAGAACCAAACAATAGAATATACACATTACAATGCAAACAATGTTCTAAGTCATGTTAACTAGTTTCTAGATCAGTTCAGAACCAAAAGAGTGTGTCTCATTATGTTGCAAAATGAATGGGACCAAGACAAGCACGAACAAAGATAGATCATCACAACACAACATACATAGCATGCCAATATGGATCACCAAAGCATCAAAACCAAACCTTAATCAATCAACCAAGATATGTTGACATCAATAACAACCACTAATGGTAACAATCAACAACATAACATTCCAACAATCTCTGCCTTTGTCATTGATGGCAACATTCATCAACAACAAACCAAAAAAAATAATGTTAACATCAAAAACATCAAGGACCTTCATTTGTTCTCCCCCTTTGACATCAAAGAGAAAGGGAAAACAACTCCCCCTAAAAAAATTACTCCGCTCCCCCTATGAGGAGGCTTCCAAGCATTGATCTAGATAAGATTGAGCATATAATACCCTGGACCAATGCACACCCTCGTGAAAATTATAGTAGACTAGGAGGGGGAAAAACCCCTAACTTCTGCCAAAGATACTCAAAAGTATCTCTGCTCAACGGTTTTGTGAAAATGTCTACAATATTCTCTTTTGTAGGTACATATTCAAGTCTTACCTCATTTTCCAATACCTTCTCTCTCAAGAAGTGATATATGATGGATAAATGTTTCATTTTGGAGTACAGTACTAGATTCTTGGAAATGTTTATTGCAATGGTATTATCACACATAACTGAGATCGATTCATCAAATGATATGCTAATTTCTTTCAACGTTTGTTTCATCCATAATACTTGAGTGCAACATGAGGATGCTGCAATGTATTCAGCTTCAGTAGTAGATAAAGATACAAAATCTTGTTTCTTGTTTGACCAAGAAACCAACTAGGAGCCAAGGAAAAGCTCCACCACTTGTGCTTCACCTGTTATCAACACACTCAGCCCAATCAAAATCAGTATAGGCTGTCAAAGTGAAATTTGAATCCTTTGGATACCACAACCCGATATCTTTTGTACCCTTCAAATATTTAAAGATCCTTTTTATTGCAACAAAATGTGATTCATTTGGTTCTTGCTAAAATCTAGCTACTAAACAAACAACATACATAATGTCTGGTCTAGTAGTAGTCAAGTATAACAATCCTCCAATCATTAACCTATACATACTTGCATCAGCTTTAGGTGAATCATCTTCTTTTCTCAACTTACATCTGGTAACAATAGGTGTACAAATCGGTTTGGAGTTCTCCAATCAAAAATTCTTCAATAATTCTTTGGTATACTTGGACTGAGAGATGAAAATTCCTTTGCTATTTTGATTTACTTGTAATCCAAGGAAGAAATTTAACTCACCTATCATAGACATTTTGAATTCCTTTTTCATTTCATCTATAATTTTTTTGCGCAAATCATCATTTCTTCCAAAGATTATGTCTTCAACATAAACCACAACAATCAACATTTGATCTAAGTAAATTTTATAGTATAAGTTACTATCAACAAATACCTTTTGAAATCCTTGTCCAATCAAATACTTGTCTAATCTACCATACCAGGCTCTAGGTTCCTGTTTCAATCTGTATAAAGCTTTCCTCAACCTGCAAACATAATCTAGGTCAATTCCAGACAAATCCCTCTGGTTGCTCAATGTAGACTTCTTCTTTTAGTTCTCCATTTAAGAATGCTGATTTTACATCCATTTTATAAAATTTGAAATCCTTAAAAGCTGCAAAGCCAAGAATATCTAGATCACTTCCATTCAGGCAATAGGGGCATATGTCTCTTCAAAATCAATACCTTTGATCTGAGTGTAACTATTGCGAACTAATATTGCCTTTTTCCTTATTACTTTTTCATTTTCGTCCAGCTTGTTCCAGAATACCCACTTTGTTCCAATTACATTCTTGTCTATTGGTTTGGGCACAAGTTCCCAAGTCTACTTTTTCTCTATTTGATCAAGCTCTTCTTTCATTGCCTTCACCCAATTTTGATCATTGCATGCTTCTTCCATAGTCTTTGGCCCAGTTTATGAGATTAAATACAACAATAATTGTTCTTGAGCTCCTTTGCTTCTTGTGATGATTCCTTTATTCTTATCTCCAATATTATGATTTTATGAGTGGTTGCCTTATACATACTTTGGGGTTTTAGCTATAGATGCTAGAACCTACTTTGTCTCTTCTTCTTTCTTATCCTTCATTCCTTTGTCATCTGAGGCATCTGATTCATATTCAATATGCCTTTCAAGATCTCTCTAAACTTCTTCATCCACTTTCAACTATCTTGTTTAGTTTTTGTTGTAACACCGATACACTTTGCTTCTTGTAGAGTAACCCAGAAATATAGGTTGTTGATAACTAGGATTGCACCCACATCCAAGTTAAACTTTCTTATCCTATTGCAACATGGAATCACTCTCAGATTGTGGGTAATTTGTAGTGAGGGTGAATCTCCAGAGTAGGTTGGTTCTCTCTAGTAAACCACCTGATTTAACATAACTTCAGAGGAAAGGGTTAAAAGGAAAAACTGAAATAGAGATCCTAAAAGATGAGATGATTTACAAACAAATTAAGGATTTCTAAATTTTTTTTACTCACAACAATCTCTTTTAAAACCTTGATTCTCTCAATCCCACCCTAGAAACATATAATTGAAAAGTGATTTGCATAAAGGTTCATCAAACAAAAAAAAAAATGCAACCCGAACTACATGAAACCCTTTCAAACAAACTTACAATGACAAGACATGAAAATGATTCTACATTAGAATGACAGTTAACATCAAATTGTGACTATAAATTTGAAACAAGAAAAATAAGAAAGAAAAATCTGCTGCTTTATTGAAGATGAAGGAGTACAAGTTCAAAATCTTGATTCAAAAGAGAAGTTTACAAGACTCTCTGCAATGAGTATGAGAGCAAGAAACAAAATTCTAAACCATGAGAAATTAAAATTTCTCCCACTTATAGCTATCAAGTGACCATAGTAGTGAAAAATTGGAAAAATCTAGCTTCACTACATCTTTGAATTAGTAAATTTTTCCAATTTTGAGCTTCCTAGAAAGGCCTGAAAAATAGAGCCTAAAACTACTCTAAAATGCAAGAGAAAAGTGGCAAATTTCTGTCTCCAAGATATTGATCCAAAAAATCCACAAAATCAGGTCCAAACAACTCATAACTAAAATTAGAAAGTTCAGTTCGCCATGTCTTTTTCAAATTCTCCCAAGTGATCTCTACTCAAAAATAGAAAGTCCTGTGAAGACTCAAGTACATAAAGTGCATTTTAAAAAAAATAACAAAGACTAAGGTAACTTATAGAAACATTACCTTAATGATGTTTTACATCATGTGTAGTTTTAGAAAACAAAATAGAAACCTTCCCTATTACATTTGATTTTGAAATTTCATTTAAAATATTTTGATTTTTGCAGTTTGAGTGAAATTAGATATTTTTCAAAAATCAAAATATTATGCAAAGGCTCCTATCCTATACATTTGATTTTTCTATAAAAATTTATAAAAATTCAACTATGGGCTATATCCTATAAAGCAACTAAGGCATATGGGTAGCTTAACCTAGTGAACAGGGCTAAAGTGCATATGATTTTCTCATAAAATTATAAAGCAAGGTATGGGTTTGCTTGATTTTCTTTAAAAATCAAGAAAAGTTCCTAAGGCATGGTTCCACCTAGGCTACATTGGAGACAAGGTATTAATAAATCATTTAATTTTTTTAAAAGAATGTGATAAAAATCACATTCAAATTAGGACACTTGAGAAACCCTAGCAACAAAACCAATTTCGATCCCTAATTCTTAGCATCATTTTCACTTGGCCGTTTTGGAGGAATGAAGCTCTACACTTGGATGCCATGGAAACTAGGGTTTGATCTCCTCCATGTTGACACCTCTTTGTTGGGTGTCGAATTATTTTTATAACTCAATGGTAAGTTGCTTCTCCAACGTTCTGAGTCACTTTGACTTCATTTTGAAAGGTTTTTTAAGTCTCCAGGCCATGACCTCTATAATTTTTCTAACCCATTCTTATGCCTTGCTTCTTTATTGGTTTCTCCTCCACTTCGAGCCACCATGGATAGTTTGACTTCAAGCTTCTTGGAAGACATACCTGCAACTTCTGATGAGTTTTCTCCACAGAAAATCATGGTAAGTGTCCATGCTTCTCTATTTTGTGCATTTCCCTCTCAAATAAGTTCGATTTGAGTTTTTTCACAAAAAATATGTAGAATTTGTGGTAAAATATGAGTTTCTTTTTTGGACAGGCCGCAACCATACATTGTGTATTTCTCCATTTCTACAAAAATGATTTGGCTTCTGGGCTCGATCCATGATAGGAAATTGTTGATGGTGTTTTTATGCACTTCACAACATAGGTAATACGTAGGTGCATTACGTCTCTTGAAAGACAATTTCCCACAATCAGATTACAGAACACTATCCCAAGGTCTCTCGAATGTTAGGTCTTGACGATGCTTGGGATATATCAGTTGTTTGTATATTTTTTGGAATCACAAGGTGGCCTTACATGGTCTAAGCTGTAAGAGAATTGAGTGAATAAATGGAGTTCTAGAGGTCTGGAATTGATATGCTTTGCTGCAGGCTTAGGTAGCAGTCTTAGACTCCATTATTTCATTGGATTTGGCTTTAAAATGTGCAATGAACCTTGGCACAAGTTATTTCTAAAAAAAAGGAAAAAAGAAAGGGCGAGGAAGAAAGATGTTTCTTGGACTTGCAACTATCGATGAACAGTGATCATGGAGGTTCCTGCTATGGACAGTTTCCTTAAACTGGATTTCACTTAATCAGAATTCTCACAATATCATGAAATATGTGCTATCTTCTAGGGACTATAGATGTTCATCATTCATTCATTATGGAAACATGAATAAAGATAAAGTTTAATGAGCAACAATGGAATCAAAGTCCAAACTAACTTTGCATAGTCATCTACCTTCAACAAATGACCAAAAGTATGGACAAGGAAAGCATTCACATAGCAACTATCTCCAAAACCAGAAATGACATACCAAATTTACCAAATCTAACTTGAAGATGCTAGAACAACAAAGTAATTTAAAGCAAAACTATAACTAAAAGGGAGAGGAATCATGAAACATATTGAGAAACCTATAAAATACACCAAAAAATGACTGTATTTGCTATTTATAATTTCTGCAGCATGCCTTTACAACAACTCAACTCTCCTAAAATGAAAGGAGGAGAGCCCTATTTATAGTTTTAAAAAAATAAAATGAGTAACCAAGATTTGATTCCATTATGTGTCCAAGATTCATTTTACATTAGGGTTTCACCTACCCCAAATATATTACATTTTAAAATAAAATAAAAAAATTTCTTGTCTCTTCCCTATTTCGTCATCTAGTGACAACATTGTAGCAAATTTGTCTTTTAGCCATTTTCCCTCTGTTCCAGCTATTCCTCAAGGAATTCTTTGTTGATAACTGGATTGCCCTCTCACCTTTTCACCGTGGCATACTCCATGAAACTCAGGATCAGGGACTAGAGCTTATCTACCTCCACGATATCGGATTTCAAGATTTGGTAACTCCATTCCTGAGAATTGCTGCCAAGCTTCCTCCAGTCTGCCTCATACTTATCATCATTCTCTTTGCAAGCTTCTGATTGTCTGAAGGCTTGGGGTGCAAAACACATGAACTCAGTGGTGATTTCAACGGACATCCCATCTTCCATAATCTTCAAGAAGTGGGGCTTGATGTTCTTGGGATTGATCTCAACTGCGGGCACCTCATACCCCATCATTAGTTTGAGGTACTGAGTACACTCCTCCCTAGAGTCCCTTGCCCATTCTATGTTAGGTGCTATCCATTCCAAAATCTGTTCTATCCTTCTCTTTCGGTGATTATAGTCTCGCTTCTAGGTGTCCACCAGCTAGTGATCGTCGTCCTTGAAGGCTAAGTCTTTCTCCCAGATATCACTCGGCAACGCGAGAATGGCCTCAATCTTCGGGTAGGGTGCATCGTATTTCCTTGGAAACTTCTCACAGACCTACCTTGTGTCCTTGAGAGTTTTCTGAACCTCTAGGAACCTATTTGCTACCCGGACAACCACTTTGATGCCCATGTTCCCTATGTCCAAAACCTGCCAGAACCAATTTTTTGTAGTTTTGTCCGAATTCCATCTCTTTTCTAGTTTGTCAATCTATTCTCTAGACAACAACTGAGGTGGGGCCGTTGATGTTGTAGGCTGCTCATCTGGAGATACCCACTGCTGAATATAAGTTGTTAGATCAGCCACCCACTCTTTTAATTCCTCTTTGGAGATCTTATCCTACTGGATAAGGTGCACCACTGTGGCGACCGACTCCTGGAGATGCTCAACCTTTTGCTCCCTTGTGGCCACTCCCAAGTTGATGGTGGAGATGTTGTAAGCTATGCCATGTTCCCCAACCATCGGTGTTGCTATTTGCACTGCCCTTGATCCCGAGACATCCATGGTTATCCTCGATCTAACCCTCGGCTTCTTGTCCTTTCTGGTGCTTATTCGTGCTCTGGCCGTGATGGCTTCCAGCCTTTCCTTCGGATCCTTTGATGTGGGAGTATTTTTCTTGAGTTTCCTTTGCAGCCAATCAGGCATTTGGGGCTCTTTCCCTGGCGCTTCACTTTGAGTTCCGCTGTCCTCCTTTTCAAGTTCGACAGTTTTGACAACAAGAGCCTTCTCACTTACTCTCATATCTTCCTTTCCTTCACCCGAATCTTGTTCGAATGTTTCATGCCTAGCGGGGGACTTGATATGTAGCTGCTCCTTGGGTGAATCCTTCTTTTTAGTATCCTCCTCCTCATTTAAAGCATCCTGATGATCCTTGGGGCTCTCTGCTTGTTCGATCTTATGGAGGAAATTTTCCTTATCATGCTCTAGAGTCTGGCCATGTTCCTCGGTTGGAGACCTATCACCTTCCATCTCTGGAGTAGTAGTCTCCTCTTCCTATGCAAGTCGGTCCTCGACCTCCTTATCCTCAATTTCCTTGAGCTGCTTGCCCCACTCCACATTGAGCTCGGGATCATTCAATTCTCAAATCAGTTCAGCATCAAGGTCCTCACTGCTCTCACTGGACTCACTGGAAGACTCATAGGCCACCTTATCAATCTTCTGATGCTCAAACAAGGGATGTTCATGATATTCAAACTCTTCATACTCTGACACCTTGTCAGCCTCTAGCTATTGTCGTTCACGCTCATCTGATATCTACATGGTTGCCTTCATCTTTGGTGATTCAGCAGAGGGGGATGTTGTTGGAGTGGAGGCCATAGCCTGAGCTATCGCAACCTTGACTATTGGATTGGTGAGCATCCCCGAAAGCTCAGAAGGCACATTCTACATATACTTCACAAAAGACTCTGGAAGGCTTGGGCCTGGCATTGTGGCAGTGGAAATGGAAGGAAGGGAAGGACACATGGAGGGAGAGGTCATTGGTGAGGTGGTGGTGGACGACAAATCTATGGGAATGACCTACGATACTGGAGGAGTAGGAGCAAGGTGGACAGAGATATCCACCATAGGTGGGGAGGAAGCAGAAGTCTGAATTGAGGCAAGCAGAGTGGTGGCAGTGATTATAATGGGTGGAGATCTAAATGAGCTAGATCCTTTGCTTGCGATCCCAAGGGGTGAACCCTTAGGCATGATCGTTGTCTCTGTGCCTCCTGTTGTTTTCTTTTCTTCTTAGAGGGCTCCGGTTCGGAAGACTTACGGGCATAGACTTTTGGTTTGGGTAGTTGTTGGCTAGCCTCCTTTCTTTTCTTGACCTTCAAAGGTGGTGGGGCTTTAGATGTCTCCCCAATTGTAGTGGTGGCTTTCCCACCTTCGGAGCCACTTGGTTCACTAACATACTCACTTGCAAGCTTGGAGTACGTCAGGATGACCCCTTGTTGTTTCAATTGGGCCACCTTCTCATCGATCCATGCTCTCATTTGGGCTTCAACAGACTTGGTGAGCACACTAACATCATTGAGCTCCGGTGCATTCCAATTGATAGCGGGTAGCGGTAGGTTGGAAACTGCATCATAAACTGGATCCACAATGCTTCCTCATCCTCCTCTAACTAATCAAGGACCGGGCATAAGTTCACCCTTCGTACATGCATGATGGTCATGCGCATATAATATTGCAACCGTACCTCAAGATCATCTTTGCAATTGGCCCAAAAGTCCTCGATGCTGTGGAGGTGGGCATATCCACTCCCCAATGCCTTTCTGACATGGCCATAGGGATCCATTCATGGCCTCGATGTGTATTGTTCAAAATTATATTCTGCCAGCTCCCTTTCTAAATATCCTATGCACTGGGAAGTGTGGACCTTATACATCCCCTGACCAAGGTTCATGGGGTAGACGGGGCCTACCAGATGTTTTTCACTCTAGACACTATGAATGTGTCGCAGCTGCCGAGTTGGCTCCAAGAGAATGATCCGGTCATTTGGGTACCGGGGCAGCTTATTTGGTTTGTTTGAGAAGCCTTCAGCACGGATGTAGGTGAACCTTGGGAATTGAATGTACCAGAAGGTGTACTATCTGAGGAGGACCCTAGCACTATGGGACATCCTTCTATGAAAATCTCCTCCCACTGACTGGATGACGTGGGCAATGAATGCATCATTCACCCTGCAGTAGTTCCTTTTGAAATTCCTAAACTGCAACTGAGGGTACTTGTCATAAGGTTTGAGTTCTGGCCCTGATGGATCACTAGGCATCATGGTCAAACCTTGATAATGCCACTGATTGGTGAGGGAATACACCAAGTAAGAGGTCATTAAGAATTTGTTAGTTTTCTTCACAATGGTAAACTGCTCGTGGAAGCAGTCGCTGATTATCTCGCCCCAATAGATGGTGGTACCCTTACCTTGGAGAATCTGTTCTATGAAATAGAACATCCACTCCTAAAAGAAAACCGTGCTGGGAAGGCCCATGACTCGGCTGAGTAGAGTTACAAGGTCATGGTAGTCTTCATGGAAATCATTACGGTAGAGCTCCTGAGGGAGCTTCCCAGCACTAGCTCGTTTGTCCTTCAACCAACACTAGTTGATGAGCCTTTTGCAATCTAATGGGTCCTATTCCCAAACCTCCTTATAGTCTTCCATAGTGGGGACCTCCATGCTCTCGAAGGTGGGAGTGTGGAAGGTCTCAGTTATACCCGATGGAGACATATCTGCAAGGATATTCCCCTCATGATCCACAACTATTCTGGTATCAGATTGGTATGCCTGCACACTGGCCATCACCAACTCTGGGGCCACTAGGGCCAACGGGAAACTTGCAGCTTTAGCAAGTCCACTACTCTTTATTAATTTTGTATTTATTGTCTTTGGGTTCATTTAGACCCTGTGCAGGAATTCATCAACATCGACTTGCCTGATGTTGGTATCTGATACATCCCTCCAAAGGGTAGTGATCCTGGATTGAATAGGGACCCCTTGGAACTTGTACTTCATCAGGTCTTTATCTTCCTTGCCCCTTGGTGGCTTGGCTATTCCTTTTCCTTTTCTAGAAACACCGAAAGTCTCTAGACCAGATTCAATAAATCTTGCACAAAAGACGAGAATCAGTAATAATGAACCTGATAAAAGGGCCACCGACAAATCCCTGCATGTCAAGATTAGTCCGGCAATCATAATTCATATTTAATACTCATGGAAGCTAGGTACTTCACCATTTAGAAGGTAGTGCAAAAAATCCAAAGTTCTTAGGCCGAAAATCCCTTGGGAGAATGTTGTTTGAAAGGGCAACATGAGAATGGAATTCCCATCTTCATTTCCCAAGGTTGGATTTCAAGATTTGAAGCTGGAAATGGAGGAAAACCGAATTCTAGAAAATGGGTTGAAATCCATTTTGGATTTGGAGGTCATTTGATGCCCCATTTGGAGGTTTGGGCATCATCTGCAGGGAAGCCACCTGAAACGACACAGAGGAAATAGAATTCCGAGCGACGGAATCCGGGTCTCGGATTGCCATCACTGGGAAGTGGCTACAGGTCACCCGTGTGGAATGGCGAAATGAAAGAGGAAACCCGGGAGGAAGTTTTCAGAAGCGGCTAGGGTTCGGGACAACCGGATGGTGAACGAGGGACCGGGACCTGGAGGTCAGGAAGATGCTTCGAGCTCACCGTTCAGAACGGCTCAAGAGGAACGAAATTCTGAGGGAGAAATTTCAGCGTGCAGTATTTAGAAGAAGCTCAGAGGAAAATAAAACCAGAAAGACGCTCGGACGGGGCTATGCGGAATGGCGAACACACAATGGAATCCCGAAAAAGGAATTCCAGAGGCGAAAGTCCAAGAGGAAGAAAAAGTGTCGAGAGTTTCGACCGGAAGATGGAAAGTCTTGCGGTCAAGAAATGAAGTTCGGGAAGCCGCAAGGTGGAAGCTGTTTGAAACGGTGAAACAGGGACATAATTCTGAGAAGGGAATACTAGAAACTGAATTCTGAGGGTAGATTTTGAAGAGAATCAAAACTTAGAATTTTGGACGGACCTTGAGGGTCCGAGGTCCAAGGGTTAGGAGGACGCTTGAACAGGGCCGTTTGAAATGGCGGAGACACAACAGAATCCTGGGAAGGGAATTTCGAGGGTCAGAACCGAAAAAGGAAAAAACAAGTTTGAAAAAAAAAGAGATGGCAGTGGAAGACCCCGAGGGCATCAGTCTGTTTCGAAGAACAGCTGCGACGTGGGAAGGTTCCGAATTGAATTTTGGACAATTTAACGGTTGATTTTCTCGATTTCAAAAAATGGGTTATGTGCAGAGGGGGAAAATTTACCTAATTTAGGTTTGATTTTTCATTTTACCCTTAGTAAAATTGGAAAATTCGCAAAACAAAAAATAGGGTGCGCGAACAGAAAACCTACCTCGAAATCCCGAAGAACAAGCTGCCGGATACGCGGAGGTCGTCAGGAGAACACTTCGGAATCCGGGACAGGAGGAAAACCTAAGCGCTAGGAGTTCTTCAACCTTCAACCGTTCGAGCCTTTGATAATGACAGCCGAAAAATTCATTTTTATAGCAGAACCGCCATTAATACGACATTAACTCTTCCGTACGGTTGTAGGTTTGGTTGGTGGATTTGAAAATGTAGGGGCAGTCGGAGGTGCGGAGTCCAGGGTCCGAAAAGCCGTCCAGGGGCTGCCACTCAAAAACAACGAAGATTGACAGGAAAGTTGGTAGAGGAAACCCGGTAGAGGCAATCCGAAAGGGGAAACCCAGAAGAGGAATTCTGAAAGGGGAAACCCGAAAGAGGAATTCCGAAAGGGGAAATCCCAGAAATTGCCACAGATGCCAGAATTTGGACAAGGAATACTTGGATAACCTGAGACTTAAAATATGGCATTGGTAAACATGCTACCCCCTATAGGGGTAGAAAAATAGGTACGCAAAATGAGGTGAAACGAAAGAGGACCAAGAAAAGCAAAGAGGGAAAGGGGGTCCCCATTCCGAACGGGGCGTGTGTGCAAAAGGCACAACAAAAATCAATGAAACTTGTAAAAGGAGTGAAACAAGAGAAACTTCTGCATTTATTTTTTATTTATAAGGGTTTGTAGACCCTTCATGGCTGCAGCCATGACTATCCCATTCATATTTTTTGAGAACCCCAACACTTTTGTAAGATTGAACCCTTCACTATCCTCTATATTTGGACTTTTTAAGAAAAACCCCAAGGGGGTTTGAGTTTCTGTGAAGAAAAATTCTTCTCTCAGGCCATGACCATGATAGCATTAAACAAGATTTTAATGCGTCGTAAACCACTTGTTCATAATGTACAAAATATAGCATTGTTTCTCTATTTTATCAACCTGGAAACCAAAATGGAAGCTATTTTAAGTAATACTGAAGCTTTCACTTTTCTAGGTTTTTATGAGAAAGTCATCATTGTGTCATTTGCTTCGAAATCCTAGCTTTATTAGCTCACTGTTCTAAGAAAACAAAAATGGTTCCATTTTCATGTATGCAATGTAACTTGACTTTGTTTATTCTTGAAAGGCAAATTGAAACTGCAAACCCAAAAACTCTTTTGGTGAAACAACTGATTTATTTTTATTATTTTTTTTCAGAAGAACGATACAATTTTCATTATGGCATTATTTCTCCTTTATTATCATGGATTTTGAATGCACACACTGGCCATCATGATGCATCTATAGGTCATGAAACCTCAATGGTTTCTTGTTATCATCCATTCTAATCACTTTTAATATTCTAAAAATGCACTATTTGTTTTCAGACTTCACCACAGATTGATTCTTATTGTGAACATAGAACAATGCAATGGGCTCATTTTATAACTATAGCATCAACATGATGAAACATGACTTGATTTTTTGTACTCCATTTTAATTTAGTGATGTTGTTTCATGTTCCATTCTACTCAAACCTCTTGTGTTAAGTGTCCATAGTCAATAATGTTTCTTTACCTTTCATACCTTAGTTTTCATTTCTTGGTAGAAACAAAATCTTCTCTGCACTCTTCATGCATTTTTATCTCTCTTTAGATAGCTATAGCTGATATGAGTCTTAACCCGTAGTGCATGGAAGAACTTGATGATGAAGTTTTGAAAATTATCCAATTCCTTCAGTTGCCACTCTTGATTGAAAACTGGCAATTATGTATGCATGTTCACTATCACTCCATGACAATGTATCACTTGCTTCCCTAATGAAAGATGGTGCACTTAATTTCTATTCAGCATCATTTTAGCATTTTGAGATTGATTTCCTTGCTCATATGTGATTCTCATCTTCAATATTGCATTTGAATTTGATGGTCATGTATGGGTGATGAATCCATTTCACTTGCATTACTTTATGAGTTTCTCCTTCAGTTGGATGTTCCTTCTTGACACTGTGAATGCATTTCTTTTTTCAAAGCTCCAATTGTAGTCAAGGGGTAGCATGTTGAGCTCTACCCTTATGGGGGCCCATTTTACACCACATGAATTTAAGTCTTCAAAGAAGATCAAAAACATTAATTTTCCCATACCTACATAGGAAACAAACACGTTAGATTAAAAAAACAATTACAATGCTCCTGTGATGTTTCATTTTTTCAGGCTCGTTTGCATATGTTTGATGTTTGTTGCTCTAATGCATCATAAGTAGTATATTATATTCCTATTGACAAAGCACATAGTGGAATTCATATTTGGAGCTCTAACAAATTTTCTCAACATGATAAAAGTTCACTCAAGCTCAGGAGAAAAGATGGAGCAGCCACGACAAACCTCAATACTCAAGACTCAAAATAGGCAATGATGAATATGTTTTTCATTATATTCTTCTCCTCTTTTCTTAGTCTTCAGTTGTATAGTATGCTTCTCATCATGTATTGGATCAACTACTTCCACAACTTGTGTGGGATACATTCTCTCCTTTTCATTCCAATGAATATGAAACAACATTTATGCATTCTTTTTCAATTCTGCATCTCTCTTGCAAAATGTATGGAACATTATAGAATGGATAACTCAATACAAAATGGAAATATTATTCTTTGTATCTCATGCAATCTTTTCTTATGCTGTTAACATCAAATGAAAAAATTGAATGCCCTCTTAAACTAAAAACACATTGCATAGTTTAACTAAACAACTCATTGAAATTCCATTATATGCAATGGTTTAAGCAAATGCAAAAATGAATTGAAATTTTTTCACCTTAAAATGAATTTAATTTAATCAGCTCTACCAATTTGAGATGTGGTGAAAAATTGGTAACATTCTTGGTGATTTCTACTAAATTATTGCTTCCTAAGCATTAGACCAGTTGCCTTAAAGGAATCCATTGGGTGTAGAGTCAATTCTACCCATATCAAACCCAGAAACTCATGAAAATGAAACTTGGAATCCTCCAAACAACAACATAAAACAAAACCAAAGCAAACAACTAGGTCGTGGTGGCCAAAAATATGTGCAACAACACTTAGGGAAAGAAAAACTGAAATAAAATGTGCTTGCAGAAAAAATACTCTACTATAGTACAAAGAAACACTTATCTTTAGAGGAAATGCTTGAGGTAAATCCCATTAATTGGGATTGGTAGCACCTCTCTACTTAACTTGGATAGTTGAAAAGAGTTTGTTCTTTGCACTCTGTGATTACATATGGCCCATCCCAAATTGCATCAAACTTGGAATGCCTTCCAATTTTTCTCTTGTGTTCATCCCATTTGAATACCAAATCTCCAACAATGAAACCTCTTTGCTTAGCCCGTTTGTCAAAAGAACTCTTCATATGACTCTTATGGATCTCAAGCCTTCTCAAGGATTCTATCTTTGTCTCTTCTAACTCCATTAGTTCTGCAAGCCTCACCTCCATGGGCTGCTCTTCTAACAGCTCAAGTTCTTTGATAAAAATCAAAGTTGGTAACTCAATAGAAATAGGTAATTTGGCCTCCTTTCCATAAGTAAGGACATAAGGAGAGAAACTAGTATCTCTCTTGGGTGTTATTCTTTTAGCCCAAAGGGATAATTTTAGCTTTTCATGCTATGTTCTTTGATTGTCCTCAATGGATTTCTTGATGATTTTGATCAGATTCTTATTGGTAGATTTTGCTTTCCCATTACCCTAGAGGTAATAATTTGATGAAGTGTTCAAAAAGATATTATTTTTCATAGACCAGTTAGAAATATTTAAACCAATAAATGCTAAAGCATTATCAGAAATAATGGAATCCGATGCATCAAATCTAGATACTAAGTCTTGATAGAAATTTAGGATAGAGATTACATTTGCTTCTTTTAAAGTAACAACCTTAGTCCACTTAGTGAAGTAATTTGTAGTAGTTAAGATCCACTTGTGGCCTACACTTTAAGGTGAGTTAATAGGCCCAATAAAATTGAGACCCCACTTGGCAAAAGGCTGCTCCACTTGAATAGGATGTAAGGGAAAAGATGAAAGTCTTTACTTACCTGCAAACAACACACATTTTTCATATTTCTTCACCCAAGAAAATGAATCTTTGAACCAATCCAACCAGCAATAACTAGCCCTCATAATATTTAGGGTTGTTGTTCTTGTAGTAAAATGGCCACCTGAAGTCCCATTGTGAAATTCTTCTAGCAACTTATATGTTTGATTAGGCTCAATACACCTCAATAATACACCATGAAATTCCTTTCTATATAAAACACCATTAATAATAGAATAAGCGATAGCTTGCAATTTTTAAAACCTTCTCTTTGCCCTATCCAAACCTTTCAAGTATTCACCAGTCTGCAAGTAATGAATCATTTGTTGTACCTAGCTGGTACTAGGAGCAAAAACAATATCCTTCTCTTTATTGCTTAGCACTGTTGCAACATTTCCATCTTCCTCCAAGCCTTTTTTTGTACCTTCAATGAGCTGTTCGCACAAACCTTTGCCCCTAACAAGCTTAGTAACTTTGATATCAAATTAAAATTCTATAACATTTTTTATCCATCCAACCCTCTTGTCATTCACATCCTTATTAAGTAAGAAATCTTTCATGGTTCGATGACCAACTAGCAATTGAATCTTATTATTAGATAACATGTGTGAAATTTTTAAGTCTCCTAACAACTGCAAACACATGTTTTTCCATGAAAGAGTACTTTACCTCATAATCATGTAGCACTTGACTGAAAAAGGTCATAGGTTGCTCCAAAGCTTCATCATTTTGCTAGCACAAAATTGTAGAAACAATATCCACCTCTCCAAAAGCATAAAGGATGAAATACTTATCATAATTAGGATTGATGAGGGTTGGAGCAGCTGTAAGGGCCTCCTTTATCCACTCAAAGCTCCTATTACCCTCTTTGGTCCAACTAAAAGGTATGTTCTTTTTGAGAATTGTCGTGAGGGGTTGTAATAGAGTTGAAATATTGGGTATGAATATTCTCAAAAAATTAATTCTTCCAAGAAAACTTTGTAGACCCTTCTTATGAGCTGGCAAGGGTAACTCAAGAATAGCTGAAACTCTCTCTGGATTGATAGAAGTGCCATGCTTCGAGACAATGTGTCCAAGAATCTTACCTTCATGGACATAAAATATACATTTCTTTGGATTGAGAGAGGCTCTGAATTCTCTACATCTTTGAAAGATCTATCGCAAATGATCAAAATTTTTGTTAGCATATTTAGAAAAAGTTGTGATATCATCTAAGTAAACTAGAACAATTTTGTTCATGAGACCATGGAAACCCATGTCCATTTTCCTTTGAAATGTCATTCCTACATTGGAAAAACTGAATGACATCTTCTTGTAGGCCATGGTACCCCACTTAGTGGTGAATACGGTTTTATATTGATCCTCTTCCTTCACCAAGATCTGATTATAACCTAAGTACCCATCTAGCAAGGAAAATCTATCAGAACTAGAAACTACCTACAAGATTTGTTCCATTGAAGGAAGATGGTATTGGTGTTTAAGAGAAGCTTTATTCAAGTCCCAAAAGTCAACACATAACCCAATTTCCCCATTTTTATTTCTAACTATAACTAAGTTAGAAACCCAAGAAGTATGTTTGATAGGGAAAATTATGCTGCTTTCAATTAGCTTATTCAACTCTGCTTTCATAAGATGCTCCAATTTAGGATTAAGAGGTCTCTTTTTTTGTCTAATAGGTTTTGCATTGGGTTCTAGCTCTATGGTATGTTGATCTAACTTAGAGTCAAAGCCTTTTAAATCCTTGTATTCCCAAGAAAATACATCACTAAACTCTTGACATAACAAAATGAAAGCTTGTTCCTCCTCTTTTGTACATACCTTCTCCAATTTGAGAAGCTTGCCTTTGAATATTTCAATGGATTCATAGAACTCTTGCTTGACGGTCATGCTACATTTGTCCTTTCTTGCTTGATCATTGGAGTTGAAAATAGATTCCAATGTCACCAACCCCTTAGGAAACTTATTTGATTTCAGCTGCATGATTTGGTTGTCATATTGTTGCTACCATTTCTATTGGTTATCAGCTGTAAACACGGCCTCAACAACCAAGAAACTCACAATTTGTTCATCACTATCGAAAACCTATCAACTCACATTATTTTCAGGCACAGATGGTCTAACAACAATTTTTACATGCTGATGCCTCTCTATATTATGAATTTCATTTGGGATATCAAATTGAGCTCCTATGGCAGTGAGTCTATCCATGTTCTTATTTTGATTCCTAGGGATTGAAATGAGATTAAAAGCATTAAAGTCCTCTATTAAATCCCACACTCAATGTTTGTATATTTTAAGCACATGATGTCTTACAACATTCAAGTTCCTAAATTTATTTACAACTAGTTCAGAATCACCATAAACTTGCAAACATTTGACACCTCTTTTTTGGTCCCATTCTAGCCCATGGATTAAAGCTTCATATTCACTTGTATTGTTTGTACAACTGAAAGAAAATCTCGAGGATGAATAGTATCTATCTCCCTTTGGTGAAACTAGCATAACCCCTCGACCAACATCCATTCTACACCTGGAACCATCAAAGTACAACTTCCAGAGCTAATTATTTTTCTATTCTAGTTGATTTTGATCCTTGACCATATTAGGAATTATTGCATAGGCTACTAGATCTTATAGATTCCCAACCCTACCTCATCAATATGGATGGAAGGGTCAAGATCATAGTTTTCAGCTACCCACTCATCCAGGTTAATCTCTTCATTGGGTGTGTTAGGGTCTAAGGTCATGGGTTGATCTTCTGATTCACTAGTGAAACATAGGTTGACATTAATAGGGCTAGGAATGTATGGCTCAATGTGGTCTTTAGCCAAGGGTTTAGACTTGATGGTTACCTTTGTGCCATACCTAGTTCTAAAGAGCAGATGGGACTAATTAGCAGATAAAAACCCACCTAGGTTGGCTATGAAGTCCCTTAACATGCGAATAGAAAACAATGGTGGAAAATAAATAACGTAAATGTCTTGGGAAATTGCAAAATTGGGACAAGCGTGCAATGTAAGGGGTAAATTTTTAATAATACTAGTTGTTTGAACAACAAAACCATCTAATTGAACCACCCCTTTTGAAAAAGGCTTATAGACTAGACCAAGTTTATCAGCTAGGCTTTTGGGAATAATTGAACAAATAGCATCGAAATCGATCATACAATTATGAACAAGCTTATCCCCAATGATTAGGCTTAAATAGAATGAAGGAGGCTTTACCTCTTGCGTTTGCTACCCACTCCTAATATTTGGGCTGTTTGCAAGTACAACCTTATTCTTCTCTAGATTAGCAACATCATCAATTGAAATTTTAGCTAAAGCATCTTCTAACAAATTATTTTGACTTGGAATGTGTAAAGCATCCATAATAGACATACTAATAGTGGATTTTTTGAGATGCTCAACCACATTAAAAGAAACATGGCTCACCTTTTTCTATCCCATAGAGGCAACAACATAATTTAACTTTTGCAAAGGCTGTGTTTGTGCTTTTAACTTCCCCTTCTTAGGTTCACTTTGTATTCTTTGCAAGATCTACACTTTTGGTTGTGTTGTGGAAGCAACCTAAGGTAAAACAACATGAAAATTATCTTTAGCAACTTCCTTTTGAACATTTTTAGGCTACTGCCCGAGGTCAAAAACTCTCCTTTTTTCTCTAGTGTTGGTTGAGATAGGTAAATTTTGTTGATTCTATCCTTGAAAGTGATTAACTCCAACAAAATCATTTATTTTCCAATTTATTAAGGCAACCTCAAAATTACCTTTCTGGTCCACAATCTCATTTGATACACCCTCTTGTCCAGCATAACTATCTGGAACCACAAGATCTTGGTTCCTCATTCCATTTGTGTATACAAATTGGTTATATAGTTGTCTGCATGAATAGCACCAATCACATTCTTGTGCCATGCTATTTTGTGGGACAAGCTCTTTTGATGAACTAGCAACAATAGGGCTATAGGGTTGAAAAGGCTTAGCATTAAAATTCCTCCTTTGAACCTGATAATAATTTTGGAAAGGTGGCCTATTCTGATGGTTTGGCTGATATTGGGTTTGGTAAGGCCTATGCTCCTGAACAACTTGTTTTTTAAGGTTAAAAAATTCATTACTGACAGTTTTTCTGAAAGACTGCAAAATACCCTTTAGCTCCTGAATCTCCTTAGTTGGGTCTGGAATAGCATTTTCTTAGATTGCTTCCTGGTATCCTATGGCTGGAATTGGTTGTATAGTAGCTATAGGTGGTAAATTCATGGGAATGGGTGGCTGTATTTTGTGAAAGATAGGAATAGGTGGTCTCATGGCTATTTTCCCAACTTGAATGAGACAATATTTTTCCCTCACTACAATATCAAAGGCATTAGGCAATGTGAACCCACCCATGGATTGTATCATGAAAAAAATATCACTATTTAGGGATTTAATAAAAAATAAGAAGGCATGCTTAGGCGAGGATTTTACTGTTAAAGGGATTATATCCCATGTTCTTTGGAATTGGTAGTTGAAGTTTGCCATGTGCTCATGGGGAGCCCTTTTTATGGTGCTCAACTGCTCTAACAATGATAAGTGATCTGATTTATCCACAAACTATCGATGCAAACCATCACCAAGTTGGTCCCATGTTGCAATGGAATTAGCTAAGAGGCCTCTGAACCACTAAAGGTCTTTCCCCTTTAACGATGTAGCCAACAGTCTCAATGCCACATTATCTTCTATCACATTATGTACTAAGCATAAGGTTGCCACATCCTAGATATGTTTAATGGGAGTGGTATGGTCTTCACCAATGTAATATGTAAGCCCCTTAAGTGAAAATACTAGAATGTCATCATGTCGAGCCAACAAAAATGGGTTTCCCCCATTAAACGGTGTGAAGGAAAACTACCTTGCCATTGGCAGTGCTTGTGATACAAGAGTTGGATTTCTCTACATAGAAATGATAGGGCTCAGATCCAGAGGTGTAGATTTTTCCCTCCTAGTTGAGTCAAAAATCCTCCTCGGTGTTCTACCTCTCCTTCTTTGTGGGGAGAGCAGTAAGTATTCAAACGGAACAGGAATTTCTCTATTCTAAATCTTTCTCATACACTGCTAGCACAAAATTTGCAAATGAGACCAAGAATCAGAGTCGCTAGGTATATTTTGAAACCTTTAAAGGTTGAAAAAATACTACTGCATATACCAAACAAAAATTTATAATTTTAAAACAACTCTAAAGACAAGACTCTAGAGTCCCACCGGGAATGCCAAAAGTTGTTGACAACTAGGATTACACCCACAACCAAGTTAAACTTTCCTATCCTATTGCAACATGGAATCCCTCTCAGATTGTGGGTAATCTATAGTGAGAGTGAATCTCCATAGAGGGATGGTTCCCTCTAGTAAACCACCTAATCTAACAGAACTTCAGAGGATAGGGTTAAAAGGAAAAATTGAAACAAAGATCCTAAAACCTGAGATGATTTACCAGCAAATTAAGGATTTTTGACAACTTTCTACTCACAACAATCTCTTTTAAAAACTTGATTCTCTCAATACCACCCTAGAAATTTATAATTCAAAAGTGATTTGCATAAAGGTTCATCAAACAAAACACAAAATGCAACTTGAACTACATGAAACCCTTGCAAACAAACTTACAATGATAAGACATGAAGAGGATTTTGCATTGGAATCACAATTAACATCAAATTGTGAGTGTAAATTTGAAACAAGAAAAATAAGAAAGGAAAGTTTGCTACTTTATTGAAGATGAAGGAGTACAAGTTTGAAATCTTGATTCAAAAGAGAAGTTTACAAGACTCTACAATGAGTATGAGAGCAAGAAACATAATTTTGAACCCTGAGAAATTAAAATTTCTCCCACTTATAGCTATCAAGTGACCATAGTAGTGAAAAAATGGAAAAATCCAGCTCCATTGCATCTTTGAATTAGTAACTTTCTCCCATTTTTGAGCTTCCTAGAAAGGCCTAAAATAGAGCCTTAAACTACTCCAAACCACAAGAGAAAAGAGGAATATTTCTATCTCCAAGATACTGATCCAAAAAATCCACAAAATCAGGTCCAAACAACTCATAACTAAAATTAGAAAGTTCAGTTTGTCACGTCTTTTTCAAATTCACCCAAGTGATCTCCACTCAAAAATGGAAAGTCCAGTGAAGACTCAAGTACTTAAACTGTATTTTAAAAACAATAACAAAAACTAAGGTAACTTATAGAAACATTACCTTAATGATGTTTTACATCATGTGAAGTTTCAAAAAACAAAATAGAAACCTTCCCTATTACATCTGATTTTGAAATTTCAGTTAAAATATTTTTATTTTTGCAGTTTGAGTGAAATTAGATATTTTTCAAAAATCAAAATATTATTCAAAGGCTCCTATACATTTGATTTGTCTATAAAAAATCAGAAAAATTCAACTATGGGCTATATCCTATAAAGAAACTAAGGCATATGGGCAGCTTAACCTAGTGAACAGGGCTAAAGTGCATATGATTTTCTCATTAAATTATAAAGCAAGGTATGGGTTTGCTTGATTTTCTTTAAAAAACAAGAAAAATTCCTAAGGCATGGTTCGACCTAGGTAACATTGGAGACAAGATATTAATAAAGCATTTGATTTTTTAAAAAGAATGTGATAAAAATCACATTCAAATTAGGGCACTTGAGAAACCCTAACATCAAAACCAATTTCGATTCCTAATTCTTAGCATCATTTTCACTTGGTTGTTTTGGAAGAATGAAGCTCTACACTTGGCCACCATGGAAACTAGGGTTTGAGCTCCTCCATTTTGACATCTCTCTATTGCATGTTGAATTCCTTCTGTAACTCGATGGTTAGTTGCTTCTCCAACATTCTGAGTCACTTCGACTTCATTTTGAAAGGTTTTTGAAGTCTCAAGGCCGCGACCTCTAAATTTTTTCTAACCCATTCTTATGCCTTGCTTCTCTATTGGTTTCTCCTCCACTTCGAGCCACCATGGATAGTTTGACTTTGAGCTTCTTGGAAGACATACCCGCAGCTTCTGATGAGTTTTCTCCACAAAAAATCATGGTAAACATCTATGCTTCTCTATTTTGTGCATTTCCCTCTTAAATAAGTTCGATTTGAGATTTTTCAAAAAAAATATGAAGGATTTATGGTAAAATCTAAGTTTCTTTTTGCATAGGCTGTGACCATACATTGTGTATTTATCCATTTCTACAAAAATGATTTGGCTTTTGGGCTCGACTATGATAGGAAATCAATGAAACTTGTAAAAAAAGTGAAACAAGAGAAACTTCTACATTTTTTTTCTAAGGTTTGCAAACCCTTCATGCTTGTGGCCATGACTGTACCATTCATACTTTTTGAGAACCCCAACACTTTTGTAAGCTTGAGCCCTTCACTATCCTCTACATTTGGACTTTTTAAGAAAAACCCCAAGTGGGCTTGAGTTTTTTTGAAGATAAATTCTTCTCTTAGGTCGTGACTATGAGAGCACCAAACAAGGTTTTAATGCATCATAAACCAATTGTTCATTATGTGCAAAATATATAATTTTTTGTCTATTTTATCAACCTAGAAACAAAAATGGAAGCCATTTTAAGTAAGGCAAAAGCTTTAACTTTTCTGGGTTTTCATGAGAAAGTCATCATTGTTTCATTTTCTTCAAAATCCTAGCTTTATTAGCTCACTGTTCTGAGAAAACAAAAATGGTTCCATTTTCATGTATGCACTGTAAGTTTACTTTGTTTATTCTTGAAAGGCAAACTAAAACTAAAAACCTAGAAACTCTTTTGGTGAAACAACTGATTTCTTTGCACTAACAATACAATTTTCATTATGGCATTATTTCTCCCTTATTATCATGGATTTTTAATGAACACATTGGCCATCATGATGCATCTGTAGGTCATGACACCTCCATGGTTGCTTTTTATCATCCATTCTAAGCACTTTTAATATTCTAAAAATGCACTATTTGTTTTCAGACTTCACCACATGTTCATTCTTATTGTGAACATAGAAAAATGCAATGGGATCCTTTTATAACTATAGCATCAACATGCTGAAACAAGACTTGAGTTTTTGTACTCCATTTTACTTTAGTGATGTTGTTTCATGTTCCATTGTACACAAACCTCTTGTGTAAAGTGTCCATAGTCAATAATGTTTCTTTACCTTTCATACCTTAACTTTCATTGGTTGGTAGAAACAAAATCTTCTTTGCACTCTTCATGCATTTTTATCTCTCTTTGGATAGCTACAGTTGATATGAGTCTTAATCCTTAGTGCATGGAAGAACTTGATGATGAATTTTTGAAACTTCTCCAATTGCTTCAGTTTCCACTCTTGATTGACAACTGGCAATTACGAATGCCTGTTCACTATCACTCCATGACAATGTATCACTTGCTGCCCTCATGAAATATGGTGCACTTAATTTATGTTTTGCATCATTTTAACATTTTGAGAATGATTTCCTTACTCATATGTGATTCTCATCTTCAATCTTACATTTGAATTTGATGGTCCTGTATGGGTGATGAATCCATGTCTCTTGCATTAGTTTATGAATTTCCCCTTCAATTGGATGTTCCTTCTTGTCATTGTGAATGCATTTCTTTTCTCAAAACCCCAATTACAGTCAAGGGACATCATGTCGAGATCTACCCTTGTGGGAGACCATTTTACACCACATGATTTTAATTCTTCAAAGCAGATTAGCAACATAATATTTCCTATACTTGCATAGGAAACAAACATGTTAGATAAAAAAAACAAGAAGTACAATGCTCTTGTGATGTTTCATTTTCTCTGGCTCTTTTGCATATTTCTAATGTTTGTTTCTCTAATGCATCATAGGAAGTATATTATATTCCTATTGACATAGCACATAGTGGAATTCATATTTGGAGCTCTAACAACTTTTCTCTACATGATGCAAGTTCACTCAAGATTGGGAGCAAGGATGGAGCAGCCACGAAAAACCTCAACACTGAAGACTCAAAATGGACAATGATGAATATGTTTTTCATTATATGCTTCTCCTATTTTATTAGTCTTCAATTGTATAGTATGATTCTGATGATGTGTTGGCTTAGCTAGTCCCATGACTTGTGTGGGAGACCTTCTCTCCTTTTCATTCCAATGAATATGAACAATATTTATGCATTCTTTTTCAATTTTGCATTTCTCTTGCAATATGTATGGAACATTATGGAATGGATAAATCAATACAAAATGAAAATATTATTATTTGTATATCATGCAATCTTTCCTTATGTTGTTAACATCAAATGAAAAAATTGAATGCCCTCTTAAACTGTAAACAAATTGCATAATTTAACTGAACAACTCATTCAAATTCTAATATATGCAATGGTTTAAGCAAATGCAAAAATGAATTGAAATTTTTTCACCTTAAAATGAACTTAATTTAATTAGCTCTATCAATTTGAGCTATGGTGAAAATTGGTAACAATTCCTCCATCAACTCTACTGTCAAACTTTCCAAGATTGTCCTCATCTCTTTGGATGTAGCATTTACTTCCCAAATTTTTGAGTACTTTACTATGGGAGCTCTTCCATGTCATAGCTCAAATGATGTCTTTCCATACCTCCTCTAGAATAGTACTTTGTTAAGAGTGTAAACTGTTGTGTGTATTTCTTCTTTCCAATAGACCTATGTTAAACTTGCTTCCATGATCATTGTTCTAGTTGCTTCTTGAACTATCCGGTTCATTATTTCCACTACACCATTTTGTTGTGGTGTTCTAGGGGCAGATAGATGTCTTTTAATGTCGTGTTTCTCACAAAACTTCTTGAATTCATCAGAACTAAACTCCCCACCTCTATCAGATCTTAAACACTTGATTCTCCTATCAACTTCAATCTCAACTCTTGCCTTGAAAATATTGAATTTTTCTAAAGCCTCTAATTTTTCTCTTAAAAATGTAACCCAATTTTGTTTGGAATAATCATCTATTAAAATAATGAAATATCTATCACCTTGTAATCTTTTTGTTTTGGTTAGACCACATAGGTTAGTGTGTACTAGGTCCAACAATATAGTAGATGATTCTTATTTTCATCAGAATGTTCCTCTATCTTGTTTTCCTTCTTGACATCCTTTGAGATAATGTTGTCTGGTTTGGTTAGTCTTGGCAAGTCTTTGACTACTCTTGTTGAACTTATCCTTACCAAATTGTCAAAGTTGATGTGACACATCCTCTGGTGCCATTGTCATTGCACTAAGATAATAAGCATCTCTTTGTAGCACCTTCTAGTTGATACATATTCCCACTTGTTCTTTTTCCTTCTGCATAATAGTTCTGAAACTCTTCCGAATCTCACAACCATTATCTTGAACATTATAGCCATTCTCGTATATCTGTCCAAAACTCAAAATATTATGATATAAACCCTTCACATAGTAAACATTATTAGTGTTATGTTTTCCATCAAAGGTAATAGAACCAATTGCAACAATCTGTGTCATTTTATCATCTACAAATCTAATAGAACCTCCATCATATTTCTCAAGCTTCACAAACTTACTTTTATCACCGGTCATATGATTTGATCATCCACTATTAATCGACCATTCATATCTATTTCTTTTAAAAAATAATGGAGCTTCAGTTTTATCATTAGATTCCAGACAAATATTGGAAATATCAAATCTAGGTTCATCCTTTTCCACCAAAAACAAACAATCCTCTTGATCTGATTGATCATCTGAAATACTAGCATTTTCATTAACATAATAGGCCTTCTTATTGATTCTTTTAAACTTTTGTCTTGTTCCTTGTTTTGGACACCTAGTTGCTAAATGACCAATCTTTCCACATCTAAAACATTTAAGAGGTAACATACCTTTGTACTTGTCGATACCTTTCTTCAGTTTTCTTGTGAACTTTTCTTTCAACTCATCTGAACTTTCACTATTTGGATCTTCTTCTACTTTTTGTGGCTTTGAAGGTTATTTTAGATTTCTCCTTTTCTTTTCCAAATTTCCTCATCTCAAATGCGATCAAGGTGCCAAATAGTTGCTCTCTAGTGAATTTCTTTAGATCATAAACTTCCTCAATAGTTGAGATCTTGTCATTGTAGCTCTCTGGTAGGGTCATCAGAATCTTCTCCATAACATCTTCATTTATTAGAGTGCCTCCTTGATTTTTGACTTCATTTGCTACATTCAACTCTCTGAAAGTAGCTTGCTATATCTTCACCTTCTTCCATCCTAAAGTTTTCATATATGCACTTAGCTATCAACTTCTTTAATAATTTGTCTCTATCATTTCCTTCATAGATTTCTTTCAAATTTTCCCAAACTTCATAAGCAGTGCTCAATGAAATAACTTTTGTTAACTTAGTCTTAGACAAAGAGCTATAGATTGCATACCTTTCTTTTTCATTTTATTTATAGGTTGAAATCTCATCCACATTATTAGGAACATTTTTCAGTACAACATATTTTGTCTCAACAACTTTCCAAGTATTGTAGCATAGAGAAATCAGGTAACCTCTCATCTATGCTTTCTAGAAACTGTAGTCAAATCCATCAAACATATGGATTGTCAGTTTGTGTGTCATCAGATCTACCTCAAGTGGTTAATCTCTTCTTTGACAAACCAAAGCTTTGATACCAATTGTTGAACAATCTAAATAATTGAGAGGGGGGGTGAATCAGTTATCATAAAATAATTTTCTTGACCTTAAATAATCTAGTGCAATCTTAAATCAATTAGATAATAATTAAAATATATATGAACATGAAATTACATAACAACTCCATGCACAATTAACACTAGAATTTACATAGAAACCCAAGATTGGAAAAACCATGAAGAATGATAATTCTCAATTATAAAACACCGCTTAAGGTGATTTTTACAAGGGCTCATTCAAAAATTATCACTACAGGTAAGGCTCACTTCCAGTGGGATCACTGACTATTATAGCCAAAAGTAAAAAGGATCACTGCCAAAAGAAAAAGGCTCACTGCTAGAAGAATGATGAAAGGGAATCCATCGCTGGAAATAATTGTCACCAACAGTCACACCAGAAGAACCTCATTGTCTGCTACCTCTGGTTGTATAATTTTTCATACTTCATAATATTTGGATTTTCATATTTGCATTCACTATAATTTCTTTCATCGAAGAAAATCAAATTTTACTTATACCATTCCATGCCTTCATAATCTCCTAAGTTGACCAAACAAAATTTGAATTAGGTCACCACAAAACATTCCCATGGTGGAAAGGAATGAAACATGGACCATATAGAACCTCCTTGCTCAAATCAGCATGCTACATATTAACCATGATATTTGGAACCAAAAGAATAGAATATACATGTTACAATGCAAAAAATGTTTCGGGGCACGTTAACCAATTTCTAGATTGGTTTGGACCCATAAGAGTGTGTCTCATTATATTGCAAAATGAATGGGACCAAGAAAAGCTCAACCAAATATAGATCATCACAACTCAACATCTAGAGCACACCAATCCGGATCACCAAAGCATCAAAACCAAACCTTAATCAATCAACCAAGATATGTTGACATCAATGACAACCATTAATGAAAACAATCAACAACATCACATTCCAATAGAAGGACAAAAATGATCAATGCTATGGCTAACCAATTGATAAGTATACATGTGAATAAGTCAAGCATACATGTGAATAAGGGAAGTACAAGTACTCAAAAACATGTAAGCCTTGAAGTATACACATGAATACATAGTATATGCAAATTAATATAAAGTATATTCATGAATACAAGGTATACACATGAAAACACATAAGTTGCAAAGTATGGATTGTAATACATGTAAGCCACAAAGTATACATGTAAGTTGTAAAGTATACACTTGAACACTCGTAACTCATATCTATTGAACCATGGATTTATAATGAAAATATGGACACCATCGATAAAAAAGATTTGTATTAACCAAATAGCCAGGTAGGCATACACCAATATATGTCAATATAAGTATAAAATATATACAAAATAACCATATAGGCTTACGAGAATACCATATAGGCATACGATGTCAAATATATCCAATACAAAATATGTACAAAAATTCCATATAGGAATACAAAAAAGGGCTCTAGAATCAAAAGTCATTGTTTTGCATACCCTAGAAACCAATTCTTGCCCTTTTCTTGTTGATTAGATGGTGATAGGTCTATCACTCATTTGTTTTGAGGCTGAGGAGTTCTCCTCGTGCTCCTCATGGGGTTTAGTTCTTGGTGAAGCTTTATCTCTTACAATAAGAAGTAAAGACATTAATATATAGAAATTACATTATAAAAAAATGATATATTTAAGAAAATAATCACTTACCGCCATCTGAAAATCACTCTCATTGAGGGAAATATTCAAATTACCATGTTGAGGCATTTTGAAGCCCTGCAGAAACAATCCAAAGAGAAATTAAACTACGAATTAATAATGGTTTCATTTTTCACTAACTAACAACTATAAAAACAAACGTAAATTGAAATTTAGTAATCTTCCTCATACCTCTATGAGGGGCATCAAGTCTATAGCAGATGAAACACCAATCTCCATTTCCCTATGAACATTTGGAGGTGTGTCGACTTCCAACAACTGAAAATAAAACAACAAATTATTCAATCACGAAAACTACAATAGCGATGCACATCATGGCTTATAATGTATGAGATAAAATTTTGAGTACTTATTAAACTATATATTTTTTACTATCATGCTTACTATTTTCCCTATCCATAGCTTGTTCGAAAGAACCTATTTTTAGGCTTTTATCCATAGTAGCAAGGTGGTGAACTGTTTGATAAAATGCTTTGGTATAAATGTACAATAATTGTGGTAGCATAAAGAAGGTAGTGAATTGTTTGAAAAAATACCTCAAAGAAATGGGGTCTCATGGTGATGGAATTCCACCACCATGAGATTGCATTTCTTCAAGGCATTTTTTTAAACTACTCACTACCTTGACTATGATATTTCTTACTATTATACTTTGATATATTTTTTCCAAGCATCCATAGTTTGTTCGAAAGAACCTATTTTATGATTTTAGCCATAGAAGCAAGGAAGTGAGTAGTTTGATAAAATGCTTTGGTATAAATGTATGCAAAATGTGGTAGCATAGAAAAGACAATAAGCTATTTGAAAAAATGCCTCGAATAAATGTAGTCTCATGGTGATGGAATGGCATTCCATCACCATAAGACCACATTTCTTTGAGGCATTTTTTCAAACTACTTACTTCCTTGTCTTTTCCATTGCTTACTATTATGCTTTGATATATTTTTTCAAGCATCCATAGTTTGTTGGAAAGCACCCTTTTTAGGTGTTTAGCCATAGCAACAAGGAAGTTCAAGTAGTTTTATAAAATTATTTGGTAGACATGTATGGAAAATGTGGTAACATAGAAAATATAGTGAGTTGTTTGAAAAAACACCTCAAAGAAATGTGGTCTCATGGTGATGGAATGGAATTCCATCACCATGAGACCACATTTCTTTGAGGAATTTTCTCAAACTACTCACTACCTTCTCTATGTTATTGCTTACTATTATGCTTTGATAGGTTTTTTACAAGCATCTGTAGTTTGTTGGAAAGCACCTAATTTAGGATTTTAGCCATAGCAACAAGGAAGTGAGTAGATTGATTAAATGATTTGGTAGACATGTATGGAAAATGTGGTAGTATACAAAAGGTGGTGAGTTGTTTGAAAAAATTCCTCAAGGAAATATGGTCTCATGGTGATGGAATGGCATTCCATCACCATGAGACCACATTTCTTCGAGGCATTTTTTCAAACTAGTCACTACCTTGTCTATGCTATTGCTTACTATTATGCTTTGATATATTTTTTCCAAGAATCCATAGTTTGTTGGAAAATACCTTTTTTATACCTTTATCCATAGAAACAAGGAAGTTCAAGTAGTTTGATAAAATGATTTGGTATACATGTATGGAAAATGTGGTAGCATAGAAAAGGCGGTGAGCTATTTGAAAAAATACCTCTAAGAAATGCGGTCTCATAGTGATGTAATGGAATCCCATCACCATGAGGCCACCTTTCTTTGAGGCATTTTTTCAAACTACTCACTACCTTGTCTATGCTATTGCTTACTATTATTCTTTGATAGATTTTTTTCCATGAATGCATAGTTTGTTGGAAAGCACCTTTTTTAGGCTTTTAGCCATAGTAGCAAGGAAGTGAACTGTTTGATAAAATTCTTTGGTAGACATGTATGGAAAATGTGGTAGCATAGAAAAGGCGGTGAGCTATTTGAAAAAATGCCTCAAAGAAATTGGGTCTCATGGTGATGGACATCACCATGAGACCACATTAATTTGAGGCATTTTTTCAAACAACTCATCGCCTTGTCTATTTTGTTGCTTACTATTATTCTTTCATATATTTCTTCCAAGAATCCATAACATAGACAAGGCAGTGAATTGTTTGAAAAGATGCCTCAATAAAAAGTGGTCTCATGGAATGTCATGACAAGAAAATGAAATTGGTAGCTGCTCCTAGTTATTACTTATGCTATGTGAAGTAATTGCATGACTATTTATGTTGACTTTCTAAACTTGACTATATTCTAGTTGAAATTTTGTCATCTATCAACATCTAGTTATTAGTTATGGAATGTGAAGTAATTCTTTGACATTGAAATATGTGCAATGCGATGTAATCAAGGATATGAATATAATCTACACAAATCTCTTAAGTATAATTCATTAGTTAAACTCTTCATTCTATTACTTGTGTGAAGGTTTGTCCAACTCCATTGGCACTCAGAGGTGTTCCCATGAAACCTCCAATATTAGATTATTCAACATTCAAAATTAGATATTAGAATACCATTCATATAACAATGCTATTAAAGTATAATAAATTTATAATTATTTACTAGTTACATACCTCAATGGTAGATGCAATGGAGTAATAAGCAGGTGCAACATCGGCGTGTCTAGTATTAACACTGTGACCCTGAAATTTTATTACAATCATAAAAAGAATTAGTTAATCTTGCATTTAAAAAATGAAATTCAATAAATTAAATTCAATGAACATGTTAACATTTACTTGAGTATCGATGCCATAAGCTTGATTCAAAATTTCAGCTTCCCTCGCCATCTCTGTACCTATAGATATATTCTATGTAGCAGACTCTTCAGTATCGGTGGGGTCATATGTACAAGTCACCCCACAAACTTGACACAAATGTGGTGGAAGCCTAGCACTCAAAGACTACCCACAATGGCACTATACTATAGGAATGACACTCTGGGTCAAAGAGGTGATAACCTAAAAAGTATCTACCTTGACACTCTCCTTCACAATGGAATGATAATGATGTGCTCATGATCCGACCTAGTGAGAGCTCATCTTGCTTGCTTCCTAGGATCCAGTTGTTCATCGGGTCTATCTTGAGCCAAACCTCCACCTCTCCCCTGGAAGTCCCTCATATCAAAATAATTCAGGATTTTGTTCAGGATGAACTCATAATATAGTTTTCTTAGGAAATACTGTGGGACTTCACAATTGTTGCATGGTGGGTAATAAAAAACTATGTACCACCTATCCCAAAAATTGTTTCTAATCCCTTAGTGGTGGCACCAATGGATAAGAAACCTCTTCGCATTGAGGCGAAGATTTTGATTTGTGCATGGGTTGGTGAATAATGAGCACAAATCTAATTTTGTAATTTTTTCATCTTTTATATATTTATATTATAATTTATCTCAATAAAAATTCCTTGCCACTTTCCTCCTATCTTGCCAACCAAATAATTGTTTGTTGATTGCATCTACATGTTTTAATAATTCTTTAAGAGAATTTGCAAGTTTTCTTCTCTCCATGATTGAACCTGCTGGATCGTTCAACCTCGTGATTAACTCAATTTGTTTTTTATTGTTTTCAATTTCATTCATTAAATTTTGATGAGTGCCAAGAGGATGTTGAGGGATTGGTGGAGGAGATTGTTGTTGTGGTTTTTCAACTTGAGGATTTTGTTGATGTTGTTGTTGCTCTACTTGTTAAGGATTTTCAAGAGGGTTTTGAATAGGGTTTCCAGGATCATTATCATCTCCTTCAAATTCAAGAAATGAATATAAAAAACAACCTAAAACTAACAAATTCATAACAAGAAACAAAAAATCCTTACATCTTCGACCTCCCTATTGATGTGGTGACTCCTGACAACGAAATAGTGACAATTTGATGAAAAAATTGCAAGATTCACTCCTCCCAAAATGCAAGCACACAAAAGAAGGGATTTTAGCCATAGGAAAAAAAAATAGTCACAAAGAAAATGAGCTCAATTTCCTTTTTTCTTGCATTTAATTGCTCATAATGTGATCGCATTATTTTGTGCTCATGTTATAACATGAGCACAAAATAGGCTTGGTGTGGTTGAGCCTTAGGATTGACACACCAAGCCATATAACACACTCACGTTATGAGCTATCAATTTTTTTTTCTAAATTTTCCCACAAATTGGCCCCCCATCTTTTTGCACCCGCTCATAAGTGTTAGGTCAATTTTACATGTCTACATTTTCCCCCTCTTTGAGACAAAGTACTAGTTGCTTTGTTTCAAAGATTCAATGTTTAGATCAAGTTTTTAAAAAGATTATATGCCCCACTATGCCCCGATGGTCAATGGAATGATGGTAGGAATCTAGGCTGCACCCTCGAGAGGTTGGCCGAAAATTGGAATTTTGAGGTCAGGCTCATGACACTGTTCTATTTTAGTTTAGATGTGTAGAGAGCAAAAAATTAAGCCTATAGGTCTTTTGTTGCTCATTCGACTATTCTCGAGAGCTCCTATTTTTAACCTAGAAAGGTTTCCTAAGTAAAAATTAGGGTTTTTGGGGGGTTAAAATAGGTAATTAGGGTTCTAATTTCATCATTTGCATTTTGATCCCATAGTGATTTCTTGCCTTTGGTTTTCTCATTTTTTCAGTTATCAAGGAGCTATGTCAAGGATTTAGGGTGCCCCACATAGCCTGGAATTTGTTCAAGAGTTTGGGCGGCTCGTAGGCGTTGGTGCCTCGGTATGTACCCTCTCGATCCTTGTTTTCATCTTTCTATGCTTCTATAATTAATGCTTTAAGTCCAACTAGTCAAAACCATTTTTTTTAAGATTTTGGCACAATTGAGTTGGTTTTGGTGCTTTTTTGTTTGTAATTTGGTCACTTCTAACATATTTCTATGCACTTGCTCTATTTTTTCGCTTTTGTCTACTTGTCACTATTTGGGTGCTCTTGTTTTAAATTTTTTTATGTGATACTAATGATATTGTGATGCAGGATGGATGTTAGTTAGAAGAATTTTTTATGATGGATATAAATTTAATGTTGTTAGTGGTTGATGAGTTTCTTTCACTTTGCTTGGAGGCTTTGCATTCATAACAATCCCATTTGATGTAGAAAAAAGATACGATGCACAATGTTATTAATGACCAAGGTGACTTTGTATCCACTGCGTGGACTTTTGACTCGACATACAAAGAATATTCTTGCTCATACCAAACATATAATTTTAAAAAAAATATATATGGTTGGGTTATGTTAAAACCTTTCAAACTTGTTACACAGAGAAGTATAGAATACCTAACATGCACCTGCTACACAAACTATTTCAAAACAACTTCCATACACTCAATTATGTAAGTATTCATCGTGGTAGTATTACAAAAAAATCTTACAAACAACAAACCGAAATGATTCTTAATTTCCCCCATTCCTTCTCTAAATCCTTATGGACATTCTTGAGAGATCCTAGGAATGAGTCGATAAAATAATTCATAAAGATAAGACTATAAAAAGATTAAAATAAGTTGCATTATCACTTGCTATATCTTTTTGGGGTGGGGCTATTATCAAGTGTTTATCATGTCTATTGTAAGAACAAATCCATTAAGCATATCTCAGGATGTTGTTGGTGAATTGTCAAAAAGATAGGTAGTTAATACTCTAGCATTGTTTTAGTCTGTTTGTAATAAAAGATTTGCAATTGTTTTCTTGAAAGTTCTAGCTTTTGATGTTTTCTTTCTTTGGTTGTTTGTCTTGTCAAAGGGTTAAGATGACGATTTTTTTATTATGGGTGAAAAATTTATTGCAAATTATGATGATGGAGTAGGACTTTATTTTTTTGATTTTTTTTGAGTTTTTAAGATGTTATTTTTGTTGTTTTTAGGGGATTAACCTAGGGCCTCGAGGCTCATCAAAGAAAAGACTTGCCTACATTTTTTAACAGAGTCTCATAGTACGCTAGGTTTGAAAAGAGGTTGTTCTTGATCTTTTCTATTTTGAAAATGTTTTTTGTATTTTATATTGAATGTTTTTGGGTTTTGTAGTTTTTGACTAAGCATGATAGAATCCTAAGGGGACTGACCTAAGGTCTTAGGGGATGATAAGAGATAATCCTTTCCTATGTTGTACTACAGAGATCACGTAGTTTGTTTTGATTTTTTTTGTTTTCTAGTTGTTTTTGATTTTGTTGTTTTGACCATGATAGCATGCATAAAGATCTAATCCACGACTAGCTTTGGGAAGTTCCCTCCAGTTTGGGACAAGACTACTTTCCTAAATCAATAAAAATCCATGGTTGGACACTTGTTTTAATATGAGACTAAATGGGTGGATGTCTTAGATAGTATCGATAGATAACGATGTAAGTATTATTCAAACATAGTGCCGGTTTGCTAGGTTTTCTCTACAGTACCTGTTCTAGAAGTGCCACAAAGTGGTTTTCACTAAAAGAACATTTTATTTCTCTTTACTATTTTCTTTCTTTTTTATTTTTTTGCTTCTTTTCTTTTGTTTTTCTCTTTTTGATTTTGTTTTGGATTTTTTATCCTTTTGCCTAGGGTGTAAGATGTTGAAAACTTGGATTGATATTTCACTTCTTTTTCAAGAGGATATGTTGTGAGAAATCTTACTTGAACTAGCTTGAGGTTCAAGTAACTGTTGATATCTTAGAAGTGTGAGTGAAGGAATAATCCATGTTTTTGGTATCTTTGGAGGTTACCTTGGTAGTGCATTGGTGGTACGCCTTGTTGTTGGGATGATTTTTTTTAAAAGGTTACCTTGGTGGTGCGTTGTTGGGATAACTTGTTGTTGGGGTGAGCTGTATTGAAGGTTGCCTTGGTGGTGCATTAGCAGGATACCTTGCTGATGGGACAAATTGGGAAGGGTACTATGTAGCACACCTTGGTGTTTGGACAATGCCTAGATCACAATGTGAGCTAGAAGACATAGATCAAAATTTATTTTGAAGCAAGAGGTAAGTACTTGCCCCTAGTTTCTGTCAATGTAGGTGATGGATTATCTTGTGATAGGATAACATATTTGGATAAAGTATGCCCTTTTGGAAAATGTCTCATGTCTCATATAATGTTGGATATGATAGGATCAATGATAGTGATCCATGTTAAGATGTTTTCCATAAGAAAGTGTAAAGTGTACACCAAACATTTGTCAAGATCAAGGTAAGTTGGATTTGGATAAAAATGGACTGGATTTATTATGAATCAATTGAGATGCTTCCACCTGAAATGGTGCATGTAGATGCTTGATCCTGCACATGAAAAATATTTTTTAGGTTTTCATCATGTTACTTGTCCAAAGCACCACCATAGTGGTTTTCACTAGAGGATGATTTTTCTCTTGACTATTTTCTTGATTTTTTTGTTTTTTATTGATTTTTTATGTAACACAAGAGCCTGTTTACTAGGTTTCTATTATGGTGACATTTTTGTTTCATGTTGAACCACCTGGTGGTATTGATGTAGATGTTGTTGGTGTTGATATGGTTGTTGTTGAGCTACAACAAATTTCTATGATTAGCTTCGTTTTTTGCTTCCACCCAGTGTTTTAATGTATTTTCTCCATTTTTTGGGAAAATTTGGTGCTATTTTTGGAGACTTTTGCGCCAACCAAAACAAGCCAGTGCCAATTTAGGCACAAATTGGCACCAAAATTAGTGTTACAATTAGCGCCAAGATTAGCACCGACATTTACGCCTAGTGTAATGCCCTTATTAAGGCCTAGATTAGTGCCAAGATTAGCACCAAAAAGTACGCCTCTAGTAATGCCTAGATTAGTGCCTAAATTAGCAACCATATTAATGTATACATTAGTGCCCATATTAGCACCTAAAGTAACACCTATTTTAGCACCTGATTTAGAGCCTTTTTTGGCACCTAGTTTAGTGCCTAATATATCACCTAATTTAGTTTCTAATTATTTTGATCTAGTAGGGATTAAGGGTGTTAGAACAAAAAATCCTTCCCCAATATTCACTAGCCTTCAGTTGCTTGCCTACATTTTCACTTGCATCAAAAGATCTACTTCCTTTGATTTTTCAACGTATTTAACATTAAATGCAATAATTTGTGTGACAAGATGCATATTGTCACTAGCATTCCCTTTGTATATACCCATTTATTTACCGCAGTAATTTGTGGAGATTAAGGGTTGAGGGTTGATAATTGAGGGTTAAGGGTTGTTTAATGTATACTATAGAGGGTTGAGGGTAGAGGGTTGAGGGATGTATATGGTTCAAGGATTAGGGTTGAGGGTCCAATGTATAGGGTAGAGGGTATAGGGGTTAATGAGGGATTAGGGTTTAAGGGTACTTGAGGGTTGAGGGTAGAGGGTAGATGGTACTTGAGGGTTTAAGGGTTGAGGGATTAAGGTTTGAGGGTTGAGGGATTAGGGTATAGATTTTACTTGGGTTCAAGGGTTTAAGGGTTGAGGGATTACTAGGTTCGACTTGGGTAGAGGGTATTGGGACGTTGAGGGTATAGGGTATAGGGTTGAGGGATTACTAGGTTCGACTTGGGTAGAGGGTATTGGGACGTTGAGGGTATAGGGTATAGGGTTGAGGGATTAGGGTAGAGAGGGAGTGATGGATTAATGGTTGAGGTATTAAGGGTTGGGGGTTGAAAATTGAGGGTTGAGGGTGGTTTAATGTACACTAGGGTAGAGGGTAGAGATGGTAGAGGGTACGTGTAAGGGTTTAGGGTTTAACTAGGGTTGAGGGTCCAATGTATAGGGTAGAGGGTATAGGGGTTGAGGGATTAGGGTTAATTAATGGTATTTGAGGCTTGAGGGATTAGGGTCGATGGTATAAGAGTTTACATATTTTTTGGTTGAGGGTAGAGGGACATATAGGGTTTAACGGTATAGGGTTTAGGGTATTGGGTTGAGGGTATAGGTAGGTTGAGGAATTAGGGTTGAGGGTAGAGGGTAGAAGGTTTAAGGCTAGTTTAGGGTTTAAGGGTTTAGGGTTGAGGGATGTTAAGGGTTGAGGGTTTAGGGTTTAGGGTATAGCTAGGATGTTGAGGGTATATGGCTGAAGGTAGATTAGGGTTGAGGTTCCAATATAGAGGGTAGAGGGTATAGGGGTTTACTAGGGTTTAGGGTTTAAGGGTTGAGGGTTGAGGGATTAAGGGTTGAGGGTTGAGAATTGAGGGTTGACGGTTTAATGTATAGGGTAGATCAGAGGGTAGAGGGTAGAGGTTTTAAGGGTTGAGGCTTTAGGGTTTAAGGTTGAGGGTAGAGGGTTGAGGGTATATGGTTGAGGGATTAGGGTTGAGGGTCCAATCATGTATAGGGTAGAGGGTGCAACTATAGGAGTTGAGGGTATGTATATGGTACGTACGTTGAGGGATTAGGATTTGAATAAGGTTGAGGGTAGAGGGTAGAGGGTAGAGGGTAGAGGGTTAATTAAGGGTTGAGGGTTGAGGGATTAGGGTAAAGAGTTTGGTAATTGGGTTTAAGAGTTTAACTAGGGTTGAGGGATTAGGGTCGAGGGCAGTAGAGAGTACTAGAGGGTATATGGTTCAATGATTAGGGTTTAGGGTGCAAAGTATATAAAGGGTTTAAGGGTTTAGGGTTAAGGGACATCAAGGGTTGAGGGTAGAGGGTTGAGGGTATAAGGTTGATTAGGGACGTTGAGGTTCCAATGTAGAGGGTAGAGGGTATAGGGGTTGAGGGTACTTGACGGTTTAAGGGTTGAGGGTTGAGGGATTAACTAGGGTTGCGGGTTGAGGGTTTAATGTATAGGGTAGATCAAAGGGTCATAGAGAGTATAAGAGGGTTTAAGGGTTGAGTCTTGAGGGTTTAAGGTTGAGCGTAGAGGGTAGAGGGTTGAGGGTACATGTAGGTTGAGGGATTACTAGGGTCAAGGGTCCAATGTATAGGGTAAAGGGTATAGGGGTTGAGGCTGGATTAGGGTTTAACTAGGGTAGAGGGTTGAGAGTTGAGGGTTGAGGATTGAGGGTTAAGGGTAGAGGGTAGAGGGTAGAGGGTAGAGGGTTAATTAAGCGTTGATGGATTAAGGGTTGAAGGTTGAGGGATTAGGGCAGAGAGTTTAGTAATTGGGTTTAAGGGTTTAACTAGGGTTAAGGGATTAGGGTTGAGGGTAGAGGGTATAATATGGTTCAAGGATTAGGGTTTAAGGTTGATGATAGAGGGTTGAGGGTATATGGTTGATGGATTAGGGTTGAGGGTCCAATATTATAAAGGCCAGTAGAGGGTATAGGGGTTGAGGGTATGTACATGGTTGAGGGATTAGGGTTGAGGGTCCAATGTATAGGGTTGAGGGTATAGGGGTTATGAGGGATTAGGGTTTAACTAGGGTTGAGGGTTAGGGTAGATGGGTGAGGGTTAATTAAAGGTTTAATATATTTTTCTCTAATTTTTTGAAAAAGTTGGCAGTATTTATCGAGATGGTGATATATATTTTACGTCGAAGACGTATCCTATTTGAAGAAGACAAACATGAAACTTCCAGTTGATGGTTGATATCAGATTTCTGACCCTTGAATCTATTTGGTCCATTGATACTCTTTTCTTGATTTTATCACATTATAATAATACTTTACCTGCAAAAGTCTACATTGCACTCCATAATATCTTACACGGATTGCATATAATTTATTTTTGTGTACTGCATAATATCTTCTACCGCATGTGGTTAAAGTATTTTTTATTCTACATTTGTATAGGCATGTAAATATTATTTGTTTTGCGAGCCCTAAATTACCACACAATAGATGGAATTACTTTGTATTCTACTAAATTGACTATTCTACCATTTTACTCCCTACTTGTTATAAATTTACAAACCACTTGGTCAAAAAAATACTCTATGTATATACATATTTCTTTTTTAAGTATTTAATTATAATGATTGTACTATTTTTTTTGGTATTTAATTATAAGGATTTGTCTTCTTTTTATTTTCTTTTCCATTTTAAAATTTTGAAGAGGTAAAATGAACATTTAGTAATTATAATTTTTTTTAGATAATATTAGTTGAGTTTTTTTAAAATTTTAAAACTATTTAAATACCTAGTATAAATAAAAAGTATACTTACTAATTCTAAAGTTTAAAATGGAAAAAAAATAAAAAATAATACAAATCCTTATAATTAATTAAATACTAAAAGAAAACACAATCGAACGTTACCCTCATTTATACCAGGGGGTACGACATTCCTGGCTGGTGGTTTCGACATGAATTTTCAGTAACTCAAAGGGTGGAACGTACACATTAAAATGAATTACATGAAAGGGTGGCATTTATTTTAATCCAAAAAAGGTGATGATCTCTGCATTCTGCATTTTCGTTTAGAGGCTTTGCTTGGGTGAGAAAGAATAATGGTGAAGGATGCAAAGTATGTAGTGTTTAAATCGGATGAGGTGTTGTCCGCCTTTGGGAATGATACTCCAATTTTCCTGGATTGTATTGTGAGTCAAGGGGGTTTCCAAAAAATCATGGACCAAAGGCTCAAACAGTTTCTTCTAGAGTTTGATCCCTTGATGGTGGCTACGGTGAAAGTGGTTTTGGGTCGAGAGCATGTGGCCTATAGTGAAATTGTTCGAGTTAATTCCCACATAGTCTCTCATTTTTTGGAGTCTTTGCATGATCAAAGCACCCCAAAGACCTAGTTCGGGCAATGATGATAAATCTATTCAAGCCTAATCTGCTAGGCAGCATTGATGAGGTTATTTCGGCCTCTATTCTCGTCTCTAGGGTGCCACGTCTGAAATACTTGGAAGTGCTCAAAACTCCTAGTGTAATGGTCCAATTTTTTCTGCTTCTATTGGAGTTGAAAGGAGCAGTGCTATTCAGACATCATATGGTTGCTGCAGTTGGGGTGAAGTATCTAAAAAATTCTCTTTAGCTAGTGGAGACTGAGGATTTAGAGTGGGTGGAGGAATTCAATGACTTCGCCCATCTCAATGGCTTCATGTGACCTCAAGCTCATGGTGGGATGGCTCTAGTTTTTTGGCTTCTATGATCGCCGGTGGCTCCTAGTGGTGGTTCGGTTAGTTTTTTGTGATGTTTTGGTGGTTGTCTTGGCCTCTGGTGAGGCTCAAAATGGGTGGTTTGGGTAGCCTAAAAATTATGAAGCATAGTTCTAGCTTGTCCGCTCGAGTTTTTGGCTGGTTGGAAAATCTATTGGAAATCTATTCCTATAATGGCAGGCGATCTATAATTTTTTGAATTTTGATTAATACAATCTCCTGCTTACATACCAAAAAAAATTAAATACTAGTTGTATGTTGTTTTTGGTGGCTATAAGTGACTGTATTGCTGGTTGTTAGCTTGGTTGTAATATTTTTCTCTCTTTTGGCAACCTTTGTTACATCCTTTTTGTATTATTTGCATTGTTTAAATAAATAAAAATTAAATACTAAACAAAAACAATATGTATATGCAAAAAGAATGTACATTATAATTCCCATTCTCAGTATATTAGTCGAGTTTTTAAATTTATTTTTAAACTGTTTAATTATGAGAATTTTTTGCTTGTAATTGGAAATTATAATTTCATGTTGACCTACTTCATTTGGTTATCGATCGTTTAAGTCATGAGTTGAGTCATTAAAATAATTCTTTGTACCACCCCCAAGTTCTAAGGTAGTCAATCATCACATATGGTTAATCGTTTAAATGCTCCTTATAATCGGGCCATAATATTTTTTAATTTACTTACATTTAAGCCATCTCGCATAAGGTGATTCAAAGGAGTGCAATAAGGTGGTAAACAACAAGAAGATAAATCATACACCGCTATACCATCGGGAGGGTGAGCAACATATGTGGTAGAGTGGTGTACACCACAACTCTGCAACAAGAAGTCTTGATCAAGGTGGTAGAGTGGTAAGCATGGAAGAAAAGTGGACACCACAATACTGCATAAGGTGGATAATATGGATGCGGTAGAGTGGTATACACTGCAACCCCACAGTAAGAGGTCTTAAGCAAGGTGGTAGTGCAGTAAACATCAAAATGCAAGGGAAAAACACTGCCATACCACAGTGAGTATAATAAGAGATGGTTGTAGTACGGTAATCGTGGCATCATTATAATTTACAGCAATAAATTCCCTCACACATGCTTCAAAATTAATTTCAAGGATTTGAGCTTGTTGGGAAATTATTTGGTGAAGAATTGGCATTAATACTAATATGACTAAATACCACACCCTCAAAATCAAATGAATTTTCCTAATACTATGCTTAGTCGAAATACATTGTTGTGGATGGAGTAGAGGACGATAAGAAAAGGAGATTTGTGAATGAAGAGCACTCGAGTAAGTACACGAATAACCCTTTGAAGAAGCTTGATTGGTGTAGTATTTGGTAGAGCTCTATTATTTGAAGTCATAGTAGGAAAAATTAAAATGTTCCTTCTAAAAGAAAACAATTGGAAGTAAAAGAAAGTAAGGCCAAAATTAAGGAAGAAGAACCTAAGGTAAAGAAGAGACCACTCTACCAGTCTCTATTAGATTAATTCCAGGATCAACCAAGGAGGAAAATAAGAAATTTCTCATAGACACTGCACAAGGTTGTAGGGATGCTCTCATTCCCAAATTTGGGTGGGACTTATTTTGGTATTTTTACAGTAAGAGAAATGAGAAGATTCCAATGTCAAACCATTAGATGTTGGATTTAGCAAAATTGATTGTCCCGAACATGTTTATTGATGTGGATTTTATCGATTACTAGCCAAGAATTATCACTCTGCAACCAAGACAGTAAGGTTTCCAAATGGCTCAATATTGGTAGAGGTAACCAGAGCTACTATCATTGAGTGTTTTGGCTTAAACAAGCAGGCTTTGACCAAAATAAACCTACAAAAGAGTGAGGAAGATTATAAGAGGTTGAGAATAACTTATATAAGTGATGAGATACCCCTATATATGAAAAGAGGCATTAGTAGTAGAACGATTCCCATTTCTACTTCCAATATTGAACCATTCACTGTGACAAATTTTCAATATTATTTTGTGAATATATATCTAGCTTTGTGCCAAGTACTAGGGGTGGATGCTCAAGATAAAATTACAATAATCCTGATAATGATGGCCATGACAATTCAAAACCCTAAGACTAATATTGAGTATGAATTTGCTTCATACCTTGAGAGGGCATTGGATGATGAATTCTCACAAGTCATAGAGGATAGAGCATATACTATTCCTTACTATGCCATTTGATACTATATTAGAATCATGACCATTGGACTAAACAAATGGACTTGGCTAGAGTGGATGAACAAAGGAACGCCACACCTATCTAGAAGTGGTGCTATATTTGGGATAGTCGGTGCAAGAATTCAAGCTTTTCTATATTCTATGAAGACTTTTTGCACAAAATCCTTCAAGTTCTTGGTTATTCAATTCCAATATTGCCAAACAAAATGCAGCAATTGTTAATACCTTTGGCCTTGAGACAAGAATAGGGTCACGCACATAATTTTGGTGATTAGTTCTTTTTCCCATAAGTTACCATAATAAGAATCTATGGCTTCCCTACTACTCCACACATACTACCAAAGTTTTTGCCACTTAGATTAGAATTTCTTGAATTTATTTGGCAAATGATGTGGATGGAAAAGGATGTAATGCACAAACAAAATAAGGGCACATTTTTGCCAAAATAAACCAAATGTGGAGACTGGACAGTAGGCTCAGATACACTAGAGGAGTTGCAATATTACTTGAAGAAAATATATGCATTGGTTTATGGAAAAGCAAGAGCCTTTGACCCTAAAAATCATATGAATAAAATAAGGCATAATCTTATTACCAAAATGATAGTGGCACACCAAGTATATTATGAGGAAGATGTGATAAGAAACTGCCTTAATTTTCCAGAGGTGTGCCTTAGATGAAATAAATGGGATCTTATAATGAAGCTTGAAGGAAGGAAGAAGCAAAATGACATAAGTTTCCTTGGCTATTTCATTGAAGAAAAAGACCCCATCAGGAGGATCAATCAGATAATTGATAAATTTGAGGATTTGTATGGTAAAAGATAAGTGTGTCTTTAGGAACATGGTGGTAAGATAACTACAAAGCACACCCTGGACACATCATCAGAGTCTCCCATGGAGAAATTTCCTCCCAAGAGACAAAATAAACATATCATTGAGCCATTGGTACCTTATGAGGAGAGTGAAGGGGTGGGAGATACTAAAGATGTGGCCACTATATTGCAATTATTAAAGGGTGATATTGAGGTTGATCAACCCATCCATGACACTAGCACTCATAGGTATGAGGAAAGGATGGATGATGCAAAAAAAATAAGTGCAGAGATACATGAAAATGAGAGAAATTTTTTCCAAGAGGTTTATAGAGGATGATGAGTTCATCAAGACTCTAGAGTTTAGGGATTTTTGGACAAAGATGAAGATAAAATAAATTAAAGAGAAAATGGAGTTAGATGAAGTGGGAATTGAAGAACTAGAAAAGAATCAAATGGTGGCACAAACCTTCAATGAATTGATGGTTGACCACATTGACATTAGCCCTCAGAGGGCTAGAGAGATTATTTTGAAGAGAAACATGCTCATTTTTCTTGGGTTGGAATTAAGAAAATGTTTTTGCTTGATCAAGAATGGGCTCAAGAAAATCCAATGTTAGTTGTAGAGTTTGAATCTAATGAAGGAGTAAGTGGAACTAGGTATAACCCCAAAATTGAAACCCTAGCCATTTGGATCAAGTAGAAAAACACACAGAAGCCTAAACTATTGGATGTAATGTAAGGAATGAAAGGGGTAGCAATAGTAAGAATAATACAAAACACCACCCCTTTGGAGGCAGCCATAATGACCATGCACTCAACCATGTTCACTCGTGCAATTGTTAAGGGATTGGAGGGCATATTAAAGGAGTATGAAAGGGAACAAAAGTTCTTAAATGATGAAGTTAATAAACTGTTTATGGAGAATGTCAAATTGAAAGAATAGTTAAAAGGAGCAAGAACTTCACAAAGCAAGGAGATAGTGTTATCTAATCCTCCTAGTTCTCGATTAAATATTATACAGAGCATTCCAGAAAAGAAAGAAAAGACTCCTGAGAAGGAAGTGGATGAAATGAAGGAGGCTCAGGATGAAGTAAAAAGGAAAGTTTCTGAAGTTATGGGAAAGATTCTTGAGTACAGAATAAAGTTGGTTATTGATAAACTGGATAATGTACATGACAATTATAAATCACTTTAGCGAGCAATTGATCAAATAAAAGCACATATGCTTGTATTGGACCCCCTATTTTAAATATGGCAACCTATTTACCACACTCTATCTAAATTATGCAAATTTCTACAAAGGATTCTCGATGCTCCTACAACATTAAAACCAATTGAGAAAATAGTAAAAATGATTGTTAATGAATTTTAGTATATAAAAGGGGAGGATAAGAGGATTGTGGCATGAATGGATTCATTCCATACCTTAAAACAATGGTATACATCGGAAATTGTGAAAGATGGTGGTCAAGTAAAAGACTTGGATGAATGGAAGAAGGAATTTTTTCAGGTTATTCATAAGTTTTTAACCCATGTTCAGGGGGATAGTGACACTGGTCAGAGGCTCAATTTTATCATGGATGGATTGATTGCTCTTGATGCTGGATATCTGAAATTTTTCAATGATACAAAGGCACTACTGGATAGTCGATGGAAGACACATCTTGAAAACATACCAAAGATCCAAGAATATCAGTCGCCATCATATTTTATGGTGTATCAATGGGAATAAAAGTATTTGGCTTCAGATCAGTAGGTCACTAAGGAGAGGGCATCTAGACATCTATAATGGAGAGGAAAGCTTTGCCAAATTGATGATCACAAGATTTCTACATTGATTAAAGGAAATATATGTCTAAAATGTATTAAGCCTTGTTATTTCTTCAAATATGCAAATTAATTAGTTGTTAGAAAAGTAGTTTTGAAGGGTCGTCTATTTTTTTAGAAGGCCTGAAGCTTGTTGCTTCCTATATAAATAGGAAACCAAGGCCAATTTCGAGAGGATCATCATATCATATTCCATTTTCATTTCCATTATAGTAGGCATTAGTAAGAAGATAGATTGCACATTCCACCCATCCATATCATATCAAAGACTTTTGCTATAAATTATATTTGAAACAAAATAATGGAGAAGATTACTCATAATTGGTAATCTATTTTGGTGTTCAATTATTGTGATAAATTTCATGCTTATGTGTTACTGTGTTGTATCCAAAGTGGTTTCTTCAAGTTATTTAAATTCATAAGATTTATTAGGGAAAATTTTCTTTTACTGTGTGATTATTTTGAGGTTATGAATGAAATAGAACATTTTATTATCAGAGATTATCCATGACTGTGTTATCATTCTCTATTTTTTCTTATGTTTTCCAGACTTAATTATTCTTATATTTGAATGAATATCAATTATTGAGTCTCAATACTGTGCTTATGCGAATGAATATGCTGATATAGTAAAGCATTTACTGTGGATGTTTTCAATTACATGTTCAAAATTATGTTCAACATAAAAATGGAAACTATTTAAAAATAATAAAGTTAACAAAGTTTCTTATTTAAATAATTGTGAGTTACATGAAATAATATTTTATTAACTTTTGTGTCTTCATGAACATATGTTGATACAAAATGAATGGAAGAAGCATCCAAGTAATCATATTTTTTTCTACCAACAATTCATACCAATGATTGAGCAATTTAAGGATATTGCAATAGGTAATTTGTATCGACACAAATAATGTTACTGGAGCATTTCAAATTTTGGGCCATAAGAATCATCCTTTTTTAAACATGGATTGCAAATAATTATGAAAATTTAGAAGTCTTGGTCATTAACATTATTGTTTACTACAATGTCATCCAGTGTATCATTGTCAATATTCATATGTTCTTTAAAGTATTTAATATTATCCTCATCTTCATCTTGACCTGTATTATCTTCATCATCATTGAAATTTGACTGTACACCATCTATATTGTTAGCATATGTATTTGGATCATCATCTTCTATACCATCCATATTGTTGTCTTCCATAACATCATCTAACTCTGGATTTTTTTCTTCTTGTGCCTAAACATAACCATCTTCAACATCATCATGGATGTCAATTTATTCAATGTTCTCTAATCCCTCTCTCTCATTTTGTTCCCCATCATTATTTTGCTCGGTATCCACTAATGTTTCATCAAATACATGCCTTAATCTTGGATCATAATGTATGAAAAACATCCATTTCGGGTCCAAAATATCTTCATAGAAAAATACCTACACATGAATGAAATACATATATTAGATGTATGTTATAACAATTTTATTGATTAATAAACATGTATAGATTTACAATAAACTATTAATTAATAGATTAATGATCACTACCGCTTCTTGTTTGAGTTAAAGAAATACCTTCTCACAATGAATTGGTAGAACAGAAGGATCCTTATCCTCTGGTAGGAAGCATGAGGAATCTAAAGAAAACAATCCACTATGGGTATCCCGTCTTTGTGTCCTCTCAAATGCTTCATACCATATACACTTAAAAATACAACATTTAAAAGAGTGATAATCCAACTCAATAATTTATTGTATTTTCCCAACATATTGTATATTCCCTTCAATTATATTCTTATCTTTGGAGCTTGATCGACTGGATTGCTTGAAGTCAACCATGATGCCATAATCTAAGGATCATCTCTTTACATCTACACTTTCTACATGATAATGTCAACCATATGCCCACATTGATGGATATTTCCTTGCCTGTGAAAGACCATTTATTTCAATGAAAACAAATATAATGATGAATATTAAAATAGTTAATAGTGCCAGAACTATATGGAAACAAAATTTGTAAAATTCCAACTGTACCTTTCTTTCACATCCTCTAGACATGTTGATTTCATCTTCTATTATATCTGAATCTATACCTACATCTTCTATTTGATTTTGAATTTGTTCAATAACCCATTCTAGTGTGAAATATTTTCCCCATTCCCCAAGAAGATCAATGGATAGTGGAGTATTCTTTGGGTTTGATCTCTTAAACTGCCTCCTTGCTTCTAACACTTCTTATCTCTTTTTATCATACAAATCAATCCATTTGTTCATAAATTCCATGTGGTACAGAATGAACTTGTTGAGTATAGAAATTTCGTCTACACCTATTACATGTGAACATGTTTATTTAAAACTACAAATTCCATGCTGTTAATTTGACAAATAAATTACAGAGTAAATTAATGATTGCAAGAAAAAAAACCACATTGATCATGAATTTACTTATTTCTACTTGAACACCATTAGATTGTGGTTTTTCACCATCAATAATATCTGATGCTCATTCTTCATCCCAGATGTGTAGCCCATCTTCAAAATCCTTACCAAGGAATTGATTCAAGAAGAAAAATATGTCATTCAATACATACCCTTTAGCCATGCAACCCTATGGATGTTCCTTTTGTTGGACATATCTTTTAAGTTTTCATATACCTCTCAAAGAAAAAAATCCACCTCATTGATACAACACCCGCCAATTCAATGTCATCGACTAGGTGTATAAGTAAATGGACTTGTAGGTCCATGAAACTTGTAGGGAGCTCCTTCTCAAACACACATACAATTTCTACAATTTCCTTCTTCCACTTTGGCACTTAAGATTCATGGATCTCCTTGGAGGTCACCCACCTAATATAAAAATAGTAAATTAGTATGAACCTTTAGTCTTAAATTAAAATGCAATATAATATCTCTATGTCTCTCACACATGAAAATTTCATATAATCACATACCTTGTAAATGCTGACAATCAACCTATTGCATTCCTTAGGTCAACTATAAGACAAGAATCCCCCTAACTGCCAATGGCATGATATGCTATAAAACACATTTATGAAAACATCATTAGTAATTTTTCCTCACACAACAAAATATCAAAATATATTTAGTACTTAATCAATGTTACCAGTAAATGTTAAATGATGATATATAATACCTTCATTAAATTATGAAAATCATGTGATATGTCCATCAACTTAAAATATTTAGCCAATGATGACCCATAACTAGTAGGTGTCCTTATTGAATGGATGACATTTTTTAGTTGGTCTAGCTCTTTTTTTTTTCAAAATGCATGGATCTTTTGCATATGTTTCATTTTCCCTACTTGGCCACAAATTTTTTCTATCAATTTGGTAGGCGAAAGAGAAATATCTCTCCTTGAAGACAATGTGTCCTCTTTGACTGATATATGTCAAAATATAGAATCTGGGACGTTTTTTAAGATGTGCATAGGATCTAATAGGTGAGGTATTAATAGATCCTTCCAGTAAGGGAGCTCATAAAATATGGACTTATTTTTCATTCCTTCTGGCATATGAACTAAAATTTGTTTTGGTTCTTCAATTGAATCACCTAGATCAAAAAAATCCTCCCAAGCTTTCAATTCAACATCTTCATACTTCTTAAGCCAATCACCTGGACCCATAATCATGGGAGGGCCTCTATTTTCAACCTTTCCATCAAATTGATTCTTCTAGCGATTTCTAAACCTATGATCTAGTGGTAGAAAAACCCTGTTGTTTGTGTAAATAAATTTATGTAGATCTTTAGAATACCACCCTTGAAATTGTTCTGCACATCTTGGACATGCAAATATCCCCTTTGTTTAAAGCCTTACAATTCAATAATTAATGTTAATAACATCAAAAAAATAGTATTAAACTAAATATGAAAGTTGGGATGAAAATAAATTATGAGTGTAAATATGTAAATATTTTATCTTACCAGAACAAATACCAAGTCTTGGGAAATCATGAATAGTCCAACATAGCACACCATACAACATAAAGGACCTATTTGATGGAGGGAGTGATATGTCATACATTCTTATGCCTTTCCATAGCATTTGTATCTCATCAATAAAAGGTGCAGGATAAACATCTATGTTTTTAACTTGATGTTTTCTTGGAACAATGAGAGTTAGCATAAGGTGCTCCTTTCTAACACTCATCCATGGGGTAATATTTTATACTATCAATCCAACTAGCCAAACACTATAATTTGAGTTCAGGAAAGAGAATGGGCACACTCCATCAATTGCAAGACCAAACCTGATACTATGGGGTTCATCTTTGAATTTTCTTGGCCATTTTTCCTCTATGTGTTTCATTGCTTTTGAGTCGGCCAGAATTCACATGAATCCATCTTTACTCCTGTTCTTTGCATTCTAGTCCATCAATTGTGCAAGTGACTTGCAACGAAACATTTGTTGAAGTCTAGGTATAATTGGCATGTGACGTAAAACCTTCTTTGGAACTGTAGAACCTTGTACATCTGTATGATATCTCTTCTCTTTGCATACAGGGCATTCTACCTTGTTTTGATATTCATCTTTGTATAAAATGCAATCATTTTTACATGAATGAATTTTCTTATATTCAATCCCCAAATCAACCAACGAAAGATGCACCTCTCTACAAGTTGATGGCAACACATTCTCTTTGGGAATATTTTAGTTTTTAGTGCCCTGTAAGATTGCCAAAGATTAAATCAATTGAATGTTTAACTTATGATGAACATGTTTGATATGTAAATCTATACTAGGACTGTTTATATACAATATGTGGTTTTAAAATCCCCTTAAAGAAATATAAACAAAGTCGATGAATGTTTACGAATTATGTACACAAATTGATAATGAAAAGTAAGAAATAGATTTCAACTCACTTCAGCAGGGTAGTGAATCCTTTGTCTAATCAACCAAATAGTGACTTGATTTCTAATAATATTAATGTGCATGCCAATTGTGAGGTTCTACTTGCACCCAATTTGAACACAAGTGTGTTTTCTTCTTGCTTAATGGAGTCTTTCAGGTTGTTATCATCAACATTACACTGCTAGTAATTACCCCTGCTATCATCGTTAATGTCAACTATATGATCATTATTGTCATGATTGTTTCCATCCCTAAAGAAAACTATAAGCATTTCATTCAATCTTTCTTCATGCACTACATTTTTACTATCATGAACATCATCATTAAGGCTAGGTGACATCTCATCAGTGTATGAAGATCTCATCAGATCTTCAAATATCTCAGGTGGTAGTAATCTCTTCAAACTTGCTATTTTCACCTTGTTATTGTTTAAAGGATGGTTTGGAATATCCTATCCAAATCTTAATAACCCAGTTGGATCATGGGTATTAGTATGTGTTTCATCAACATCTTCTACCTATCAACAAGTGAAAACATTATTTAATGTTTACCAACAATTGGATAAATCATAAATGTATCAATTTTAAACAAATATTATCAAATATGGCTTAAAAAATAAAAGTAAAAATTGTATGAACATATATACATAAATTGAATAATGGAACATTATTTTATAGACTACCTTTTTATACAATAATTTAAATAAAACACAATTTTGACAACATAGTTTATAAAACATCAATCCACACCCATTTATTATTCTTTTGTTTTCTACCCTTAAGAACATCCCTAGGGAGACCTTGTTCTTCCCTTTTCTTTCACAGAGGAGTGCATTTTAAGAAGGGGTAATAAATAAATAACTCATCCCAATGGTAAGGTCCTTAATAGCTTCAACCATTATCAATATATCAACCTCTCTTTCTATATCTCCATCTTTATCATTTATAACCTCAACAAATTGACAATTTGGTCTTACATTAGGGTCCCTTCCCTTACTACCATTTATAAGTCATGCAATATTTTTGTGTGTGTATGAATTCCCATCTATATACATAATATTACCTCTATTAATTTATTTTTCACTTTCCAATTGGAGACAATGTGTATACATATTCAAATTTAGACCATATGCTGATATGCTAGGCTTATATTCTGCTAGCCTTCTCCATTCACCACTATAATATGATGGACCATAATATGGAATTAATCTCCTAGTGGTTTGTTTTGAATTTCTTCTATGTTTAGATCCAACATATACATTTTGGACAATAAAGAGTCCTAGATTCACTCCATGAATATTGGAGGGTTGTATCATGTAGTTGTATCCCCAAAATTGAAACACCTCGTACACTCTAGGCAGTTGTTGATCACTAGGCCAAGCACAATATAGTCGATGATCAAATGTATCTTTGTAAATTGATTTCAAACTCAAGGGAAAGACATCATCTCCATCAAATTAATTCTCATAGGGTATGTATTCCACCTTCCCCTGTCTTTAAGAAAATTATGAATCTTTAAATTGGTTCTTGTTCTGTGACTTGTTTTCATCAATTCCTCATCTTCCAAGTTGGTATATTGGAAAACATTTTTGTTAGATGTATCATTTGATAAATGATCATTTCCCTCTAGGCTAGAAGTCGGTGATCTAGGAAAATTTAAACCAAGAACTTTAACCTACAAGTATCCATTGAGAAAAAATTAGTTATTTAAATAATATAAAATAATGTTTAAACAAAGTATACATGTTATTTATATCAAATTGGAAAATAAATTACTATAATTCCTATTGGATTTGAATCAATTGTAGGAGGCATACTACCAACTGGAAGTTCATCATATATGTAATGTCTTTGTACAATTTCTCATTTGAATTTTTTCTTTCCACGACATACATAACATCCACAAACAACAATTTTCTCAAAGTATTCATTCCATGTACTATAGTCTTGACCAACCTCTTGTTCAGTGAAATCATCTATTGTGTCTGGAAGATCCATTGTCATAACCTCTTCCCCACACTGTCATCTACATGATTTAACAGTTTTAGGTCCACGTCCATGTATATATCTTCTTCTTTTTCTAGTTGAATGATTAGGCTCTGCATTTTCTCTAATCTCCATCTAAAATAATCAATAGCATGCATTAATTGTTGGTAGATGGTCAGCGCTCCCTTTAGGATTCATGACATGGACTTGTTGGAATATGGATTTTTGTGTTGTCATTGATGGCAACCAAAGTCATTCATCCGATCCACAATTTAGTATTGGTTCATACCAGCAGAACAAAATGAAGAACAGGGTATCGGATTAAAGGTAAAGATGTTGATCTGTATACTTCACCAGACTATTATTTTGAGTTGTAGATCTTAGAGAAAGGTATTTTGATGCTTGTACTACCTTATTTAAGAAGTATCGAGGTGTGCATTTACTGGTGTATGGTCTAGGAGATCTGGTGCACTAATTTTTTGGTTATCTATGCTAGAAGGCCAACTTGGCGAATATAGTTGTTGCAGATATCTAAGGAGTAATTTTTTAAATGTTTCTATGTTCAAACATGTTTATTTGGATCCTCACTATGCTTTGACTAATTATGGGTGGTGCACATAAAGAATTAATCATGGATTTAGCCAACAGTTGGAAAGTATTTTATGTTTTATGAAAGCCGACATATGAATGATCAAATCTTCGGTAGTGGATATATATAAGAGATTGGTTGTATCATTTTGAAATATAGAAAGAATGTGATACGAAGTATCTTAGTGTGTGGTGCAAAATTTAGAAGGATAGTGATGTGAATTTATCTATTTATGGATTTATGACGCGAATAGCAGAGCAGAACAAAGCGAAGAGCATAATTAGACAAAAGGTCCAAAATCTGATCTATGAGCCTAACCAAAACTGTAACTTAGCATAAGTAGATGCTATTACTTTAGTTAAATCTTTTAGATGGTCTTAATTTGAACATTTTTTAAGACAGTGAGCCTTTCTATTTTGAGTAGTGAGCTCTAGGCAGTGTTCCTGAATGCAAGTGCATTCCCTTTTTATAAAAATTTTATTTGAGTACTCAAATTATGGATTGACCTCCATCGTGGTTTTTCCCCTAATAGGTTTTCCATATAAAAATAATTGTGTTATGATGTTGTGGATGATTAATTTGTTTGTTTATATATTTCCTTTGGTTTAATATTGAAATGGTTTAATAAAGTTCAAATTTGTAGAACACTGATTCACCCCCCCTCTCAGTGTTCCCTTGAGTCCAACAATTGGTATCAGAGCCTAGTTCCTAGGAATAATTTTAGCAACTTGAGGTAGATCTTGGAATGTAATAGACTCTAGTAGTCTTTAGCAGCAGCTTTTGGTGGCACTTGATGACATTGATCAGTATAAAGTAGAAGTTCAGGAATTGAAAGAAAATCTCAGGGATGCTGAGAAATTCATTCAGACATTGAAGGATCAAATTGTTAAATCTAAGGAAAAAAGGAAGGATCTCTGTGATTAGATTAAGCAGAAAGAGAGAAAAAACATGGATGGTTCTCACTTGAATCAGACCTTGAAGGAAATAACTGAAGAATGTGAAAAGCTTGCCAGAGACAATGCTACCCTAAAGCATGAAATGGAATCTATGGTGATGAAGCTGACTAAGGAGATTGAAGAAAGAAAGAAGAATGAGGAGAATCTTGCTCAATCCTTAAAATAAAAATATGATGAATGTAGAAGAATAAATGGAGAATTCATTTAGTTAGAAAATGAATTGCAACAATCAAAAAACAATGAAGAAGAACTTGAAAAACCGATTATTATTCTCAAGGATGAACTTACTACTACAAATGAATACAAGGAGAAGTTTAAGATTAGTTCTATTAAGCTTGATGAGCTAACTCAAGGACAAAAGAATGCTAAAGACAAGCGAGGTCTTGGATATGAGAAAGGAGAAAATTCTGGATCTGGGAAAAGGAATTTCAAGCAAGGAAATCAAATGAACAAAGATGGAAAGTATTCGGTAAGACAACCTAATGCTCAAAAGTTTAACAGATACTATTTTTCTTGCAATAAATTTGGTCATATGGATACTCAATATATAAGTAAAATGAAATCAAGCAATCCATCATTCTCTGGTCAGTGTTTCAATTGCAAAAAGTTTGGTCATAAATCAATTGAATGTAGAAATGTGTGAAACTACTCTATTAGTACAAGGAATGTCGAATGTTACACATGGAAAAATTGGGCATATTTCTAATCAATGTAGATCAAGAATGAATCAATGGAATGATTGGTCTAGACAAGGAGGTGTTGTGTGCTACAATTGCAATATATATGGTCACATTGTAAGATTTTGCAGAAACAAAAATGTGGGTAGAAAAGGTTCGGTATACAAAGACAAAAATGCACAAAAAAATGATAAAGAAAAAGGAAAAATGATTGTGGATGAAATAAGAGATCAGATGAAGAAGACATGGGTAAAGAAGAAAAAATCTGATGTTGGAAATGGTTCTGCACTAGAACCTGCTTCTAGTAATTCCTTTGGAAATTGATCTTAGGCCATTGGACCAGGTGGAGTATTTCAAGAAAATCCTTTTTCCCATGTCCGTAAGTTGGTACCGGATCACGAAAAGATTGTAAAAATGTGTATTAATGAGATATAGAGGCTTTGGAAAACACTCACAAGGAAACTCAGAGAAATCATAGGTCCACAGAAGAATTTTTCTCTCGATGTCTGTGAAAACAAAGTATCCAGAATACCTAGGGAAAAGGGATTTATTACAAGTGTGTGAGCTATATAAGGCAAGTTGTAACCCTCATTTGTCACTTTGCATTGAAGAAGAGAAGGAGGAAAGCACTTTGCAATATAATCTCAAAGGAGTAAAGTTAGTTCAACAGCGAATCTCGAAATCCATCAGGTATTTTAGCTGTTTTTGAATTTCCATATAATTTGGCGTACGGTTGTACGAAAGGAAAAATGGAAAAAATCAAATGGTTAATCAATTTAGATGAATACAAAAGTGAGAAGGTTAGAGCTGTAAGAAATCTGTTGTCACCCAACAAATTGAAATGGGTGAAAGAAGCCAAGCACAAAAATTTGGACATTTGGAATCAGTTTCCCTATTTCAAGAACACATAAATCATTAAATTCATTTTGAGAAGATTGAATAATGATACTTTGATTCTAGACAACCCCTACTTCATTTCAAAAGAAGTAATTGAAAATTTGACTGGATTATGCAAAGTTGGGGATATACCGAGAAAGAAATCCATCTGGAATAAAGAAGTAAAAACCCTAACCGGAGTTATTGGAGATCAAGGGGAATCGATAATCTCAACAATCAAAAACTTTGTGACATGGTAAATTGCGCATGGCATATCCTACAAAGTATTTTTTAGAAACAGAGAAGGATCTACTTTAGTAGGTGTTGTCTACATCTCACATAAAATGATAATGGAAGGTTAGGACTTTAACCTATGCGAACTGCTAGAGGATCAATTGATGGAGAATGTGCAAGTAATAGAGATGATAGATTACCCTTTCAGGTTTGGTACTCTGGTCATATGTCCAGTAATTTAGTTTTTGAATTTATTACCAATGAACAACAATGTGATGTGGAAAGAAAATGAATCGGTGTGCAAAAAAATCTATACACATTCTAAGAGTTTGGATAGCTATAATGAAGCATATGAAAATTTCTTTAAGAGTTTGCTAAGAAATTTTGGCTTAGTTGGTATTTCTCTTTTGGTAAAAGCACTTGAAGTTGGTTTCTCTTCTTATGGGATGGAGAGAAAGAAGAAAAGAGAAAAATAAATCATTGTTTGTACTCCTTCGGAATGCAAGATTCTGAAAATTGAAGGAAAAGGAAAAGAACACGAGATTGTGGATATACCAGATGAGGAATTCGATGAGGAATTCGATGAGGAAACTAAGGTCATAAAGGGAAAAGAACTGGAAACAACCAAACCAAAACAAGAAAAGGAAATTTCAGAAGCAAGTGAAGAAGAAGATGACTTGAAAAAAGAGAAGATGCATCAGCCTATTCATCAAGAAGGTGGAATGTAGAAAATTGCTCAATTATGGTCCATCAGACCCTCATATAACTAGGATATGATTCTAAGTGTATTAAGTGCTCATATTGTGCACAGTCAGATCAAATTAGAGAGTTTGTAGAATATTTTACCTGAAGAAATTATTGAATGCATTAAGGAAACTAAGGACTTTGATTTTCAAAATAAAGAAGAAGGAGAAATAATCTCTCATTTGAAGGAGAAATTTAGGCTATCACTTACCAAGCTAAAAAAGAAAATTAATGAGCTAAGGCAATGCATAAGTGCAACAAATAACATCTATAACTATTGCATAGGTTGGCCTCATGTAGTTTGGAAATACAAAGAGAAGTTGGAGCAAATTGGAACAAAATTGAATGGGATTGGAATTTTTTTTGATATGTTTCAGGATCAGGATGGTACAATCAAGAAAAGGATTCAAGAGCTACAGTATCAGCACACAAAAGTTCAATTCACTAAAAACACACTCATGGACACCTTTTGGAAAGTGAAGGACCTAACTAAATGCAGACTAGAACAAATGGTTGAGATACTGAGGAAAGGTGAAAAAATAGAGGATGCAATCACAATCCCAGAATCCCTCACTGAGATTGTCAACAAGACATCCAAGAATAAAATCATGATCATAATCATTGGGATTTCAATAGAAGCTTGGAAGAAATTTCTTCTGAAAATGAAAGAAAATCACAAGATAATTTTCTAACACAAGTACCAGTTGTTCTTTTCAAATTTTGAAAATAGTTTTGAAGCAACAAGTTTTTGATTATATTTCAAAAAGGGAGATTGAACACATGTTTTGGGGGAGCTATGTTTTGAAATTTTGAAATTTGGCAGCATACTTATATTGGTTTTTGACACTTAGTCATTTTTCACTAATTGTTGCCATCAATACAAAAGAGGGAGATTGTTCACATATGGCTTTTAGTGTTGTCATTTATGGAAACCAAAGTAATTCATCTAGTCCACAATTTAGTATTGGTTCATTCTGGCAAAACAAAATGAAGAACAAGGTATCCAATTAGAGGTAAAGCTGTTGATCTGTATACTTCACCAGACTATTATTTTGAGTTGTGGATCTTAGAGAAAGGTATTTTGATGCTTGTACTACATTATTCAAGAAGTATCGAGGTGCACATTTACTTGTGTATGATCTAGGAGATCCGATGCACTGATTTTTGGGTTATCTATGCTAGAAGGCTGACTTGGCGAATATAGTCATTGCAGATATCTAAGGAGTAATTTGTTAAATGTTTCTATGTTCTAACATGTTTATTTGGGTCCTCGCTATGCTATGACTGACTATGGGTGGTGTGCATAAAGAATTAATTATGGATTTTGCTGACAGTTGGAAAGTATTTTATGATTTATGAAAGCTGACATATGAATGATCAAATCTTTGGTAGCAGATATATATAAGAGATCGGTTGTATAATTTTGAAATATAGAAAGTGTGTGATACAAAGTATCTTAGTGTGTGGTGCAAAATTTAGAAGGATAGTGATGCAAATTTATCTATGTATGGATTTGTGATGCGAATAGCAGAGCAAAGCAGAGCGAAGAGAAGAATCAGACAGAAGGTCCAAAATCTGATCTATGAGCCTAATCGGAACTGTAACTTGGCATAAGTAGATGCTATTACTTCAGTTCAATCTTTCTAATGGTCTTAATCTAAACATTTTTTAAGGAAGTGATCCTTTCTATTTTGAAGAGTGAGCTTTAGGTAGTGTTCCTGAATGCAAGTGCATTCCCTTTTTGTAAAACTTATATTTGAGTACTCAAATTATGGATTGACCTCCACTGTGGTTTTTCCCCTAACAGGGTTTCCATGTAAAAATCCTTGTTTTATGGTGTTGTGGATGATTACTTTGTTTTTTTTCATATTTCCTTTGGTGTAATGTTGAAATGGTTTAATAAAATTCAAATTTGTAGAACACTAATTCACCCCCCTCTCAGTGTTCCCTTGAGTCCAACAAGACTAACCGCCTCTCTGGATCCATTAACTCTGGTAGTTGTATCAGGCATTAACAGTTTGATCTTTTGGTACAATGAAAACTATGGGCCAACAAGTGGCATCAAAGCCAAAGGTTGCAGGCCTGAATCCCCTCGGGTAACGCTAAGGGGGAGATTGTTGGTAGATGGTCATCACTCCCCTCAAGATTCGTGACATGGACTAATTGCCTCTGTGGATCTGTTAACTCTGGTAGTTGTATCGGGCATTAACAAGTCAATCTTTTGGTGCAACGATAATTTTGGGCCAACATTAATTTATGTCAAGATTGGATAATACATTATAAATTTTGATAATACTGTGATAAAAGATGAACGTATCACAAAATGCCATTACACCATTTTTTCCTAAGTGAAGTCAAAATTTGAGTACCTGATGTCCCACTTCATCCATTTTGTCCTCATTTGATATGACATGATCTATTTCCATGGCCTTGTCTTGCCCCTATAATACACAACATAGTAAATAATGTTTACTAAACCAATTATATCATTTCAACAAATCTGCTATCCAGCACAAAACCTCACTTTAGTCATATATTTTCTCAAAGTATTCATCCCATGTACTATAGTCTCGACCAACCTCTTGCTCAGTGTAATAATTTTTTGTGTCTGCAAGATCCATTGTCATATCCTTGAACACCCACTATTGTCTACATGATTTAACAGTTTTAGGTCCACGTCCACATACATATCTTCCTCTTTTTCTAGTTGAACGCTCAGGCTTTGCATTTGCTCCAATCTCCATCTAAAATAATCAACAACATGCATTAATTTATGTCAAGATTGGATAATAAATTATAAATTTCAATAATACTATGAAAAAAGATGGACGTATCACAAAATTCCATCAAATCATTTTTTCCTAAATTTAGTCAAAATTTGAGTACCTGATGTCTCGCTTCAGCCGTTGTGTCCTCATTTGACATGAAACAATATGTTGCCATGGCCTCGTCTTGCCCCTATAATACACAACATAGTAAATAATGTTTAGTACACTAATTATATCATTTCAATGAATAGGCTATCCAACACAAAACCTCACTTTAGACATATATTTGACATATATTTCACAGTTTAGATGAGTCATCTAGTTTTATAGGGATCATTTTGAGTTCACAAATCTAACCTCTATTAGTTTTGCACCCACAAAATTGACATGGGATAAGGAATAGATAAAATAGGGAACCATGAATGCTGCCTTGGAACATATGAAGATAAAGTTAATTTAGGATCAATTTATTTATCAACTTCCAAGAAAAATACATCATTTTGCACTACTAGGCACTAAATTAGGTGCACTCTACGCTGCATTTTGCATCCCAAATAGATTAAATTTTTGGTTGAAAGACAATGCTAAATTAGGCACACTTTTCTACATTGACTATAGTGTCGACTACTCAACCAAGAATTTTTTTTGAAAACTTCCCACATCAAGAAGGAAGAGAAGACAAGATAAAAAAGCCACATGAAGGAAGAGAGGAAAAAAAAGGCAAAAAGGACGCAAAGGAGAGCTAGAAGCAAGTAGATTAGAAATTTGATTTTGTTTGTGACACCATAGGTAAGGTTACAATTTGTTTTTTCATTCCCACAAATAATTTTTTTTAGATTAAATGGAGAGGATTGTGAAGAAAGGGTTGTGAATATTGTTTTGTTTACACAGGAATCATTCAAGTCTCATGTGGTTGAAAAAGAGGAGGGTAAAATTGTAGACATTGCATTATTTCCTTCGCATCCAAGAGCAGTGAACACATTTTTGAAACCCCAATGCCTCGATTTTCTTATCACTCCCATCCCAAGCTTTTGGTTTCTGGTTTGATTTCTCAGACCTTCCTTCCATACCTTTCTCTAAAGAAAAATTTCTCACTTCCTTCCTAAAAATTAGTTGAGTGATTTCAAGAAAAGTCATTAAACTACATCTGCCCCAATGTAGCCAGGTCCCATGGGAATAGAGGTTGTTCGAGACAATACAAGGAGATAGGGATTTTGAGATGACAACTTAATAATAGATCATTTCCTCAAATTTGTGAGACCTTCGGGCTTAAATTAGCTATTACTAATTTTCACTTATTCTTTTACAAAACAAATGAGCTCGTGGTTTTGAATTGATTGTGTACACACATTCATTTTATTTCTAGTTAGTGGATGTGACTTGAGCATGGGACCTATCTATGTTAACTCTCAATAAAAACCACACTTCGTGCCTTTTTTATCCCCCAAAGATTACCATTCTATACAAGTGCACAAGCGTTGATTGTTTTACAATATATTTGTTTCATTTTGCATATATTTATATCCTTTAAAATATATTTATATTCTATACAGGTATGCAAGCACTTGATTCATAGTTGTTTAAATCCAGAAAGAGAGTCATTTAAGGTAAAACTTTCATACCACAAACTGAACGGAAAATTTCATACTTTTCCCTAGGTCACCTCAAAATGTCAAGCGATAGAGGGAAGAGAAAAAAGGGATCAGACTCTAGACACGGTGAGGTAATTCATTGTCAATTTATAGATTTGAAAATGTTTCCCTTGTTTCTTTCATTTTAACTTTTTAGTTTTTAAAAAAAAAGAAAAAAGAAGAAATTTATTTTATATATAAATATAGGGACATGTGACTGACAAAGATAAAGAGGCATTGGCTTCCATATTGGGGGTAGAGGCAGTGAAAAAATTGGATGATGTGCATTGGACAATGCTTGATAGATACATAGAAAACCAATCTAGTGAAGCCCCTCAAACATTGCAACCAAATCAACCGTGTCAAATGGAATCAATTAATTCCCCAAGAATTCCTGGATCGAGCAAAAGATCCAAGAGGAAATAAATAACAATAAACTCTAGGAATGTAGAACAAGGAGTAGAGGCTTCCACTGTCCCACCCACTTCTAGGACACAAACTTCTTCCACCATGCAAAGTTTTCAATCTTGCATCGGTACCTTCAATTCCAAGATAAAATACGATGTGGTTTCAAGGGAAGTCTGAATGACAGTTGCTAGAAAAGGATTTGTGAATAGGCTGAAGGAATCATGCCTTCAATAGCTCAAATACCATCTACATTTTCCATTCTCAAAGATACCCATACACCTGCAAAAAGCAGTTATCAATGACATGGAAACTGAATTTGGCATAGGTTGGTCTATGAAGAAGATAAAGCTATGAATGTCTCAAAATTGCAAGAGATTTTGGTGCAACCAAACAAAGAAGATAAAAAAATCCATCGCAAGCTAAGGCTAAAAAAAAGGGCCAATTGATGTAAGTGTCAAAGTATGGAAAGAGCTTGTAAAAGCATATGAGAAGTTTGAAGCATGGAGGAAGTCTAGTGAGGAGAGTATGTAGGTATTTGAATTTTCTCATAAGATTATATCAAATTCATTAAACAATGTTTAAATTTATTTATGCATAGTCAAAATTGAATTATTATATGTTTCAAGACAAGGCCTCCAACGCTAGGCTTCAAAAACTTTGTGCCATGCATCATAGTGGCCAGAAAGATTTACAGGCCTTGATTTGAAAATTTGTAAGTATATTTAATATGTTAAATGATATTTTTTTTAATTCCCTAGGAAAGAGTAAATGATTTCATATTAATTAGTTTAATTAGTCCATGTTCCATGTTTTTATAGGAGGAGAAATATGGATGGCATCCAAAGTAATTTGAAAAGGAATAGTTACAAAGAAAAAAGTGGACTGGTTTTTTAATCTGGATGGAGGACGAGGTATCAATAGTTGACTTTCAATAACTTAGTTGGATATTGTTTTGTTAATATGTCAATTTTAATTTCTTGTGTTGAGTTGTTTATTGATGTGGAGGATGAGTTCTAAAGTGCTTCTTTGTTGGCCCTAGATCCCACTCAATTGTCCCATTATTTCATATTGAGGAAAAAAATATTGTTTTCCTTAAAGGGTAGTGGGTGACATTCATGATTTATTTTCATCACATCTTTTAATTAATGACCATTATCTTATAATATCTCTTAAGTGTCCACATTTAAGTTACGAGTTGTATCATTTGAGTAATTTAGTCCCATGATGATTTGATTTATCTTCTTTTCTCTCAAACATGGTATCTCAAGGAGTGCTTCCTTGGTATCTAAAGGAGTGCTTCCTTAAATTAATGTTGCCATTCTACTAAGTGATCCACATGCATCTTTGCCATCCTTCCTCATGATACTGCCATTATTTTAACATGTAAGAATGTTTTGATACATCTTGGTAGGCATATTATAGGTCTAACACATCCTTGTAGTCTACATCAATTGGTCTAGCTAACCAACCAATTAATTTTTCCATCTAATTTAGAAAAAGGAAAAAACTCCATAAATAAAGAAATCAACAGTAAAAAACATGCAACTTGATCTGATAAACATAGAGAAGAGTATAATACTAGACTTCTTAACATTCAAAAGATAAATGGAATTTCCTTAACACCAATTAGAGCTATCCAAGAAAGGTAACTAAAAACACAAACGTGCTCTTGCACATAATGGCCTAATGGTTGGTTGTCATAGAAGTCAAACTACCAAACTAATAGAACTAATCAAGTTAATATATATACATCATTTACATAAATAGTTGAACCATTTATGTGCATGAATAAATAGTAGAAGGATGTAGATGAACTCAATTCATTTGACTTTATGCCTCTTAGCAGACATTCCTCTTGAATATTTAATATCAGGTGCTTGAAACATCCCTGTAGCTTTTACCTTTCATCTCCTCCTTTCCTCTTCACTATTAGACTCATCTCCTTTTTCCTTATATGCATTTCTAGCTTTGGATTCTAATTCATCCCATTTTTTACCTTCCCCCCCTTCAAAATATTCTTCTTCTTCTTCATCCTCATCTAACTCCACAAGATATTCATATTATGAACTTTCCTCATTTAATTATTATTCCTCTTCTAAATTCCAACCACCATCTTCAATAAATTTATTTGGATCATCAGTAATGGTCTTCAAAATTGGCCACTAGTTCAAGTTCATTCTACTTTCATAATACTTTATATCCATGGAGTTTAGCCATTCCCTAATTCCATCAAGTGAAGATTGAGGAATGGCATCAATGCAGAGTACATCCCACTTGAAATATTTGAAAACAATAGCATATCAAATTCCTTTTGCCCAATTCCTACTCTCTCAAGGTTAACAATCTCAATCTCACTAATAGTGATTACTAAGAAAGGTAATTCCACCAACTCTACCAAATAGTTTACTGTAGGAACAATAAAAGTAGAGGCTTTGAAAGGAACTCCATGAAAAAAAATCTCTCTAAATGGTACATGAAACTCTAGTTCAAAATATTTTGGATGAGGCTGCTCCCATAGCTCTCTTACTGGCTTGAAAAATCCTTGAAACTTTGCATTGATATTATTTTTCCTGTCCCTCTCTTATTGTTCTTCCTCAATTTCATCAAGATCATACATTGACCTTCTTGCCCCTCCTAAATTTTGGACCACATCCATTACCTCCACATAAAATTGCACATCCTTGGTCTTCTTGGTTCCCACACCATGATATGATTATGCAAATGAAAGTGAAGAAAAGTAATCATCTCCTTCTCTGATGGCTAGAAGAATGCATGCTTAAATTTTTGATACATGATATCAGCTCTCTCTTCTACTCTCATGGTTGAATACTGAAATCCATTATGGTGGGCCTCCAAAGTTCCAGTCATCTTTCTTCCTCTTCCACCAAATTTTGGCTTGATCTACAAGTCATCTAGCCTAATTGCCTTTGTTTTTTAAAGCTGAAGTTTCTCTTGAGTCAGCAATGTATCTCTCTTTTCCTTTTTAGACTCTTTCATTGCTATAGGAAATTAGCGCCTAATTGATTAACAATCTCAATCTCACTAATAGTGATTACTAAGAAAGGTAATTCCACCAAATCTACTAGACAGTTTATTGTAGGAACAATAAAATAAGAGGCTTTGAAGGGAACTCCATGAAAACCAAGATCTCTAAATGGTACATCAAACTCTAGTTCAAAATATTTTAGATGAGGCTTCTCCCATAGCTCTCTTACTTGCTTGACAAATCCTTGTGTTAGGTCTCAAAACACAGGTTTTTAGACCATAAGAGAGTGCCAATCTGTTAACACATTTTTGGCCCATGAACAAGGCAACAAGAATTTGATTACCTCCTAGTCTTCAGGCTCTGCTAAACCTAGGTGGTTATACTTGAGCAATAAGGCAAATTTTGAAGGCTATGATTTCTGATCTAAGAAATCTAATCACAATGATACATGGGGGTGAAGTAGATGCAAGGTTAATTAGTGCTTCCTATTGAAAATATTTTGAGAATTAGGTGTATGGATAAAGTTTGTATGAGATTTTTCTAAAAATGACCAGTGCGTACACTATTGGGTGAATGGAGTTGAGAGGTGGATGATGATTATGGAGCCATGCTTTTGTAAGATGAGTAGATCTACTTTTTAGCTTAACTCAAATAGTTGGGCACCTTGTGCAAATGTGGAAGTAGGTCAATTATTTAGACTCTTCTTAGTGATCCTAGTGAGATCCCCTTATGTTACTGTGAAGTTGTGAAAGGATTTAATTCAAATGTGAAGGGAAACCAATCAAGATAATCTATTTAAAAGGACTTTAATCCAAATAAGAACCTATTAAATCTGATTTATTAAAAGGAATTTTAGCTCTTATGCACAAAACAACCAGTCAACAACACCACACACTATAGAAAATGTATATTGACAAATTAAATGTATTTCCACACACTCAATTTGAATAACATAAGTAGCCACTTTGGAGACAACCAAATAACATATAAGCATATAAAGCCACACAATAGGTGAATACTTGAAATAAAATTAGTAATTCTGTGTAACCTTCTCCATTGTATTGATCTTCAAATGATATGCATTATAACAATAGTTTCTGATATGAGATTCATGGGCGAATTTGTGCAATCTATCTTCTTACTAATTTCTATTCTAAAAAATATATGTTCTAATAATTTATATTTGGGTCTTGATCTCACTTATATAGGAGAGGCAACAAGCTACAAACCCATTAAAAAGTCATGAGGTTTGATAACTAAACATAACTAAACTAAAGCAAGCCACAAATGAATGCACTGGTCTGTTAATCTCCAAGACGAAGCTTGTGACCACCCAAGATCTTTTCAAATCTTCTACTCCATGATAGGGCACTCATCATGTTTTCGGTTGGCGTTCCTTCTCTCATGGTTGTCCCATTGTATTTGATACATAAATAGTTTGGCTGATAAAAAAAATTGATTGTAGAGAGGTAATAGATGTACTCCTATTCAACATAGGTGTATTCATTATAGATCACCTCTTTCATATCATATTCCATATTCATCATTTTTTTGAGCTGCTTGTGAGAATTTTGTAAGACCATATCCTCGACATTGATTTCTTGCAATGCAACAATTAGAAGCCCAACAAGTTCTTCCTTCCCACTATCATAATCTTGCAGATTTCCCTTGTCATCATGAAGTGTTGGGTATGAGTCAAAGCATCCGAAATATTCCCTAAGCCTATTATGATATCCATTGTGTGATTCTACCAGTGTGTTATATGTCTGCAATATTTGTCCTTTCATGATTTTCTTATCTAGGAGCTCCTTTCTTTTCTCGATCATTCTCTTTTGCAATTGTTCATTCTCCACCAATGTAGAGTGTTTCTATTTGAATAGTTCCCAATAATTATTAGCACATTTCATCATTTTGTTGAATCTTTCTTTAATCATTTCCAATACAGTGTTATATTTGATGGTATTAACTTCTTTCTCCAATTGTTTGCATTTCCCCTAGGATTTCAAATGGCAACTCTTCCAATAGGCTGCATAGCTAGTGCATCCAACACTCTTTTATCCTTTTCAAGCCATGGGGAGTATAACTCTGATGTGGAGGAGGAGGATGTTCTTTCTCTCTAATTTTACAATTCCTTCTTCAATCTGTCATTCTCCTTAATTAGTTTTTCAATCTGTTCCTTGGTAAATTTTTTCACGTTTATGTTCAACTCTGTTGTCTCCATAGGGTTGGTATCCTCTACTCATTGGACCAAGATATTTCCAAACACTTGATTTTGATTACTAATTATAGAAATTATTTTCTCATGGAGGTACAATGACCAAATAAGCAAGGTGGGCTTGTCTAGGTTATACCTAGATCCTGAATACATTTTGTCACTTGCTTCTTCTATCAAGTTCATTGTTTTGTCCCCTCTTTTTTTGAAGCTATCAAATACAATTGCAGAGCTAATATCCCACCCTGGTAGGAGCAACACTCCAGCTTCTTAGAGTAATTCCCTTCCTCTTTCATGAGTGATGGACTCCATTTCCTTATCTATCTCCTATTTCAATTCCTCTAGGGTGGTTGCCTCCTATTCAACAGTGATATCTTGTATCTTTTGTCTCATTTTTCTACCTTTATATTTATAAAAAATGATTTAAATTCAAAAGATTTAACAAAATCAGAATAGAAAATAAACTCTTGTCTAGCCTTGACCCTTACATCATTAGATAGTTCATCTGATGCTTCAAATTTTATAATCTTTTTCTCTTGAGGGATTTCGTATTATGCAATCACAAGAGAAATTATTTGTTTGTCCTACTCACTCTCTTCATCACTTATATCAGTATCTACAGAAAAACATACCTCAGGGGTAGGTTGTGAAGGTATGTAATCTAAGGGATTTATGTCTTCAGCTTGTACTCCTGAATATGTTGCATGAGGTGCATAAAAAATAGTTGGGGGCACATCCTTTATCAATTCATTGACATGAGCGATGAGTTGCTCAATTCTTGTTAGAGGATCCTATATTTCACCAAATTCCTTTGAATAATATGGGACATTTTTTATTTTTCATTCCTATGAAAGCATAATCTTCTTATAGGCATCCATTATTTCTATGGTGGAGGCCTCATCATGGTTTCTTATCACATCTTCAACTATGAACAAATTTTCATACCCTGATAGCCCTTGTGATAATCCTGCCTTGTGGATAAACCCTTTTGCATAAATTTTTTTTCTTACATCACCTAGAGGTAGGTTGTACTATGCTAATTTAGCATCAACCTCATCATATCCTTCATTGGAAACCACTGTAAAATATGCAAAACATAAGGTACTAGGCATAATTAATTGTTTGTTATGTCCTTTGAGGTGTTTGGAATCATATTTTTCCAATTGCCTCACAATTTATAAATAAGCAATTTGGTTAGGAACTACTCATGGCATCAAGTGTGGAGTTCCTTAGAACTCATAAACCCTTATCATTGTACAGTCATAGAAAGAATACCGGTCTCCCCAGTTATGATTCACTTTATTTCTTGGGTCATTTTCCTTTGGTCTTAGAAATATTTTTACTTCTGGGGATAGGATATAATTGCACGGATATCCCAAAAAATTCATCAATGGTTTTACAAAAAAATCTTCAAAATAGAGGTAATGAGACCTACCAAATCGATTGTCCCACAATGAGGTCCAAATTTGCACAGGTTTGAAATCTCTATTTTCATCTGTATCTTTTATCCTTAACTCTTCACTCCCGACCCCTCTGACTTGTCCTTCGTACAAAAGAAAATGCATAAGAAAAGAATAGTGTTCGAAATGAATATTATCACTATTATTTTTAATCTTTTCAAGCCCTCGATCTTTGCATTCGCCAAGTATCTAGCATAATCAAATGGCCTAGCATCCTTGCTTTGTATTTCTGCAGCTAAAAAAATTGGGCCAATCGACATGAGAGGTGAAACCTCTACTCCCAAAACCTGACCGACTGAATAATAAGTGTACCGAAAATACTCTTCAAACAAATCTTCATGGAAAGGAGGGTTTTTCAATGCTAGAGAAACTCCTAAGTTGGCCTCCTTCATCCTTGGGCCTATGAAAAGGTAACTTCCATCTCTTATAACTGGTATAAATATGGTGATACTCTGTCAAGAGATCTTTGACTATGAATGATAAATTCAGTGAACACTCTAGCTGAAATACGTTAGAAATGAGGCCCCTAGAAATAACAAGCATGTCACCCCCATTATGTGACTGAATAGTTCTTTTATTGGGGTCATATATGATAGAAATAGCTTTAATTGTCTCTTTATTCACAAACACATTTGGCACCACAAGCCTTCCCAGGTTCAACCTCCATGAATTGCAGACTGGTTGAAACCTAAATTATTTTATGTAATGGTACATGAAGAATTGATATCCGCGTTGTGGTGTCCAAATATCTCCTAAGCCTTTATGTTTTTCCCATAGTTGGTCCATGGAAGGATTCATTTGAGCACTCCTCTTGGGTCTCAGCCCTAACCTAGGAAATTGATCTATCAGGTCTTGATTTAGGAGTCTCTTTTCAATTTTCTATTTTTAAGCTTTGGGTTTATTTGTACTTTCGTCCATTATTTAAATTTTAGGCTTTTGAAGAAAATACATTCTCAGCTGGGTCTGAAGTACTTACTTGAGTCTCACCTCCAGTAGTCTTTGTTGTGGAAGAATTCCAAGTTTTTCCTTTCTGCTTCTGACCTTAGCGAAACTTTCTAGATTTTGTAACAACTATGCGATCAACTTGTGGTATAATTCACTTCAATTCTGGTTCATAAATACACCACCCATTTTTAGTCTTGTCATCAGAGAAGAAAAAATATTTAAAATATCTTGATGATGCCCCGATATGTCACATCAGTTAGTAATAATCATTATCACCGTATCGGCGAGACTGTGATTCCTCTTTCACCAGTAGCCACCTTCTCCACCGATGAACATCTTTCCTTCGGTCTATCGGTATGATGCCAGATAATGTTTCCCCGATGCACCCTAGTTCCCTCGATATACTCTATGCACTTGATAATTCATGGTTATATCGAGCCATCAGGGGAATTCCATCATTCATTCCATCGATATTTATGTGTAGTGATGTGTTTACTTTTGTTGACTCTATTGATATATCAAGGAGAGCACCTTAGGAGTCAGCCTGATAGGGTATTTTTACACCAATACTAGGTTGTGAGCTATTTTCATCGGGCCATCGACGGGGCTATGATGGGGGTTCCACTGATGAAGCATTGTTAGGTCGATGGTATTGAATTTCATTAGGAATGGGAGAAAGACTATGGGATTTCAATTTTATGGGTGCAATGGAGGCTATAATATGGATCTGGTCACACAAATTTCTATAATTTATATTGATCATAAAATTAAAGTGTGGTGTATTTCTCTGGTATATGGAAGGTAGGTGAGGTAGAGGCTAGTAGAAAATGCTAGATTTTTCCAGTCCCAACACCTTGAAACTCTGCATTGATTTTATTTTTCCTGCCCCTCTTTTGGTTTTCTTCCTCAATTTCATCAGGATCATACATTAACCCTTTTTCCCCTCCTAAATTTTGGACCACATCCATTACCTCCACATAAAACTAGACATCCTTTGTCTTCTTGGTTCCCACACCATGATAATTTTATGCAAATGAAAATGAAGCAAAGTAATCATCTCCTTCTCTACTAGCTAGAAGAATCCATGCTTAATATTTTGATACATGATATCAACTCTTGCTTCTTCTCTCATGGTTGAATACCAAAATCCATTATGTTGGGCCTCCAGAGTTCCAGTCATCTTTCTTCCTCTTCCACCAAATACTGGCCTGATCCAAAAATCTGCCAACCTAATTGCCTTTGTTTTTGAAAGTTGAAGTTTCTCAAGAGTCACTAGTGTAGCTCTCTCTACCTTTTCAGACTCTTTCATTGCTACAGATCGTCTGTGGTATTTAATCATTTGTACCACATTGTTGATGTGCTTTGAATCCTTGGATCTAAAGGAAATTTCCTTAACATAAATACTATTATGGAATTTCAATGTTGGCATGTAGTTGGCATTAAAGGTGGTAACTGGAATATTGAAAATTATCCTTATATAAGAATTCCCTCCATCTTGTTGGCTTGTAACACTCTTGGTGGTGGCTACATGAAATGGAACCATGATTCCATATATGGGTACCAGAACAACATCATTTTTCGTATCAACCTGAATCATGAGCTCTCTAGAAACGGGGATATCTTCCACATTTTTGTTTGAAACCATCTCATTGGATGGATTGGAAGAGCCATGTCCATCTCCTATATCAATGCCCCCTGCAGCCAATCTTCTTAGAGTCTCCTCATTCTTTTGCAAAGGGTTGGCACTTAAGGTTATGTAATAGAATTTACAGTTGATAGTTAAATTGTATAAATTTTTTTTTTTATAATCTTTGATATGTTTATTAGAATTGTTGTATGTTTTACATCATTGGAATCACATATTAGCTATAATTTTTTTGAAATTTTATTATGGCATGTGCACTTTGATATGATGTAATATTATTATGGTTTCATCTCATATGTTTCAATATTAGATATATAACATAAAATTAAATTATTGCATGAAATAAATAATAACTTTTAATTTTAAATGGTTTTTTTTGTAGAACATGGGTCTTCTAGAAGATCAAGATGATCCTCATCATGATATAGATCCAAAAAATATTGGTTTTGTTGGTATAGATCACATGGAAGAGGATGATGATGACGTAGATACAGAAGACACTGAGGTTGATGACAATGATGATGATGATGATGATGATGATGATGATGATGATGATGATGATGATGATGATGGTGATGATGATGATGATAGGGTAGCTATTGGTAGTACCCAGTAAAATTCATGATCATATAGGTTGCATCATGGATCATTGTTAGTATATCATTATGATGATGATGATGATAGTGGTAATGATGATGAGGAAGTTTTTGGTAGTACCCAGTGAAATTCATGATCATATAGATTGCATCATGGATCATTACTGATATATTGTTATGATGCCTCTTTTCATGTTTACTATCATATGTATCATTTTCACGGCCTACAGTACCATATTATTGATTTGTATGATATTGAAATTTCTCATTTTCACTTATATCATTTGGAAATGTATCATCTTGACTTGTATCAATTTGAGTTACATAATTTATCATTTTTACTTATATCATTTCTACATGTATCATTTTGACTTATGTCTAATGTTGGACATGTATCATTTTGACTTATGTCTATTGTTGGACATGTATCATTTTGACATGTTATTGATCTACTGGAATATTTGACTTTCACTTGTTTTAGTTATATATGATGATGATCTTATCATTGTTGACTTTCCAATTTATATATATTAAAAGTGGTCGATGATTAATTTTGGATGGATATTTATTATGTATGATGATTTTAATTTATTGCTCATAATGGATGTTTTCAAATTCAATTAAATTATAGATGATGATCATGTTATAATAATTATCTTGTTATTTAATCATATGACTTAAATAATTAAATTACTTACTTTATAATCATATGAGTTATTTAAGAGGCGTCATATATTTAACTAATTAAATTGAATTAAAACATATTAAATTAATAAATGGAAGCAAAACAAGAAGAATTTTTAGAAGAAAAAAAGGAAGCAACAATGGAAGCCAAACTAGAAACAAACCAAAAGCAATCTTGGAAGAAAAATTGGTAGAAAAATCAGAAGCAAACCTGGAAGCAGAATTGGGAGAAAAATAAGAAGCATTTTTAGAAGAAAAACAAGAAGCATTTTTAGAAGAAAAAAAGGAAGAAACAATGGAAGCCAAAATAGAAGCAATATTGGAAGAAAAATTGGAAGAACACCTGGAAGAAAATCAGAAGCAAAACTGGAAGAAAAATTGGAAGGAAAGCAAGAAGCAAAAATGGAAGCAAAACAGGAAACAAATTTGGAAGAAAAATCAGCAACAAAACCCTAAGCAAAATTGGAAGCAAACCTGGAAGGAAAACTGGAAGGAAAATTTGAAGCAAAATTGGAAGCAAACCGGAAGTAAAATCAGAAGCAAAACCAGAAGCAAAACTAGAAGCAAAAATGGAAGAAAAACTAGAAGAAAAAATGGAAGCAAAACTGGAAGCAAAACTAAAAGCACAAGTGGAAGAAAACCTAGAAGAAAAACTGGTAGCAAAACTAGAAGCAATACTCGAAGCAAAACTGGAAGAAAACCTGGAAGCAAAAGTGGAAGCAAAAATGGAAGCAACATTGGAAGAAAAAGTGGAAGCAAAAGTGGAAGAAAAACCAGAAGAAAAACCAAAAGAAAAACCAAAAGCAAAAGTGGAAGCAAAAGTGGAAGCAAAAATGGAAGCAAAATTGGAAGCAAAATTGGGAGAAAAACTAGAAGCAAAAGTGGGAGTAGACATGGAAGCAAAACTGGAAGCCAGATTGGGCACCAATTTAGGCACTATTTTTGACATAATTTTCTAGCGCTATTCCTGGCACTATTCCTGGTGCTAAAGGAGATGCTATTACTGGCACCAAATTTTCAGCGCAAAATCCAGTGTGAAAGTGGGTGCTAAAGACAGTGCAAAATTCGGCGATGAAATGCTTTTTCACTGAATTTTGTGTCGTGACTTGACTCCAATTGATGGACTCAAATACACTAAAATCTAGTGCAAAGGTCAATGGTCATTGCCTATTGTGTTTTTGTGTTGCTGTGATGACGTGCCAACAATATCCTGCTTGGAGGAGTTGTGTTGCTAAAATACAGGTGTTTGAGTGTAACCTTTGATAATTCTTGTCTTTTTGTCAATATCGGAGTTAACCTTACCTAGATGCAGACATCATGAGAGATTTCCCTTAGAATCCTAATGATAAAGAGTTTTTGTCAATGCATGGTTAATACAAGATTTGGATATCCTCGATGAAAAAATGTGTTGAGGGATATGAGATTTAGATGGATCGGTCGGTAGTTTGGTATCTTTCACTCTCCAAACTTTGGATGATAAGAAATGATGGGTGGATATGGAGATTCGATTGAGACCAACATTTTATATACCTTGTAGGTCTCTCTTGAAGATCTATTTTTATTTCTAGACTTTTTTGATGGATGAACTTCCCTTTTTTATTTTTCCCCATAGTTTCTTTAACCAATGGAGTTTGATAGGGATGATTTTCTTTCTTTTTCTTTTGCATCCATTTGAACTTTTATTGTCCATTTTCTTTTACTAATTCTTCTTCTTCAATGAATTGTTTTGTTCTTGGATATAGATTTTTCTCTTGTTTTTGGTCCCAATCAGAGGGTTGAAATATGTGGATGATGATTCATGACATGAATTGTCATAGCATTGGTAGAAAATTCATCATAAGGACTCTTCATGCTCTTTATGTTGATTTTTGTGTTAGATAAAGGTGCCCCCGGTATTATAGAGGTATTATTGATATGTTTAGATCCCTTAATTTTTGAATAACCAAGACTTTGATGCTTAGGATTGCCAATAATCTGCACTGGTGATAAGATATTTTATTCATGTTTACCTACTCCTCTGACTTGATAATGAATCCATTGAAAAAATTTATTTGCAATAGGATATGTATTACCTTGGAAACAAGGTGCTAATCCTTCTCTGATCTATTGTGGATATTCAAATGTGATTGCTTCTTCACTAATAGGATCCTTCATATGTGGGATAAATTCCTACTTGATATTGTCAACCCGATCCTATGAAATATCAGATTTTGATGGCCCTTCAAAATATATTGGTGCTTCTTTGAGCATTGTATACCCAATGCTCTGCTACTTAGGATTGTTAGTTATCTTTGCTAATTTTAACATATCATGCTCCATATTTTCATGATTGATGTCTTAGACCTACCTAGAGGATGTTTATGATTTTAATGCTTCTTCTTGATCAATTTTAGATATGTCTATAGATTTTTTCATGCTTTGATCATGTGTAAAGATGTTAAGAGTAGGTGACTCTTGTTCCTTTGTAATTTCATCAAGATTATGAGACTCTTGTCTTGGATGAAGATCATTTAGATGTCCATTAGGAGTAAGCATCTCAGGGTAGATTTATGTGTGCTCGGTATATGGATTTATTCTTCTTTTGGAAAACCTTGGATGTCTTGGAAGATATCTTCCAAGTCATTGAAGTATTTTGATGATAGGGATTCTTGATCTTGAATTTGTGTGGTATTATATTTGATATGCTTTGGATCACATTCTTGACATGGATCAATTTCAAAGAAGGTATTTTTGGTCAAGGATCCTTGGATTTCCTCAAAACATGGACATAGGGGTGATAGCACTTGGCTTAGATTTTCTGCATTGGCTATAAGTGTTGGATTAAGAGTCTCTTGATTATCAATATGTACTGCCATGAGATTTGATGATGTCAATATATATTGGGCTGGATCAAAGTTAGACTTGGGTGATTGAGTTTGATCATGCTTGGGATTGAATTCTTGATGCATGTCCTCCTTCTCACTAGATGATGTAGAGACATTGTCAATGTGATCAATGATAGATAGATCTTGATGATTGTTTCAACATTTGAGTTTGAGATAGTGTCAATGTTGTCATTGGTAGATGGACGTTGAATGTCATCTTCAATAGCTATTTCTCCTTGATGAATAAGGTCTTGGATGATATTTTTGAGTGTAACACATTCTAATGTATTATGTCATTTTACTCCATGGTATTTATAATATGTCTTGTCATCGTACCATGGGAATTTGATGCCGAGATCACCACTTCGTGGAAGTTCTAGAAGTGTGATAAGTTTTTCATTGACTAATTGGTTTAACACACCCTTAGTTGGATCCCCTAAAGGAGTGTACTCACATTTAGCAGTATGGTTTGATTGTAAGGATGGTTGTGTTGGAGATGGATTTTGAGATGGTATTTCCTTATTTGAAGGTTGATATTGTTGATGGATTTTATTTTGATTTTGGGTGATTTTATTTTTATTTTGTGACCATTATTGTTGATTCACTTGATGTTGCAGTTGATGATTTTTTTGTTGATATGAATCAATGTTTTTATGATATTGGAAGTTTTGTTGATGTAGATATTAAGGTGTTAATGGAATGATGTTCATTTGTTGTGGATATGTAATGTTTATATGTTGAACATGGTATTAGTGATACATTATATTTTGATTTTGTTCAAGTTCCTTAATCTTTTTCTCAATTTTATTTAGGGAAATTTGATGTTTTAGACTTATTCCTTGATGGTGATTTTGAAACCCTTGATGTTGTCTCCCTACTTGATGTTGTGACCCTTGATAAGAGTGATTTGGGTAATAGATTGATGTTGACATGTTGTTGGGGGATGTTACGATGTTCAATATCTTATCATAAGATCACTTGGTTTATATCCCCATGGGTTACTTTCATCATTTGTAATGTTTTTCGGTGGTATGGTAGTGTTTGATTTTGTTGTCTTCCACGTTCTTTCTATGTTTTAAGTGTGTGGTTTTCATAAACAATTGCCACACTTTTGCAAACATTTTATGACTCCTAACTATGATGGTTTCTATTGTAATATGAGAGGTGGGAATATGAGCCCAAATTGGATATACCAGTTCAGTTCACTCCTTGAAGAGCGAGCACAATGATTTCTTACCAAGGTTTCCTAGTTGTGGTAAATATTTGATGCACATCTCTTGATATACTTTGAGCTATGGTGCCTCTTTAAAAGGAAAAATATGGACTTTCATTTAAGGATTTTTCTCTTGTCTGAGATCATGAAGGATGGATAGCTATTTCCACATAGTAGGTGGTAACATGGGTCTTTGATGAGTAGCCAAGAGATACTTTTAATTGATCATTTATGTTTAAAAAGACTTGTTATCTTTGCTAATTAATATGACTGGCAGTAGACTATAGACTAATATATTTAATTACTTTACTTTATGTTTGCTTGATTTGGTAGATATGTTTGAGATAATTATTTATACTAAATGTGTTGCATTTATGGTGATAATGATGAATTAATTATGAAATTTTAATCTTTTACTATCATAATTGGTATCCTATTCTTAAGGATCTTATTTAGGGACAAAACCGATGACTAATGACTTAGTTCGAGAAAAAGTTAAACTCCCTATTTAACCTCATGAAGTCAATCATGATAGTGACCGGCCTAGCTAGATGATGAATCACTAAATTCTAAATCAACTTCTTTTAGTTGGTTTAGGAACTTCTAGTCCTAGTGCTCATATGGCATATTTCTTTTTGTCTATTCTCAGTCATGTTTTAGTTCTACTTTAGTTTTATTTAAATCTCTAGATTAGTTGCCTTGAATCTTGGTAGTTAATGCCATGTTTTGAATTCAATAAGGATATTCTTATAAATATCCATCCTTTAGCATTAGACAGGAGTTAGATAGTTTTTTATTATAATTTTGTAATGGTTGCAATACTCTGTTTTGTGTCCTACTTTGATCAATTTGAATGAATATAAGAAGTTAAATCAAATCACTATGTTAAAGATCTTATCAGAGGAAGATCAAGGCCCACTCAACCAAAGGAATCGATCTTGTGTTTGGTATTTTATTGAGTTTATGTTATTTTTGTTCATTGATATTAAATTTGAAGTGTAGATGTTAAATCTCGAATGTTAAGTTTGTTTGAATCATTTTCAGTTCATTGGATGTTAAATCTGGATAGTTAATTTTGTTTGAATCATTTTCAAAAATTATGTTTAAATCACTTTAAGATTAGTTCATCATGTTAGAATGGATTTTTAGATTTGTTGTAAGTTTTATTGGGTTAAATCAGATTTAGATGTTGTTTATAGGAATTAAGTTTTGTAGTTATATGTTAAACTTAATTAGAAGAAATGATGGGAACTTATGGAAAGATGAAACTAAAACTTGTTTGGAATCTACTCATGGAAATTAGTATTTATGTTTTCTAGATTAATTTTCATTTCCTTGCAATTTATTTATGTTCTTTAAAATAACATTTATTTTCCAGCAAACCTTAAGAGAGATTTCTTTTAAAGAAAAATAGAATTAATTTGGATTTTGCATTTTAGGTTAAAAATTAGAGTAACTATTAATCTTTTCCATGAATCAGTCTCAATCAATCAAAATGAAGTCAGAAATAAGTCAACAGAACTTTGAATTAGGAAATAAGATATAATTAATCATTAGGAATTAATCACTATAGTTCAGCTCCTAAAAATCTATTGAGAGCTCCTGAAGGAGTCAAACCAAAACCAAAAGTCACTATTTACAATACAAAATCCCCCAAAAATACGTGACAACCATCCTTATCGCATATAGCTCTGAGACACACCCAGTTTGATAATTAATTAACTAAATGATGTAGGTTGTGACATCAATGATCTTGCACATCATTTTTGGTGTCATTGTCAGGGATTAAATATCTGGCTATTAAGTGTAATGCCTTAGTGTTGATAAGGAAGATAGAACTAAATAGTGAATGAGATGAAATCAGGATAATCGAGGGAGGTTTCTTCCATGACACCTTGATATGGATCATGAAGAATACCTTGATTTCAATCAAGAAGAAGATACTGATTTTGAAGGAGAAGAATAAAATCAAGAAGAGAATAGAGATTCATTTTAGGAAGAAAGAATGGGTGATCAATTGGTACACCCAATAGAAAATAGGACCTTTTCTTATCCTATTGTTCTTGAGAGACATCTTGATGAGCCACCAATGAAGACAATTTCACCCTCGGTATTCCCTAATTTTAGGGGAAAAACTTTTGAGGATCCTAATCAATTCCTTTTTTAGTTCAAAGTCTTATGTCGGACCTATGATTATACAAATGATAACTATAAGTTGAAGTTATTTCCATCTACATTAAAAGAGTTAGCTTTAAGATGGTTCATGGGTTTAGGTGTTGGAACAATTGCAACTTGGAAAAAAATGGAAACTGAGTTCCTGGATAAGTACCAAGATTATTGTTGAGTAAGGGATAGAAAAGAAGAATTGTTTCGAATAAGGAAATTAGAAGATGCACGTTTGGAAGACTACACTGATAGATTTTAGTTTTTCCACCAAAGGTGTAATAATGGGTTAGATGGTGAAATTAGTAAAAAAGAAATTCTATGAGGTATTGATGATGAATCAAGAGAGTCCTTAAATCTTATGGGGAAAGGAAACATTAATAAGCTTTCCTTGGATGAAATTGATGAAATATGTAGAAACTACTCTAGATCTAGGGTAGGGACTCAAACCTCCAGAAGCAATAAGACCCACACCATTGATGTGTTAGAAGTAATGGAAGAATTAGCCAACATTAAAATTGATCTTCTTCATCTCAACATGCAAGGAGATAAGAAGGCCACTGAACCAATATCCATTTATTGTTCCAAGTGTAGGGGTAAATATCTTTTAAGATAATTTCTATTGAATAAATTTAATGTCTGTGAGATTTGTGAGAAACCACACTCAACAAGTGCCTATAATATTTTGGCTAGGATTAAGAGAAATCTAAAGAACCCTCATGTGGTAAAAGAATAACTTAATTACGTTGGCCAAAGACCACAAAACATAGAGTATAATTCTAACCAAAGAAAATATGGTTCTACATCTAACTAGAATCAAAACCCTTGGCCAAATCATAACCAATGGATTCCCCCATATCCACCATAACCACCTCCTACATATTGGGGACAACCAAAATGGATGAATCCTAAATGGAATTAGTCACATTGGCAAGCTAATCAACAACCATAGTGGTAGTCAAATCAACCACCATGGAAAAATCAAGGGAAAAAACATCCCTGGGGACAAACACCTCCTATGATAAATGCCCCTAATCCCACTAATGACCAGATGAACCAACCTCAACTGTAGGCTTAATAGGTTGCAAATCCAAGAAACATCTGCAATGATGCAAATCCCCCTAATTTGAACATCATTGAGGCTAATGATATTCAATTGAGAAATTGAACTTTTGAATCTAAACCTATAGAAAAAGCTCAAGAAGTTGGGGAAGAAATCAAAAATTCAGCAGAAATACAAAAAATTGAAAAAGAACAAGAATTAGAACAAGCATCATATCCAGAGAGGTTAAAGGAAGAAAAAAATACTCCTAAAATCTCTCAACCCAGTTATATGAATATTGTTGATTCTCAACTCCTCCGGGAGTTGAAGAAAATAAAAATTGAAATACCATTGTTGCAAGCAATTAAGGACATACTAGAGATCAATCAATTGGTAAAGTCCCTTTGCATTAAAACTCCAGGGAGAAAGAAGAAACTACCTCCCACAATACAACTAGGGAAAAAACTCACTGATGTGTTATCAGGGAGAATTCTTCCTTAGAAATATAATAATCCTGGTAGTCTCGTAATAACATTGAGTATTAATGGGGTAGAAATATCCAATGCCCTAATTGATTTGGGAGTGGCCATAAATGTTATCACATCTGATACTATTACAATGTTAGGGAAGACAATTATTTAGCCAACAACAATTGTCTTACAGTTGGCTGACCAATCACCACCAAACCAGAAGGTATCATAGAAGATATCATGATCACCATAGACACATGGGATTATCCAGTTAAATTTTTCGTTCTTAAAGATAGAAAGAAAGATTTTGGATATCTAATCATCTTAGGAAGACCATGGTTGGCCACTGCTACCACCTTAATTGATTGTAGATCTGGAAGTATGATCATCTCAAATGGTCAAAAGAAAAAGGAATTATCACTTTATCCACTAGCACAACCATCAATTCAACCAAACACTCAACTTTGGGTGGATGAAGATATAAAATCAGAAGGTGATGGTAGTGTGGAGTTAGCCATGGTTACTCTGGTTGAAAATATTCAAGAATGTGAAGAAAAAGAGTTTACTTCAGAAGCTGAGAAAGGAAATAGTCACACAACATTACATTAACAACACTCTTGTCCACTGAATATACTTGTTGATAAATCCATTGATTCCAAAAGAGACACTGAAGAAATTACAATAGTTGGAGACAAACCTCTCAATATTAATTCATCTTTATCCCCAACACAAGAAAAATAATTGAAGGAAACTTTAGAAAAACACACTGAAGCATTTTCTTGGGAGTATATTGATATGAGAGGAATTCATCCTTCAATTTGTAGTCATCACATTTATAAATAATATGTAAGACCAATCAGAAAAAGGACAAAGGTGAATCAATCTTGTTATTCGTGACATTGTTAAACAAGAAATAGAGAAGTTGATCAAAGTAGGGTTCATTTACCCAATCTCTGATAGTCAGTGGGTTTCTCCACCGGTTATTATCCTAAAGAAAAATGGTAAATGGAATGTGTGCATAGATTATTTAGAATTGAATAAAGCTACAAAGAGAGACCATTTTACATTGCCATTCATCAACCAAGTACTTGATAACCTAGCAGGCAACAACTACTTCTCTTTTCTTGATGGATTTAGTGGATATAATCAAATCCAAGTAGCTCCTGAACACCAGGATAAAACTAATTTAACCTACCCTTGGGGTACATATGCATATACAATCTTACCATTTGGACTGTGTAATGCACCAACCACATTTCAATGAGTAGCTCTTGCTATATTTGTGGATTTCACCACTTCATGTGTCAAAGTTTATATGGATGACTTTACAGTACATGCAAAAAAAATTGATGAGGAACTTCAAAATTTAGAAAAGGTTTTACAAAGACGTAAAGATCATAGGTTATCCCTCAATCATGATAAAAGTTCTATTATGATGACATAATGTATTGTTTTGGGACATCACATTTCAAAAGAGGGGATAAAATTTGATCTCGACAAAGTTCAAATTATTTAAAACATTGAGACCCCTTGGAACCAAACAGGTGTTCACAGCTTCCTTGGGAATGCAAGGTATTATACAAGATTCATAGAAGGGTTCAGTAAAGTTGTTGAGGCTTTGTTTTCATTGCTCAAAAAAGATGAGGAGTTTGTATGGACAAATGATTGTAAGAAATCATTTGAGACAATTAAAATTGCTTTAACAACTTCTCCAATCATCAAAGGACCAATTTGGGGAATCCCATTTCACATACATATTGATGCATCCAATTTAGCTATTGGCATAGTATTAGGACAAAAAGATGACAATGATTCCATGCATGCAATTTATTATGTTAGCAAAAATCTAAATCATGTTGAAAGAAATTATACAACAACAAAAAAAGAATTTTTAGTTGTAGTATATGCAATTAATAAATTTAGGCATTATATTATAGGTTACAAAGTTTACATACATAAATATCATTCTGCAATTAGGTATTTGATGAACAAGGCTATAGTAGGTGGACGCATTATTAGATGGTTAATGTTGTTGCAGGAGTTTGATATAACTATTATAGATAAGCCTAGAAAGGATAATGTTGTTGACTTCCTTTCCAAAATTGTTTTGTAGGATAATCAAGAACTAGTGGATGATACATTTCTAGATGAAAATTTATTTTCCATATCAATTCATCCACCATGGTTTTCTGATCTGGCAAATTACCTTGTAATAGGGAAGTGCCCAAGTCACTTAAGTCATAAACAAAAAAAGAGGTTAATTCATGAAAGTTCCAAATTTCAGTGGATTAATGGTATTTTATTTAAAATGTGCCCTGACCATGTTTTATGCAGATGTGTAGCTGAGCTAGATGTCTATGATATAGTACATGCCTGCCACCATGATCTAGAAGGATTTCACTATTCGGTAGTGAGAACGGTTCACAAGATCTTAGGAGCTGATTACTTTTGGCCATCAATGACAAAGGATGTCTCATTCTTTGTTAAGCACTCTAATGAATGTCAATGGATGGGGAGACTTATCTCAGCAATGGAGATGCCACTTCAGCCACAAATAGCTCTAGAACCATTTGAAAAATGGGGAATCAATTTTGTGGGACCTATTGATCCACCTTCAAAGGGACAACACTATATAATTTTTTTATAGATTATGCAAAAAAATGGGCTGAGGTGAAAGCATTGCCTGCAACAGGAGAAGACAAAGTGGCGGATTTTTCGTAAAAGAAAATTCTTCAGAGATTCGGTGCAACAAGAGATTTTTTTTCAAACCAAGGACCGCAGTTTGTATCTAAAATGATGGAAGCCTTTTTGCAGAGATATCAAATGACCCATAGAAAATATTCACCATATCATCCTCAGGTGAATGGACAAGTGGAGGTCACTAACCGAGAATTGGAGAATATCCTGATAAAAAGTATTTCATTGAGGAAAACAGACTAGGCAGAGAGGTTAGATGAAGTAGTATGGGCCTATAATACCACATGGAAAATGACAACTAGATTTTATCCATATGAACTTGTGTATGCAAATAAACTAGTCATGCCAATAGAATTTGAATTGAGAACATTGAAAACAACACTAGAAATTGGAATTGACTTACCTGAAGCAAAGAAAAGTAGAATTTTTTAGCTCAATAGACTTGATAAAATGATAATGGAGGCACTTCAACATACATAGGTGATTCATAAGAAAAGGAATGGCACGAAAAGCATATTGTGTCAAGACAATTCAAGGAAGGAGATTGGGCATTGTTATTTGACTCCATATTTGAAGAGTTTAAAGGGAAATTCCATACAAGATGGTTAGGGCCCTATGAGATAGATCAAGTATTTGAAAATGGAGTTGTCCGATTAGTACCAATTGATGGGGAAAAGAGAGTTATGCTAGTGAATGGTCATCGATTGAAGACATATCATAAGCCAACAACAAAGGAGGAATTTTTGGATGATCTAAAACATAGAATAATTTTTTTTCTCATGGAAGACATCTCTTCCATGAGAGAAGATATTTGAACCATTGGATAAGGCATGAATAAAAAAAGTAAATTGAAAACCAACAAATGGTGGTTTACCTTGCAAAAAAAGAAAGTAAATTGAAAACCAACAAATGGTGGTTTGGTTTCAAAAAATAAAAAGATGACTGAAAACCAGCAATGACGGTTTATCTTAGTTAACTCTTGAAGGAATCTTGAAGGCCCAAAAAGAGCTCCCAAAAGCTCCTGAAGATCCTAAAGAATGAAGACTCTAAAGACTCCATTTGGCTCGATAACTCCTAAAGACTCCTGAAGTTCTAGAGCTCCTGAAGACTCCTGAAGTTCTAGAGCTCCTAAAAGCTCCTAAAGATCTCAAAGGCTTGCAATAAATAAGGTGCAAATTTAATACAAATATTATTTTCGAATATTATTCTCTAAGGTAGTTAAACTAATGTAAAATAGGTAAATAATTATAAGTTTAAAAGTCTCCACCATATAGTTGTTAATAAAGATAATAAAAGGTTGTTAATCATTCTAAAAAGAAGTAGAGGAATAGGTATAAGTGTGATGTGACATTGAAGTGACATCATTAATGATTAAGGGTCATGCTTAGATTTACTCGTCCTATCAAGATCTTTTCAAATTTAATCTGACATGTGTAAGGAGCACTACTGATTTTGCAAATAGAAGTGCAGCCACAAAAATCATAGCATGCGAACTGTCAGAGGTAGTAAAGGAACTAAATGCAAATAATTAATGACATGTCATGCCATTTTTCGATTGATGCTTTCTAAAAGAGGAAAGAAATATATCATTCTGGAAATTCTCATAACAACTCTGTTGAAGTCTACCATTGTTGATTAGAAAGCATGGGCAACAAACAAAATGTTGAACCAGAAAATTTCACTGTTGACCCTTAAAGTAAGAGATTGCTGAGGGAAGCTAGATGGCTGGAATTTATAATGAAATATAAAGGTTTTCAGCAAGAAATTATAGAGGAATTCATGAATAATTTTCATGTAAATGTCACTAGAGTAAGGGGAGAAATAATTGAAGTCACTCCCGAGATAATAAGTGAAATTTTGGGGATTCCAGCTGAGGGAAAACAAATCAACAAAGGTAGAGTAAAGTTTGATGAATTGGTGGAGGCATTTCACTAAGAACTAGAAAAGAAACTTGAAATTCTGATACATAAAGGATAACATAGAGGAATAGCTCATTCTAGCTTGGAGGAGCCTTGGATAATGATTGTGACGTGGGTGATGAAATTCTTCACCTATGAAGGGCAATAAAAAACTATATTAGGGCCAAAAATGTAGCTATTGATACATTTGAGGTATGGACAAACAAAACCCCCTGCTAGAGTAAATCTGCCAGCATTTTTTATTTCAAAAAATTGCTTCCATGATTTCTAGAACAAAGTCTAGAGGATAATCTTCCATAAAATACTAGGGGTTAATTCATTTGATAATTAAGCATCATTTCTTAAAAAAAGAGTCTAGAGAATAGGGTTGGATAGAATTTTTGTTTGCATCCATAGAAAAGCAAGAAGGGCAACCCACAAAGGGACCCACGGAAAAAAGGTCATGAATAGAAAAGGGTGAATCTTACAAGGGAGAAAATAAAATGGGTAAAAGAAAACTATAGGAATCCTCTAGAGTAACCTATAGTGCCTCCAAAAATAGGAAGCAAAACTTAAATGAAGAAATTGCTAGCCAAGCTGAAACAATTGTGTCCACTCCTGAAGAGATACCTACATTTGAAACCCATGTCACTAAAGGCCTAGAAGAAACTTTTGTAGCCCATGAGGAAACCCACATGCCAATATCATCCCCTGAACAACCTTGCAACCCTCCCGAAGGTCCAATTAATTCACCTGAGAGAACATCTGAGGTGCATCACATTGCTGAAGAATCTGAAGTGTAGTCACAAAACATAGAAGCCTCAGAGGAATTTGAAGAAGAGGAGGCATAGTCAAAAGAAAGAGAAGCCTCAGAGGAATTTGAAGAAGAGGAGGCATAGTCAAAAGAAAGAGAAGCCTCAGAGGAATTTGAAGAAGAGGCCAAAAAATCACCTTCACCTTCTTCGACTGTAGAGAGAAGAAAAGGTAAGGAGCCACTGATTGAAGAAGAAGAGTCTCATGAAAAAAATAATGAAGAAGAAATGGAAACAAAGGAATTTTTGAGAGAACTGAAGATTTCTAGGATAGAAGTCAAGTTAAAGCATGAAAAAAAGAATGTACAATTTCTTGAAGAAAAATTGAAAAGAAGAGAGGCAGAATTACAATAAGCCCTCAATAACACTCAGGAAAAAGAGAAAGAAATTGCACAAAAAGAAGCAAGGTACCAAGAGAAAATGAATCATACTGAGGAGGCCTTACAACAAGCCAGTGCACAAGCCTTAGCAGGTGTAGAGGAAATCACAAAATTGAAAGAGGAATTGTAGTCAAAAGAAGAGCAATTAAAACAAAAGCCAATGAGATTTCATTCTCAAGAAGCTTCCACTTTTGCAGCCCCACCACATTACCTTTCTCTTCCTCCTATACCATCTGATATTCCACACAAGACTCAACCTAGATATCTCTCTTTGGCAGCCATGAAATTCAAGGATGAAAATGATCAACTGAAAAAGAAAGTACAAAAATTAGAGGAAGAGAAAAATGAAGTTGAAGGAAGACTTGAGCAAGCCATTCAGATAAGTTCTGCAATTATTTCAATGAGAATACCATCATAAATATATGCTTTATTTCTCAGGGAGAAGTTTCTACAATGGAAACTCAATCAATTGACTTTAGGGAGAAGTCTTGATTATCACAATGATAAAGATTTTTTGCAAGACTATTTCCATAGCCACCCTGATATTCAAAACAAGATGTGTGAGTTTTACCAGCAAGGATTTTTAATGGGAGATATAAATGATACTCTGTTAAATGTTTATTTTTTACTAGTACAAAAAACAACAATATATAATTAAATAAATTACAAAAAATTGCATATAAATGAATAAATTTAGTCGCATGACTATTAGTGGTTTATTTGTAGTCATTTATAACACCACTAAATTTATGACTAAATAATTTTAGTTATTTATTTAGTCATTTATTTAAGCATTAATTTGGTCATTGATTTCGTCATTGATTTCATCATTGATTTCGTCATTTATTTAGTCATTAATTTAGTCATTGATTTAGTCATTAATTTAGTCATTTATTTAGTCATGGTAGTGATTTATGTAGTCATTAATTTAGTCATATATTTAGTAATTAATTTAGTTATTGATTGTTGTTAACTGGTCATTTATTTAGTCATGGTAGTCATATATTTAGTCATTAATTTAGTCATTACTTTAGTTATATATTTAGTTATTAATCTAGTCATATATGTAGTCATTAATTTAGTCATTACTTTAGTCATATATTTAGTCATTACAAATCAAATCTAACTTAATTAATCCTCACAAATTTATGCATATAAACTTCAAGTATCATAGACATTCAAATGTTGAAGAAGCACCATGAAATGAAGACTAAAATGCTTGAACAAATATGATTGATTAGACACAAACACAAACACAAACAAATTAAAAATCAAGAGGAGCCACAACACAGTATTTATGAGTGGAGAAAAAACCACTCTAAAAATTTATTTCATTAAGCCTCATTGGAAAATCAAAATCTCATTGGTTACATTCAATGTCTCAGTGACACTGTACAACTTACAGACACTATATAAACAAAATACTCCTAATTTCATATACTTATATTGTTTTCCCCTTCCTTAACTGTAATCCTTTTGGAAGGGTAGTGACCTCCTATAGGGGCTCGACCCATTTAATCCCCTTGAAAATCCACAAATTTCCAGCCACTATTGGTTTCATCTCCTCCAAACTCTTCCTCGCTGGTATTCACCTTTCACTTCTCCAATTTGGAGCTGCAGCCTAAAATTAAGGTTTCAAAATTTGCACATCAAAAACTCAAAAAAGTCAAATAATACAGAGGATAAAATTCAAACATTTTCTTTTCCTTTTCCAACTATGGCACCTAAACTTAGGTGCTAGATTTAGTGAATGTATTAGAATTAGATATAACATCCATCAAAAACATATTTGGAAGTAGATTTTTATCATATATTGTAGTTGCAAGTTCCACTAATTATAATAAAAATAAATAGTTTTACCTTTCAGCATCAACTAATGCAATTCTGATAACTTTTAGAAGATCGACAATGCTAGCCTTTATCATATCAACATACTCACCTGCAAGTTGCAACACAACATTAAACTTATTAATTATACTCAACATCTAAGAGAGAAAAAGAAACTTCAAACATTATCAATTTAGTAAAAAAATCATCAATTTCAAAGATCAAAGTAGCCAATGCTTCACTCTCTACATACTCTACTACAATCAAACGAGGCCTTTGTTTATGTGATAAATGCAACAAGAAATTATATTATTTGTCAAAAACTTATCACTATGTACTTATGAACTCAAGATCATTCAAATTGTCAAACTAATCAACATGACTACCTAATTTATTTCTATCACATACACTTTGGGTATACAAGATCATTGAGAATCCCAATTATTGAACTATGAAATTCAGCAACACAATGAAATTATATCTTATGTAAAATTTAAATCAAATCAACATTACATGTCTCAACTTATCAATTGATCTCAAATTGTATATACACCTTTTTCATATAGCTTAAGGAAATCTACAATAGATATGCAAAAAATGAATTTGGTGGAAAGGCTTTAAAAAATTTCAAGCGAATACAATTCGTAGGTGTAAAGCCAAATTCCACAACCTTTTCCAACATCCTCCCTACCTATTCCAAAATATGAGCTTTGAAACAAGATATGAATATCCATTAATGCATAGACAATACACGATAGTATCCCTATAAGAAATGTGGTCTATGGATTGCAATATTGTAGGATATGCACAAAATGGATTTATTAAAAAGGCTTTAAAAACTTTCAAGAAAATGTAATTGGCAAGTGTAAAGCTAGATTCCACAACCTTTGCTAGCATACTCCCTGCTTGTAATAAAATGGGAGCTTTGGACAAGGTATGCACATCCATCAAAGCATAACAGAAGGTGGATTTCTGTCAAATATTATGGTTGGAAATTCTCTTTTAGATATGCATGCAAAATGTGGAAGCACAAGAAAGGCATGTGAACTGTTTGACATAATGCCTCAAAGAGATGCCATCTGATGGAATACAATGATTGTAGGTTTTACAAAAAAAATTTAGCAATTGAATTTGGTTGTGTTGCATCTATAACAGGTTGCTAATGAAATCAAGGAGGTTATTTAAACTATGACAATATTTTATTTTTAAGTGTTGAAGTTGTCATAGATTGTCAACAAAATCAAGGAGGTTATTTAAACCTTTAAAATTTCCTATTATATTCAAGTGTTGTAGCTGTGAGAGGTTGACAATGGAATTGGGGAGGCTATTTAAACCTCTACAACTTTCTATTTTCAAGTGTTGCAGATGTGATAGGTTGCCAATGGAATTAGGAAGGTTATTTAAACCTCTACAGTCTTCTATGTTCAAGTGTTGCAGTTGTGATAGGTTTCCAATAGAATCAGGGAGCTATTTAAACTTTTACACATTTCTATGTTCAAGTACTAGAGTTGTGATAGGTTGCCAATGGAATGAGGGAGGTTATTTAAATCTATACAACCTACCATGTTCAAGTGTTGCAGTTGTGAAAAGTTTCCAATGGAATTAGGAAGGTTATTTAAATTTTCACACCCTTCTATGTTCAAGGTTGTAGTTGTGATAGATTTCCAATGGAATCAAGGAGGTTATTTAAACCATGAAAATATTTTAGTTTCGAATGTTGCAGCTACAATAGATTTTCAATAGAATCAAGGAGGTTATTTAAACCTTTGAAACTTCCTAATATGTTCAAGTGCTACATTTGTGATAGGTTGACAATGGAATCAAGGAGGTTATTTAAACCTCTACAACTTACTATTTTCAAGTACCGCAGATGTGACAGGTTGCCAGTAGAATAAGGAAGGTTATTTAAACCTCTACAATCTTTTGTGATCAAGTGTTGCAGCTGTGACAAGTTGCCAATAGAATCAAGGAGGTTATTTAAACATTTACACCCTTCTATGTTCAAGTGCTACAGCTATGATAGCTTGCCAATGGAATCAGGGAGCTTATTTAAACCTCCACACTCTATTATATTCAAGTGTTGTAGCTATGATAGGTAGAAATATATGCAAGATGTGGAATCATAGACAAAACACCTGAATTGTTTGACAAAATGCCTCAAAGGGATGTCATCTCATGGAATGAAATGATTGATTGCAGAATGTGCACAAAATGGATTTTACAAGGAACCTCTCCAAAATATTTGAATTAATGAAGCACTCTGGAACACATCCTAACATTGTAGGCTTTTCTTGGGTTCTAGGTGCATGCAGTCATGTAGGTTTAGTGGATGAGGGTTGTACATACTTCACACGTCAGTAACCCTTATTACATTACAATTTACATATATATTTGATCATTAGGTGTGCATGGTTGACCTTCGTGCCCATGTTGGCTATATTGAGGACACCCTAAACATTATTACTAAGATGCTAGTTAAATTTGTGGTACATGTGGATCATATATGAATATAGGATGAGTATTTTCAGCAACACTACTTTTTTAGTTGGCCAAAACAACACAATAGATAATTAAATTATGGCCATATTCATACTCCTTTAAATTCCAATCCAGCTCACTATTGGATCTTATATCTCATAAAAAATTCAAAAGCATCAATTTCATTTTTTTAATTAGAATAACAATACGTGGAAAACATTTATCATACCTCACTAAGATAAATGATTGTTGATGATGAATAATTCAACCTGGCCATATCTAGAATCAAACATTGAACTTAAATGGTTCATTACTTAAGAATGAACATAGATTTCATACATAAATACACATGGCACACATAATAGACATATCTGGAATTGCTAAAGAAAGAACAAATTATACAATTTATGTAGAAACCAACTAGATTGGGGAATAAAAAAATCATGCAATTAAACATTAAGGAAAATATCTTACCTTAGATAAAAGAAACAAATGATTGTTGAAGAATAATTCAAACTGTCCATTGATAGAATCAAACATTGAACTTGAAGAAACAATGATTCATTACCAAAGAATGAACATATATTTCATACAAAAATACACATAGCACACATTATAGACATATCTTGCATAGCTAAAGAATTAAATATATAGTTTCTATACAAACCAACTAGATTGGGGGATAAAAAACAATGCAACTTAAACTTAAGGGAAATATCTTACCTTACACAATAGAAACAAAAAGTCCTTTGTCAAAAGCTTCCCTCTTTTGGATGCTATATCTTGAGCCTTGTGCACCTATATGACATGTAAAACAAAAATAGTATACTATCTTAGAATGCATGAAAACAAAAACAAAAATATATTGTTTTAGCATGCATCTTGTAACTCATAACTTATATTCATTCAAAAAAAACCCAAGGCATTTCCTTCATATAGTTCTAGTAACCAAATAAAACAAGAAAATATGCATATTTAGATAGGCAAGAAAATTTGAAGGAAATTACCAATTGAATCCCAAACTCTTGCCATGTATTATAAAAAATGGAAAGAATAGGGAAATCCAACATCTAACTGACACTTTAGCGGAAAATGAATAGAGAAGTAATAATTGATCTCCATGCAAAAATATTCAAATTTCAAACTATAAATTAGAGAATAGTGAGAAGGATCTTAGATCAATATAAAATTGTCTTGGTGCCTGTAGGGACCCATTTTTTTCATATTTATAAAGGTAAATTCTTAAAAAAATAATTGAAATTTTCCTCAAGCTCAAGTGGTGACTTAATAGCAACTTTCCCAATTAAGGAGGATTTTGGCTTGTCTCCAGTGTTTGAATAGAAATGTTGAAAACTCGACAACTTCTATAGTTCACTAGTTTTCTCAAGAGATTAGGATTTATGATGAGTTTATCCCAAATCCCAAAAAATCATAACAACAATGTAGCATTAATCATGTTGCCATTTTCCTCCTTCTTGTGTTTTTATTAGTCGTGTACTACCATATTTTTCTGCTTCCCAATTTTTTCACTTGTACTTTTTCATAATCCCCTCATTATTATTTTCAAGACCCTTGTCGATTATTTGATGTTCATTACACAATGGAGATAACCAAATATCATATACCAGTTTTGACATAGCAAAACACTAGTTCTGAAAAGCAAACAACAAATCAACAATGAGAACAGGAAAAAGAAAAAAGCAACATCAGAGATAGGAAAACACAAAGAAGAGTAGCATGCAATGAAATCAATAAAAAGATTATTATAGTCCGGAACACAGGCACTCAAACTAATACTAGCATGTATGTATATTTTTGATAGGAGGTCCAATATCCAATAGATTGGAGTAAGAGAATACATACCATATCCGTGATGTAATCAATCACTATATCCCCCATCATTGCCACGCTCTCAGGAAAGGGCTGCAAATTGAAGTGAAAACAAAAATAAGTCAACAAATATTTTTCTTCTTCTAAACTAGTCTAAGAATGACAATATGAACTTTTAATTTAAAGGGTTGGTAGTTTTAACTTTTTCCCATACCTTGTGACTATTTAGCATTCTATTTACACAAAATATTGAGATGGGTGATTCTCTCAATTGAAAACTAAATTTTACTTATTTTAATGAAGTGTTTACAAGATCATTACAAGAGAATATGGTAATCAATTCACTTACAAGTGCAAGCATAGGATGTTCATATATCATGTAGATAACATAAATTGAGACATTTATTTGAAGCACGGTTACTGAAACCGAGATATGACAATGTTCAATGATTATAAACCAAATAAAGATGGCTAAAAATGATCTTCAACAGAGAATATACATGAGTTGATAACATGTTAAATGAAATGCAGAGCTTGGACATTACAGTTGACTATTAAATAGAGTATTGATGAAATAGAAGCTTCTATATTGTACAAAAGGTCATGTTAAGGAATCACACTGCAAAAAGGGAAATGTATTGCTATTAAAAAGTTCATCCAGAAAGAATCCTATTAGAGAACAAAAGAGGAACATAGAAGCACATAATAAATCACTTTTTCTCTTGTTGGGAAATCAAAACAGTGCATCAAAACTGGTAGGAAGTATCAATCAAATCATGTGAGACAAAAACATAAGGATATAATTTGCACTGTGGAGAAAGTAGAAAATATAATTTTCCCTAGGTAAGAACTAAGAAAGCTAGAAAATTATTGACCACACCTTCAATCTAATATTCCAAATAATGAACAGCCAATTTTCAGGCATAACAGTTAGAAAAAATCAATAAAGAAATAAACAACTACAAGAGAAAAAATATAAAGTTCTGGTCAAGTCCATTGGTGCCTTTAGAGGCTAAAAAAAAGAAGCACCACAAGGAACCTATTGATGGGTGTTTTAGCACTTTCTCAACACAGATAATGCATAAGTGCATCACCTCTCTTGAAAGGTAGAAATTTGTAAACAAGTTACAAAATCCTACCCCAAGGTCTCTCAGGTGTCAGGTCATGACATGCATGGAACTTCTCAATGGTTTAAATGTGATTTTTCTGGTAATCATAGGGCATACTTACAAAAATTAGGCTGGAAGGAAGTTGGATCTTAGGATGGATTTCTTGAGATGGGAAGTCAGTGTACAATCTATTATAGGTTTAGACAACAATCTTAAACTCCTATTTTGTCTTGAGATTTGGCTTTACAATGTGCAATGAACCTTAGCATAGGCTATTTATGAAAAAAAAGGAAAAGGTAGGGAAGGGAAGAGGTTCTTGGATCTGCAACTAGTAATGAAAAATGATCGTGGAGGGTTCTACTGTGGACAACTTCCTCAAAACAGAATTTCACTTAACCAGACTTGTGCACAGTATCATCAAATTTGTGCAAGCTTCTAAGGATTGCAAATATTCAACCATTCATTCACCATAAACATGCATGAATAAAAGATGGGAGTTTGGAGCAACTTTCAATCTATGCCTAGACTAACTTTACACAACCATCTACCATCATTAAACCACTAAAAGTATGGACATAAGGCATCAACACAGGAGAAAACTACACAACCATTGAACAACATCAACTATTCTATCAAAGCAAACTAAAACCATCTAAACAACAAAGTAAATATTTCTACATTAGCTAACTATGGGAGATGAACAATGTAACATGCAATAAAAACACAAGAATCCACCAAAAGTCAATGAGCTTCTATTAATATTTTTGTAGCATGCCTTTACAACAACTCAACTCTCTCTTGAAAATGAGAGGAGACCCCTTATTAATAGTGTCCAAAAAGTAGAATTAATGGAAAAGATTGATTTTCATTGTGTGGCCAAGATTCATTAAAAACTAGGGTTCCACCTACCTCCCAAATATATTACATTTTAAAATACATTTTTTCCTTATCCCTATTTTGTCTTCTAGTGGCAGCATTGTAGCATTTTTTGTCTTTTCGCTAATTGTGTTTTGTTGCAGCTATTCTATAAGGAACTCTTCACCAAAAATAGGGTTTCCTTCTTGCTTCTTGAAAGCAACATACTCCATGAATTTTAGAATCAATGATTGAAGTTTATTGACTTCCATAATCTCAGATTGCAGCACTTGGTAACTCCATTGCTTGGAGCTATCAATGAGCTTTTCCCAATCTTCACCCTACTTGGTTGTGTGATCTCTAAATTGTTCAGATTGGGTGAGGGCTAGGGAAGCAAAAATCAAGAATTTTGTAGTAACCTCACCTGACATTCCATCTTCCATCTTCTTATGGAAATGTGAATTTACCTTTTTCGGATCAATTTGAACAACATGCATATCAAATCTCATCATTAGCTTTAGATATTGAATGCAATTTTCCCTAACATCCTTGGCCCAATCAATATCTAGATCTGCCTTGTAGAGTACCTATTCCAATCTTTCCTTTTAGTTCTTGAAGTCCAACTTCCACATTTCCATGAGTCAATGATCATCTTCCTTGAATGCAAGCTCCTTTCCCCAAGTTTTCTTTGGTAGCTTTAGGATGGCCCCAATTTTCAAGTAAGTAGACCCATATATCCTTGGGAAGTTTGTACAAAACTTCCTTGTGCCTTCAAGGGACTTTTTCACCTCAAAGATCTTGTTTGATGTCCTAACAGTATGACTGATGCCCATGTTTCTAGCATATAGGACCTGCTGGAACCAGTCTTCTGTGGTTTTGGCCAAGTTCTTCCTTTTTTCGAGCTTGTTGACCTGCTCCTTAGACACCAGCTACAATGGGGCTAAAGATTTCCTAGGTTTTTCTTCTATAGATGACCATTGTTGGATATACATTGTCAAGTCAGCTAGCTGCACTTTGATCTCATCCTTTGAGATATTATCTTGTATTAAATGCACCACCGTCGCTACGGACTCCTAAAGATGATCTACTTTTTGCTCTCTTGAAGCAGTTCCTAGGTTGATGGTGGAAACATTGTAGCTTATTCCTTCTTCCCCCAACACTAGCATAGCTACTTGTGTTGTTTTGAATCTAGAGACATCCATTGTCACCTTTGATCTAATTTTATGCTTCTTCTCCTTCTTAGTGCTGATCTGAGCTCGGGCCAATATAGCCTCCAATCTTGTTCTTGGATCCTTTGGAGCAGGAGATTTCTTCTCCAGTTGTCTGTCCAACCAATCGGGCATTGAGGACCTTTCTTTGGGTGATTCTTTGTTACCTTCCTTTTCATCTTTCCCGATTTCAGTATCTTTATCACTAAGAGCCTCTTGCTCCATCCTCGTATCTTCATTTTCCTCATCGGAGTACTAGATGAACACCGTGTGTTTGATTGGGAATTTAGTGGGTAGGTGTTCCTTGGGGTTTTCTTCCCCTTCAATATATCTTTCTTCCTTTTCTTCGTCATGCCCATGCTCCTCAGGCTGCTCAGTCTCTAGATTCTTATGAATTTCAGCCTCTTCTTTAGGCTTATCTTTTTGTTTATCTTATTGTTCATCACAAGGGAGCACCTCCTCATTATGCTTGGGGTTGTGGTCGCATTCCTCTATTGGAGGCATATTGTCCTCCACCTCTATGTCAGTAGTCTTTTCTTCAATGATAGGTTGTATTTTAGCCTCCTTCTCTTCAATCTCCTTGAGTTGCTTGGCTAGCTCCTCTTCCAGCTTAGGATCAAAAGTTTCTTCAATAATCTTGGCACCTGAATACCCACCATCATCATCAGAGGATTCATAGATGACCTCCTCAATTACTCAATGCTCAAATATATGATACCCAAGATAGTCATTTCCCTCCACCTCAGACCTCTTGGTTGCCTCCCTCTTTTGTTTATCCAACTCCTCAGAAATCTATATGGTGGCCTCCATTGAGGGTGGCTCAGTAGGCAGAGGAGGAATTGGGAGTCTGGTTATTTCTTGGGAAATGGTAGCTTGCACCGCAGGGTTCACAAAAATCCCTGAGAGTTCAGATGGCATGTTTTTCATATACTTGGTGAAGGACTCTAGGAGTGTGAGAATAGGCATTGTAGTTGTTGTTGTGGCAGTTGGAAGAGAAAATGATGGGGACATGGATGATGAGGAAAGTGGGGAGGTGGTAGCCAAGGAGGAACCCACCGATATGACTTGTGTTGTAAGAGAGGTAGAGGCAAGGTGGACAAAGATGTCCACCTTGAGCGGAGAGGTAGTGACTGCTATGCATGGGATAAGCATGGTGGTAGCAGAAATGGATACAATAGGTGGACACTTTGGTTGATCAACCTCCATTTCCTCTCCCTCATGGAGTGGATCTTTTTGTATCAGAGGAATTTCAGTGATGTTGCCTAATTTATTATGTCTCTTGGAAGGCTCACCTTCGGAGGCCTTTCTAGCATACACTTTTGGATTGGACTACTACTCGTTAGTCTCTTTTCTTTTCCTTGAGAAAGTGAGTGGAGGGGACTTTGAGATCTCTCCTATTGAAGTTGTATCCACTCCCTCATTGGTTACAGTAGACTCACTTTTGAGCCCTTCATAAGTCAAGACGACCCCTTGTTGCTTCAATCGAGCGACTTGCCCATTGATCCATTTTTTTGTATGAGCCTCAACGAGCTTGGTCGAAATGTCAAGGTCATCAACCTCTTTCCCATCCCAATCGATTAGTGGTAGTGCTAGATTGACAACTACATTATATCAAGGGTCTATCACTATTCTCTCACCTTCTTCCACCTGATTAGGCACTGGAAACAAGTTCACCATTTTCACAAAGTATGCGGTCATCCACATATAATGCCTTATGTGCACCTCATGGTCATCCTTACAATCAGCCCAAAAATATTTAATGCTATGAAGATGGGCATATTCCTATCCAAGAACCTTCCTGATGTGGCCATAAGGATCCATTCATGGTTGGGTCATGTGGAGTCTGAAATGATACTCAACAATTCCCTTTCTGAGTTTTGGGCACATTGGGAGGTATGGAGCTCATACATCCCCTAGACGAAAGAAAGGGAATTAAAAATTCCCGCTAGATGTTTATTGCTTAAGAGGGTACACACATGTTCCAGCTACCGAGAAAGCTCCAAAAATATTATTCGGTCATTGGGATATTGAGGCAGCTTGTTTGGTCTTTCCGAGAAGCCTTGAGTGCGGATGTATGTAAATTTCGGATACTGAATGAACAAGAAAGCATATTTTTTGAGGAAAGATTGAGCACTATGGGAGACTCTCCTCTTGAAGTCACCCCTGAGCATCCTAATGATATAACCTATAAAAGCATCATTTACCTTGCAATAGTCTTTCTTAAAATTCCTGAATTGCAGTTGAGGGTACCTATCATAGACCTTGAGGTCCCTTCCAGGTTCTTCATCCGGAGCTCTAAAAAAACCATCGTATTGCCTCCGTTAATCTAGTGAGTACACCAAGTAAGATGCCATGTATAATTTGGAGGTCTTTTTGATAGCCATGAACTGCTTGTGAAAGCGATTGCTGATTATTCCACCCGAGTAAAATGTGTTATCCTCTTCTCCACAAAGAATCTGTTCAACAAAGTAGACCATCCATTCTTGAAAGTGGGCTACAGTAGGGAGGCCCATCACTCTTCTTATCAAGGTTACTATATCATGATAGTCTTCATAGAAGTCACTATGAAAGAGCTCCTGAGGAACCTTTGCAGAGTTGCCCCTCTTCTCCTTGAGGATATGTTGATTTATAAGCTTCTTACATTTACTTGGGTCCTTGGCCCACATTGCCTTGCACTCCTTTATGGTTGGAAATTCCATCTCCCCAAAGGTAGGGATATGAAAGGTCTTTATTATTCCTTTGGGTGACATGTCAGCCAACATGATGCCATCCTTTTCCACTATTGTTCTAGTTTCTGGCTGGTATGCCTCCCTGCAAGCCATCACTAGTTCGGGGTGACAAGAGAGGGAGGGAAACCTGTAGCTTTGGCTATCCCACTACTTTTGATCAATCTTGCATTATGTTACTATTGATCCTAACCCTTTGTATGAATTCTTTGATGTCCACATGTCCTATGTTGGTGTTAGAGACTTATTTCTAATCTATTGTGACTTTAGATTGTATTGGTTCCCCCTGGAACTGGTATTTCATTTGGTCTTTGTCTTCTTTTCTATGAGGAGCCTTGCTTGTTTTCTTCCCTTTGTCTTTCTCCATGACTTCCCTCGAGGGTCCTGCACCTAATTCCATATATTCTATAGATAAAGGCATGTGAGCATAATCAAGCATGAATACACAAATGTTAGCCACAATCCATGTAAGCATCATTAGATTGGAGTATACAGTAATCAAGAAATCTAACATTTATTCTAGCTGATCGTTAGCTATTCACTGAAGGGACTTTGGACGGTCTATCCTAGGTGTTAGACTTCCCTAGTAGGATGGTTGTTTTGAAGGGAAAACAAGGTAGGGAAGTCTGCATGGTTCCTCCTATCTTCAGATTTAGATGACTTGAAAGGTCCATGCAGGAGACGGTCTAATTTGAGCATGTGGGTCAAGATTTGTTTCCAGATTGGGAGGTGTTTGGATCATCATTGGGGAACCTAGAGCTATGAGGAGGAAAATTTGTCTGGAGTTTTCTGTTTGGAATGACTTTGATGAAACAACATTCTGGGGGTGGAGTTCTAGGGTTTGGGACCCACGAGGTTGAAGGGCAGCTGGCATAAGTCAATCTTTTAAAAGTTTGAATTGAAAGGGCCTAGAAGCCACTTGAGGATGGATGTTTTGAAATGGTGGGCAATGAGTGGAAGTTTAGTGGGAGCAACCTAATAGACCAGACCCAGACTCATACTTCACCTCCATTTTTTCTTCATTAATAGTTCTAAAGGTGGTAGGAGTATGGGGTCCCGAAGGTCGAAAGGACAGGCTTGATTTTCCTTTTGCAGAGGCCGAGACGAGATGGAGATCTAGTGGAGGGGACCTGACGAGGGCTAAGACACTTAGGTTTTATCATTTTTACTCATGCGACACTAATATGTCCAGGGTCTGGAGGGTGTAAGACGGTCCTCAGATAGTCGTTAGAAACAACAATGTTGCAACGAATGTCCGTGGATGGAACTCCACAGGTTGGGACTTGAAAAGCACTAAGGACATGATAGTTTCATTTTGCAACTTTAACGGCGAATGGAAAGGCTGATCCTGATTCTCAGGCAGATGGGGCTGAAATTTTGTTTGGAAACAATGAAAGATAGATGGTGTCCCGAGGTTTGAATCCCATGGGAGCGGGCCCGTTAAGCATGTTTGGAGGTAGGGAGTTCAATTTTTATTAAATTTCAATTACAACCTGTCAAGGGACATCTGAGGTCGTGGACCCGAGGAGGCATCCCACCATTTCAGTATCATTTTTGTTTTGAAGTTTCATCAATGGTGATGGGGAGGCTCAGACCCAGAGGGTGCAAGTGCTCTTCATGAAGAATGGTATTGGGGCGGCAAAGTTATGGATTCAATTTGGGGGGTGATCTGATGGTTAACTTGAAATTTTATCACATTGGTTCCTTATTCTTCATCTTCCTCTACCGAATGAATGCATTTTTATCTTTTTCTATCCATTATTTTAACACAAAATCACCAAAAGCATTGCAGAAGGGCAGACAACGAACTTACCACAAGAATTTAGTGAAGGAGTTGTTGAATCTGCGAGGAATTAGCAAATGAAGGTAGTGGGCATGAAGGCAGTGGGAAAAAAAGGCTCTTGGTCTCTTTAATTGCTTTGAACTTCTTTGGACAATCCTAACATGTGAAAATGACAGGTTGAATTGGTCTATTTATACCCCCAAGTGCATTTAATGTACCCCATAAATTCTTGTACAATGGGTGAGAAGTTGGTGAATTCAAATTTTGAGATGACGATGAGAAGTCCGGAACCCGAAGGCTGGAAGGACACGAGGTGATGGCTATTTTAAATGCCAAGTGGAAAATCATTGGCGAAGAGGGGTCGGGGGTTCGATGGGTGGAAGTCCGGTGGATGACGGCCATTTTGGGAAGAGAAAATGCATAACAGAGTCCTAGGTAGGGAGATCCGGTAGAGTGGGTTCGATACGATTGAAAGATGGTTGGTTACAGCATAAGTTATGAGGACGACGAGAAAGGAGCCGGGTCCTAGGGCATGGAAAGGTGAAACCTTTTGGACTTTTTGAAAGAGAAAATGCAGCCAGGAAACCCGGTGAGGGAAACCCACTGTGACGAACCCGGAAGGTGCTAAAGACACTGACAAAGGCAATTGCCAGAAGAACTTCATGAGGACCTAGGACTTAGCAAGTTTGTAGGGGGGAAACATGGTCTACTTAAGATGAGACTTTGGAGGCATGCTGACTATTTGGGACACCAAAATAGGGGTCATGCAAAATGAGGCAGTGGAAAAATGACCCAGCAAGGTGAATGAAAGAGAGGGTCCCTGTTCCGAATAGGGCATGTGTGCTAGAGGCACAAAAAATGGCAACTCCTCTAGGGAGAACGCTCCTGGCATTCTAAAGATAAATATTCATTTCAAACCTAGGATCCCTGGTTTCATAGACCAGAGGTGAGTCTACAAGGATGAACTAAGAAGTAAGTTAAGGATGGGAATATAGGTTGAATCACATTACGGGGTCATCATGGAAGTGTGTGCATGGTGAGTTCATTTCCTTTTCTCAGAAATCATGTAGTCAGCTACTGATCAAGAGGGACAAGCTATGTAATTTTTCTAAGCCCAAAAGTAACCTAGACATTGCTCTGCTACTAGTTAGGCCTTAATAGCCTTGATGGAGTTGTCACTATGACCCCATGAACATAGCTCTACTGCCAGCTAGGCATTCATAGCCCCAGATGAGATATTTGTACACTCATATGGTTGCATAATTTTTACTTTTCTTTTCTGATATTGTTTCATAGTACTTTCTTTTCTTTTTCTCAACCATGTAAGCATTGAATCTCACTAAGGGTTTAGAAATCATAGTGGTCACTGGAGTAGACTTAAGATTATTTTCTTGTCTAGCCCTTTAAGCAATTACCACCCAGTTCTTCAGAAACTCTTAAAATGTGTTTTGTGTATGATCCATGATAAGCGTAAAAAGACTCAAATAAGGACACAATCCTAGATTAGTCTAGAGTTCAACAAAGGAAACAAATGCTTGGGCATTCAAAAATCGATAGTGGGGAATGAAGGCTTATCTAAGAACTGACAAGGGTGGGTAGAAGAGTGAACCATTCATCAAGCCGAGCATGACCACCGTAGCAGAGACAAAGAGACTCTCTTCATCAAAGCAAAAAAGCTAGGACGTAGGCAAAAATGAGAATGACGCAAAGCAAAATTGGGAAAGAAAAGCAAGGAAACCTATCCTAACCTATATACAAGTATTTATTGGAATAACTCTAAAAGAGCTTAGGCTTGGAATTAATTCCTTAGGTGTTGCCCATTGACAGGCAATGGGACATCTTCACCAGTTAAGGTCTTTAAGCGAAGAAGATTGTCTCCAAGAATTTCAACAATTTGAAAGGGGCCAAGCCAGAGCTTGTTGAATTTGTTATGTCCCCCTTTCTTTTCCTGGGCCTTGTCCCAATATAGGACTAGATCAGCAATTCATAAGGCCTTGATTTTGGCTCGACGATCGAACCATCTTTTGACTACACCCTGATGTTTGGAAAAAATTTCTATTGTACGGTCATGCACTTCTTCTAAATGTAATAGCTCAGCCAGGTGAGCTTCTTTATGATCTCCTCCTTCGTAAAAATCATTGACGAACATGAGGGTAATAATTTTCAAGTGGATTGGGAAAATAGGCTCTAAGTCATAGACGAGGTGGTATGGGGAATCACTAAGGGCAGCCTTATAGCATGTGTGATCTTCCCAAAGGGAGAAACAGAGCTGGGTATGCCAGTCCTTGGGATTCCTATCGGGCAATTTCTTGATCACAGTGATCATGTTCTTGTTCGTGGATTCTGCCAGGCCATTGCCTTGAGGGTAGTAGTTAGATGAGAACTTGATGGAAATTCCACAGTCAAAGGCCCAACTAGAAAATTTAAGCGAGGAAAATTTGGGGCCATTATCACATACTAATGCATAAGGGCAACCAAAATGATTTATAATGAAGCTTTCAAGAAAATTTGTAACTACCTTAGTTGTGCATTATCTACAAGCAATGTCTTTAGTCCATCTAGTGTATTAATCAAAAGCAGTTAGAATGTACCTATATCTTGTAGATGATGGCAGGCTTATCAGACCAATGAATTCAAGGCCCCACTGAGTGAATGGTCTCACCTCCATAACTAGTTGCAGTAGGACAACAACGTTCTTTTCCCTAGTTGCAGTGGTCCCACATACATGGAATGTGCATACATGATTATGGGCATCCCTGCAGACCATAGGCAAGTAGTAACCTTCCCTTAGAACTTGATGCATGGTGGAAGGACTAGAACCATGACCGGTACCAAACTTGTCATGAAACTCTCTCAAGACTGGATTTGCTTCTTGTTTGCTAAGGCATCTCAAATAGACACCTTCATGATTCCTCTTGTACATTATGGATCCCTGTAGCATGTAGTTGTTGCTCTTCAATTGGAGAGCATGTTTCTGGACTCCTTGAAAGTGAGAAGGGCATCTATTGTTCAACAAGTAATAGATGATTTCATCATACCATTTTCCTGGAGAGACATCCTCTAGCTGATATTGTTGAACTGTGAGCTCAGGCCCCATTCTAGCTATTGCTTCATCCATCATTCGGGTGAGTACTTGTCCTCATACCAACTCCATAGGATGAATTTTCATGTCGTATTCTTGTAGCATAGTGACCCACATTTCCTACGTTTCCCCAAATTCATTTTGCATCAGCAGTGTCTTTATTGCTAGGTCAGGCACTATAGAAAACACCTTGTTGCATAGAATGTAATGTCTAATTTTTTTGACGCCCCTGACAAGATCATAGGCATGTTTCTCCATGTTGTGGTATCACAATTCAACATCTTTTAACATAGCACTCATAAATGAAATGGGGTGCTCATTTCCATCACTATCCTTTTGGGTTAATATGTTGGCACATGAGTGATCTAAAGCGAATGAATAAATGTATAATAGCTTCAGGTAGTCTAGACTAACTAGCATGGGTGCATCGACAATTTATTTCTTGATTTCTTCAAAGGATTTCTTCACCTCCGGGGTCCATTCAATTTTGGTGTGTTGTTTTAGCATAGCATTGAGAGGGTTGACAATTTCAGCAAAGCTCGTAATAAATTTTCTAACAAAATTTATCTTTCTGAAGAAAGATTTTAGCTCCTTCTTGCTACCTAGCAATTGAATCTTCATGATGTCCTAGATACACTCAAGATCTATAGAAATTCCCTTTTCTCATAAGACATGCCCCAACAACTTCCCTTGATGACCTCAAAGATGCATTTCTTTGGATTGAGGGAAACCCCAAATTCTCGGCACCTCTAGAAAACTTTGCATAAATCGGCCATGTGATCGCTCTATTGCTTTGAGAATACATTCAAATTATTCATGTAGATGATTATGCATTTTCCAATCAGATATTTGAAGGCAATTTCTATGGTGTGTTGAAAGGTAGCACTGACGTTGATAAGTCCAAATGGCATTCATCTGTAGGCAAAGGTACCCCACTTGGTGGTGAATGTCATCTTGTGTCGGTATTCATATTGCACCATGACTTGGTTGTATCCAGAGTACCCATCCAAGAAGGAAATCATTCGAGAGACATTTAATATTTGCAATACCTCATCCAATGAAGGCACATGATAGTTATCCTTTTCTGAAGCTATATTAAGATTGCAAAAATCAACACACAGCCTTATTTCACCGTTCTTTTTATTGACCATGACCAAATTGGCCACCCATGTGGAGTGTCTAACCAGAAATATAATCCTTGCGGAAAAAATATTTTTTACTTCCTTGTATATGATTGGTTCCAATAGAGCATTGACTGGGTGTTGTCACTATCGAAATGGCCTTACATCCGGACTAAGAGGGATAGTGTGAGAAATAATTGACGTGTCATATGTTTTTAGATCTTTGTAGCTCCAAGAAATGACATCATTATACTTCCATAGGGCATCAATGATGCCTCTCCTTTATTCAATCATGCACACCTTGCCAATAAACACATTCTTTACATCCTCAGTTGTTTTGAGGTTATAGGTGTCACACTAGGTGTTGATGGAGTCTTTCTTGGCCTACTGATCCTGATCTCTAATATAATCTAGGTCGAATATTTGCTCAAGTTGGACCATACCTCCTGGGATTGGTCTTGAGGTTGATTAATTCTATATCAAGCTCAATCTCCTTAGGCTCAGTCTCATCAATTATTTGGGTAGAAAACCCATCAGAGTTGGTAATGAAATGTAAAATATGTTTGATGTCATTGAACACTTGGAAATTAGATACATTGTCTGGTAGACATGGAATGGAGGTGAGCTCAATGGTGAATATCTTAAGGCCAGACAATGAAAGAGGTTGCAAGGTACTAGCTGCCTCGGCCAAGGTAGTAACAGTATGGTTCTGGAAGCATCAGGTCAATTGAATGTTGAATGCATCTAGACTTTCTAGTAGATCCTATACCCTACGCCTATAGATGGTCAGCCTTCGGTCATAGCAAGAGTAAATGCTCCTTACTTGTTTCACAACCAGCTCAAAATCCTTGAAGACTTACAATATTTTGACCCCTTTTCTCAATGCCATTAGGAGGCCAAGGACCAATTCCTCATATTCTGATACATTGTTCATGCAATAAAATTGGAGTATGTGAGTAGAAAAATATGACTTACCTATGGGGCTAATCAACTCTAAACTAGCTCTGACTCCTTCTTTGGACTTGGACCCTTCAAAACGTAGCATCCAAAACTTGGAGGATTTTTTGACTCCAGAATCAGTAGGCCTGACCTTTACCTCTAATGGTAGTTTTATCTCAGTAACTATAGGAGGTGGCGTAAAACCAAAGTGTCTTTGATTTGGCGGTGTTGACTGAATCCCTTTTTTTGGAGCAACGTGTCCCTTGATGTGTTCAATTTTTGTGTGGCATAAATAACATTCAAATTCTGAATGGGCAGCATTATGTACCTTGCACCAACTTGAATGGGTAGCATTATGTACCCTGCACCAACTAGGTAGCAGGAGCTCTTGAAAGTTCATTCTTGTCCCCAGGCTGAGCTGATCTTGGATGCATTTTTCCATGAAGTATTGAAATCCATCTAGCAATTCAAGGCTACCATCTTCACAAGAATCCTCATCATCAGATTCAACAAACATTTTTGTACTTTTAGGAGTGTGGGCCAAGCCAAGAGGTGGACTACATATTACGAGAAGGACTTCCTTGGTCCCCTCTTCTTTGTAACATCCTTGCCCTTCTGAATATGACACTAGGTATTAGTTCCCTAACTTTGTTTCACCGAAAAACACCTCATTTGTGTTGTTATATTCCGTGATCATAAACTTCATGCATGGCTCCCAGTCTATATGGATCTGATTTGGCATCCCTTTCCATGGCAGCCACAGGTGGGAGTAGTCTATGGCAGCATACCCATTCAAGGCTCATGTGAAGTCCCTGCTCAAAATAATACCATAAGTGTCTGGGATATCAGCAACCTGGATGTCAATGGTTTGTTGAATCCATAGTTTGGTGATTATTTGCATGGGTATTATGTTGATCTCCCCAACTATGTTGATTTTCATTTTATCAAGTTGTGTCACCTTGTGTTAAGAAGGGGTTGGGACTACTCCCAAAGCTTTGCACATGCTCATGGGCATAATGTTGGCAAAGGCCCCTGAATCAAGAAAATAATTATGCAGATTCTTCCCAAATATTCTAATGGTAGCTAAGAAGGGAGGAGTTTCCAACTTCCCTTGAAACAACCCTGTAAACATCCACTTAGGCAACCTGACCCTTTATCTTTTTCATTCCCTTTGTTTTGGGTTTGGGCCTGTTCTATTTCCTTAGTGGGTGACTTGTTTGTTTGCTGATTAGAAGGCGGATTTGTTTTCCTATTGAAAACATGTCGGATGACGGGCTCGCTCAGTGAATCCTCAAAGGAGACCCTCTTGGCGGGTGATTTTTGAGTTGACTTGGATGAAGGAGTCTCATTGTTCATTCTAAAAAAGGAATTCCTAACAACTGAGACTTTGAGCAACTCAAAGGTAGAAACACTTAGCTTAACCTTCTTAAATTCCTCTGCAACATATTCTCCCATTTGTTCAATTTTTGCATCATAAGTGGTACTTTGGGAGGAGCTAGTGGGCTGATTTTAGTTTTGGTTTTGATGCCTATTCTTGTTAAAGTACAGCGCGGATACATGGGGATAGCCTGAATTGTTGCTAGCATGTGGGTTTGGAGGGGTACTAAAGTTGTTAAGTGGGGTGGAGGTCATAAAAGAACTACCAACATGCCCACCAGCCTTCCTATTCCTAAGGTCATACGGGGTAGTCCTCTGGTGAAACATATGAACTTCATCTTCTCTAGGCTCTTCCTCGTCCACTAGACCATTATCTATGGAATTCAAAAGTTGAGCCAAAGCACTTTCAGTACTTACCTCCTCTAATTTTTTGTTGTTTGGTGCAGCATCTTCCTTTTATAGCATGTTGCTCTCAGCCTTTTAGAAGGGAGCTTGGTTGACCACCAACATCAAGGAGTCATATGGTTCAAAAGGGACGATGTCCATACATCTTGAGCTATCAATAGTATTCTAGACCTCTATCTAAAAAATTTCAGCAGCCACCTGGGATTATGAATAATCTAATTTTGAATGTTGGCTTATTTTGTGAATATGGCACCAGCTGGACAAGGTAGCCTCAGCTAGGTAAACCCTACTTGTAGTCTTGTCATTGTTGTTGGGCTGGTCCAAGGGCAAGGGGACACGGCCATTGTTCGACCTTATGTTCCACATCTGGTTCTGCCTTTGGGAAGGCCTTCTATCAAAGCTCTGCCCAAAATTCTGATTTCTTTCATAATTATTCCCAGAAGAGGTGCCAGCATCACAGTTGTCACGACCGTCATGACTGTCTTGATTATTGTTGGCCTGAATAATTCTCTGCGAAGCCTACATCTGATTTTTTTAATTCCTCAAGTGAGTAATCTCCATAGACATTTTCTTAATCATTTATGTTAATTCATCAATCCGGTCCTTCTCTGTTTTCCTTGGCTACGATGCTAAATTTTGAAGGAAAACCAATTGCATGGTTGGCTAATTTTGGTGAGTTGGCAGGAACATGGGGGCTTGAAGGTATGCTGACACTTGGGGTGGCCGAGAAGGGACTTGTTATTGCTGGTTTAGCAAGTAATGAGGAACAAGAGGTGCCTGGTTCATTGGTTATCCTGGATGAGGCACTATAGGCAAATGTGGCACCCAATTCATGAGGGGCATCTGATGTTGCAGAGCTTGGGCCAGCCCTTGAATTTCTATGGGATGAGAAACCTTCCCCAAAGATGGCAGTGGGCTAGAAATATTGTGTCCCAAGTCTATACTTGCTATGATGGCCTCCACGTAGGTATCCACTAATCGGATAGGAGGCGGTTGCATCCTTTTCACTAATATTGTCGTGAGGTTGTCTAATGTTGCATAATAAACTAACAGAGCAATAGAATCATTGAATGCATATGGGGCTTGTAACCGAGTGTATGCCATGTCGAACCAATCATAAAAGGAGCTGATTGGTTCATTAATCTCCCTTCGAACAGACATAAAATACTAATACAATTCTAAAGGGTTGATCATGATCATAAATTTCTATAGGAAAGAATCCTTCAAAAGGTCCCACGTGTTGATTGATCCTATCAGAAAGTTGACGTACTAGTAAAAGGCCTCTTCACCCAAGGAGTAAGGAAAGAGTCGACATGAAACATATTCATGTATAATTTGCATAGTCTTCAAGGCTATCTGGAAGATCTTCACATGCTCTTTTGTTGTCCTTTGTAGGTCCCGAAGGTTGAACTTTGTGCAAAAGCTCTTCGGGTTCTTTGGCATGTCATGGTAAAGGTTAAAGGTCAAAGGAGATGGATTATTTCCCAACCACACCATGGGAGGTGGTGGTGGAGGTGGACATGCCAGATTGACTTGGGGTTGCAGAAGAGGGACAACAGTTGATGGGACAACAACTAGAAATGGGAAGGTGTTGGGTTGGAAGGCAGTGTTCAACCCTTGGGAAACAACAACCTGGAAGTTTTTTTGCAATGGATGAGTGGGAGAATGTGCTGCCAAAGATGAAGGAGAGGGTGGAGGTGAGTAGAAAGAAGAAGAAGATGGTGGTAAAAGCGAGATGGGCTGGTCGGATGTATTGGAGGTGGATGCTTCCCCTTTCTTATCTCTCTTAGCTCAGGTAGGGGCGAAAACTCTTGGAATTCCCCTTTGTTTGGTGTAGACCTTAGTATTCTGTAAAATATTTTAGGGGAGAAAGACCCAATTCGATCCAGCTTAGCTCCCAAGAGGTCCTCCTTCTAACGCTAGTTCTATTGATGGGTGTTTTAGCACTTTCTCAACATAGGTAATGCATAGGTTCATCACCTCCCTTGAAAGGTAGAAATCTGCAAACAAGTTACAAAATCCTACCCCATGGTCTCGAGGGTGTCAGGTCATGACATGCATGTAATTTCTAAATGGTTTAGAGGTAATTTTTTTGGTAATCATAGGGACTCATGGAAGTTAGGCTGGAAGGAAGCTGGATCTTAGGACAGAGTTCTTGACATGGGAATTCGGTGTATGATCTGATGTAGGTTTGGAAAGCAATCTTAAACTCCTATCTTGTCTTGAGATTTAGCTTTACAATGTGCAATGAAACTTAGCATAGGCTATTTATAAAAAGAAAGGAAAAGGTAGGGAAGGGAAGAGGTTCCTAGATTTGCAACTAGCAATGAACAATGATCATGGAGGGTTCTAGTATGGACAACTTCCTCAAAACAAAATTCCACTTAACCAAATTTGTGGATAGTATCATGAAATTTGTGCAAGCTTCTAAGGACTGCAAATATTCAACCATTCATTCACCATAAACATGCATGAATAAAAGATGGAAGTTTGGAGCAGCTTTCAATCTATGCCCAAACTAGCTCTATACAACCATCTACCATCAGTAAAGAACTAAAAGTATGGACATAAGAAGGCATCAACATAGGAGAAAACTACACAACCATTGAACAACATCAACTATTCTATCAAAGAAAACTAAAACCATCTAAAAATAAAAGTAAATCTTTCTAAATCGGCTAACTGTAGGAGATGAACCATGTAACATGCAATAGAAACACAAGAATCCAACAAAGGTCAATGATCTTCTATTAATATTTTTGCAGCATGCCTTTACAACAACTCAACTCTCTCTTTAAAATGAGAGGAGACCCCCTATTTATAGTGTCCAAAATGTAGAGTGAATATCCAAGATTGATTTTAATTGTGTGGCCAAGATTCACTACAAAATAGGGTTCTACCTACCCCCCAAATATATTACATTTTAAAATCCATTTTGTCCTTATCCCTATTTTGTCTTCTAGTGGTAGTACTATAGCATTTTTTTCTTTTAGCTAAATGTCTTTTGCTTCAGCTATTATGTAAGGAACTCTTCACCAATAATAGGGTTGCCTTCCTGCTTATTCAAAGAAGCATACTCCATGAATTTTAGAATCAATGGCTGGAGTTTATTGACTTCCATAATCTCAGATTGCAGCACTTGGTAACTCCATTGCTTGGAACTTTCGGTGAGCTTTTCCAAATCTTCATCGTACTTGGTTGTGTGATCTTTGAATTGTTCGGATTGGGTGAGGGCTCAAGCAGAGAAACTCAAGAATTCTATAGTAACCTCGCCTTACATTCCATCTTCTATCTTCTTATGGAAATACGACTTTATCTTTTCCGGATCAATTTGAATGACAAGCATATCAAATCTCGTCATTAGCTTCAGATATTGAATGCAATCTGCCCTAACATCCTTGGCCCAATCAATATCTGGATCCACCTTGTAGAGTACCTGTTCCAATCTTTCCTTTTGGTTCTTGAAGTCCAGCTTCCACATTTCCATGAGCCAATGATCATCCTCCTTGAATGCAAGCTCCATTTCCCAAGTTTTCTTTGGTAGGTTGAGGATGGCCCCAATTTTTGGGTAAGTAGACCCATATATCCTCAGGAAGTCCATACAAAACTTCCTTGTTCCTTCAAGGGACTTTTGTACCTCCAAGAACTTGGTTTTTGTCCTAATGTCATGATCAATGCCCATGTTTCTAGCATATAGGACCTACCAAAACCAATCTTCTGTGGTCTTAGCCAAGTTTTTCCTTTTTTCAAGCTTGTCAACTTGCTCCTTAAAAAATAGCTACGGCGAGGCCGAAGATGTCATAGGCTATTCTTCTACAGATGACCATTGCTGGATATACATTGTGATGTAAGCTAGCTACACTTTGAGCTCATCCTTGGAGATCTTATCTTTTTGTATTAAATGCACCATCGTGGTTGTGTACTCTTGAAGATGGTCTACTTTCTTCACTCTTGAAGTAGTTCTTAGGTCGATGGTAGAAACATTGTATCTTATTCCTTCTTCTCCCACCACTAGCATAGCTACTTCCACTGTTCTAGATCCAGAGACATCCATTATCACCTTTGATCTAATTTTAGGCTTCTTCTCCTTCTTATTGTTGATCTAAGCTCGGGCCAATATAGTGTCCAATCTTGTTCTTGGATCCTTTAGAGCAGGAGCTTTCTTCTCCAGTTGTCTGTCCAACCAATTGGGCATTGAGGACCTTTCTTTGGGTGATTCTTGGTCACCTTCCTTTTCATCTTTCTTGATTTCAGTATATTTATCACTAAGAGCCTCTTGCTCCATCCTCATATCTTCTCTTTCCTCATCGGAGTCATGGATGGACACTATGCGTTTGATGGGGAATTTTGTGGGCAGGCATTCCTTGGGGCTGTCTTTCCCTTTAGTATATATTTCTTCCTTTTCTTCATCATTCCCATGCTCCTCGAGCTAATCAATCTCTAAATTCTTGTGAGTTTCAGCCTCTTCTTTAGGCTTATCTTCTTCTTTATCTTCTTTTTTATCATGAGGGAGAACCTCCTCATTATTCTTGGGGCTGCGGTCACGTTCCTCTATTGGAGACTTATTGTCCTCCACCTCTATGTCGGTAGTATTTTCTTCAATTATAGGCTATCTTTCAACCTCCTTCTCTTCAATCTCCTTGAGCTACTTGGCTAGCTCCTCTTCTTTTTCATCATGAGGGAGCACCTCCTCAATTACTTGATGCTCAAATATATGATGCCCAAGATAGTCATTCGCCTCCTCCTTAGACCTCTTGGCTGCCTCCCTCTATTCTTTCTCCAACTCTTCAAAAATATGCATTGTGGCCTCCATTGAGGGTGGCTCAGTAGGAGGATGAGGAATTGGGAGTCTGGTTATTGCTTGGGCAATGGAAGCCTACACCATGGGGTTCACAAACATCCTTGAGAGTTCATATGGCATGTTCTACATATACTTGGTGAAGGACTCTGGGAGCTTGAGAACAGGCATTGTAGTTGTTGTAGTGGAATTTGGAAGAGAAAATGATGGGGACATGGATGATGAGGAAAGTGAGGAGGTGGTAGCCGAGGAGGAATCCACCAATATGACTTGTGCTATGGGAGAGGTAGAGGCAAGGTGAACAGAGATTCCCACCTTAGGCGGAGAGGTAGTGACTATTTCAGGTGGGATAAGTGGGGTGGTAGCGACAACAATGGTGGTTACAAAAATAGATATAATAGGTGGAGAATTTGGTTGATCAGCCTCCATTTCCTCTCCCTCATGGAGTGGATCTTCTTGTATCATAGGAATTTCAGTGATGCTACCTGATTTCTTATGTCTCCTGGAAGGCTCACCTTTTGAGGCCTTTCTAGCATACACTTTTGGATTGGACTACTAATCATCAGTCTCTTTTCTTTTCCTCGAGTGAGTGAGTGGAGGGTACTTTGACATCTCTCCTATTGAAGTTGTAGCTGCTCCCTCATCTATTACACTAGGCTCACTTTTGAGCCCTTCATAAGTCAGGATGACCCCTTGTTGCTTCAATCAGGTGACTTTCCCGTTAATCCATTCTTTTGTATGAGCCTCAATGGGCTTGGTCAGAATGTTGAGTTCATCAAACTCTTGCTCATCCCAATCGATTAGTGGTAGTGGTAGATTGGCAACTACATTATACCAGGGGTCTATCACTATGATCTCATCTTCTTCCACCTGATCAGGCACTAGGAACAGGTTCACCCTTTTCATAAAGTATGCAGTCATCCACATATAATGCGTTGTCTGCACCTCATGGTCATCCTTACAATCAGCCAAAAAATATTCAATGCTATGAAGATGGGCGTATTCATGTCCAATTGCCTTCCTGATGTGCCCATAGGGATCCATCCGTGGTTGAGCCGTGTCTAGTCTGAAATTATACTCGGCCAATTCCTTTTATGAGTTTCGGGCACATTGGGAGGTATGGATCTTGTACATCCCCTAATCGAAAGAAAGGGGATAAGAGATCCCCGCTAGATGTTTTTCTGCTTAAGAGGTTGTGCACATTTCACAGCTAGCGAGAAAGCTCCAACAATATTATCTGGTCAATGGGATATCGGGGCAACTTGTTTGGTCTTTTTGAGAAGCCTTGAGGGTGGATGTATGTAAATTTTTGGTACTGAATGAAGAAAGCATAATTTTTGAGGAAATCTTGAGCATTATGGGATACTCTTCTCTCAAAGTCACCCCTAAGCAACTTGATGATATAACCTATAAAAGCATCATTTACCCTACAGTAGTCTTTCTTAAAATTCCTGAATATAGTTGAGGGTGCCTATCATAGACCTTGAGGTACCTACCAATTTCTTCATCCAGATCTCTAAACAAACCATTGTATTTCCTTTGTTCAGCCAATGAGTACACCAGGTAAGATTTCATGTAGAATTTGGAGGTCCTTTTGATAGTCATGAACTACTTGTGAAATCAATCGCTGATTATTCCACCTGAGTAAAATGTGGTATCCTCTTCTCCATGGAGAATCTATTCAAAAAAGTAGACCATCCATTCTTGAAAGTAGGCTGCAATAGGGAGGCCCATCACTCTGCTTAGCAGGGTTACCAGATCATGATAGTCTTAATGGAAGTCACTATGAAAGAGCTCCTGGGGAACCTTTCTAGCATTGCCCCTCTTCTCCTTGAGACAATGTTGATTTATAAGCTTCTTACATTTACTTGGATCCTTGTCCCACATTGCCTTGCACTCCTTTATGGTTTTAAATTCCATCTCCTTGAAGGTAGATATATGAAAGGTCTTTGTTATTCCTTTGGCTGCCATGTGAGCCAACATGTTTCCATCCTTGTCCACTATTGTTATGGTTCCTAGCTGGTGTTAGAACCCAAAAATTCCATGAAAATCCTAAGGTTTTTTCCATTTCAAATCTAATATTTTCCTATCTTTCCATAAAATAATTCATTTATTCCCCTTTCACAAAGCCAAAAATGACTTATATATCACATCGCTACCTTAAAACCCTTAGAGGCTTCCACCGTTTACCTCTATACTATGGCCCCTTTCAGGGTGGCTCATGGTGTCACGGTGAGTAGTTAAGGGTAGATGATTATGTGGTGGATAATTAGTAGTCATGCAGAAGATATACCGCAGTACCACATGCGGTTAAACCACAGACAATGGTAACTATGGTGGATGGAGGCTGGCGGTTAAGAGAGGCCATAGTGGTATCCTAGCCAGCAAGATTGGTGACCATGGTGACTACAGTGATGCAGAGAATAAAGTATTGAGCAACAGCAATGAAGGTGATAGTCAGCAAAAAGTTACTGCTACACCGCGGTCAATTAGAATGAAGTCGGTGGTGGAGTGATAAGGGAAAGGATAGGACGTGATGGTGAATAGTGGTGAGTGATTAGCGGTCTGCAAACCGGTCACTGTGATACCGCTGACGGTTGAAGTGGAGACCGCGGTGGTGTGGTAAATGAAAAAGGTAACCATCAAGGTCAGACCACCATACTGCAGGGAGTCAGGAGGAAGACCATGGTAGGGTGGTAGGAAAGGCAGAGCAGCTAGTCACTGCGATGCTGTGGGTTGAAGATATGAGGGGTGCGGTTGATCGGTAGAAAGAGAAGGTCGTGAAGAAGCCAATCAATGCTATACCATGGCTAATCAACAAGTTGACTACGGTAAAGCTATATGTATAAAAGGAAATTTCACGAAAGAAAATAAAGTGATAAAATAAAATGCACAGTAAGGTATAAGATGATAGAAAAAAAGGTGGGAAATGTATTAAGGAAAAATCAAAGGTAGAGCTATAGTTAAAAATATTTTATTTTCTAAAAGGCAACTTAATCAAATATTTTACCTTATGTCAAAGATTTCAAATGGCTGTAATAGAAAATGAAGACCCTTGAGATGTAATGTATAAATATTTCAGAAAATCAGAGAGAGAGAGGTAGATAGTAGGAGTTAGATTTCTCCATTAAATGGACTGGGAATGTAAATAATTGTAGACTTTCTTGAAACATAATCAATGGAGTTAATATATTTTGACTGGTGAATTTTTTTCTTGGTGTTCAGTTGTTGTGTCGTGTTAATTCAAATTCTTTATTTGGATCTCTCCAACTTGAAGTCATTTTATCATTTAAATCAGTGTATCAAGTACATTTTTGATTTGTCAAAATGTATTCCCATTTTGTGTGATTTAATTGATTGGTCTCTATAAATCAGAATTAAATTCTTTCAATAAGTCACAGTGGTTTTAAGATTTCTTTTGGATAGTTAAAGAAGAACCAAATTAAGAAACATTCCAACACTATTTATGCAAGCCATAAATTAATAAAGTTTTATGTCAGTCATAGAATTTTCAAAGTGCCTAACAACTAGAGTTAAGCCAAAGAGGGAAACACATATCATTCTTAATTTTTGACTCCATTACCCATGTGGACAGAAGGCACTGGTCTATCACAACCCAGATGATAAAATTCATAAACAAACAATCTTTTCAAATCCTTTCATCTGTGCAGTAGGAGTAGGTATAGGTGTAGTGTTTTTATCTATCCACTTCCATTTTCCATTGTGGGTAGATAGTTTAAACAAGAAATGCATTTCAATCTGCATCATTCACATAGGTTCACCCACCTTGGTCTAGTAGAACCTAAAGAGAAGAAGGTTCAATTGCATCAATTGGCCTTGTACGTTAGCCAAAAGCATTGTGAGACCTTGGCAACCTCTCACGGTTCAAACCTGTGTTTTGAGACCCAACAGTTTGGCGACTCTACTAGGGACTTACTCAAAAAAATTTCCAGCCTTTCCATTTATAGAGTCAACAAAGTTTCACATTTTGTTTGGCGATTCCGCTAGGGCGAACCAAAATAATATCATTTTTTTTTTCATTTTCCTAATATTGGGAAAAGTAGGTGGCGACTCTGTTTCATTTGATAAATAATGCATGGATGTTGTGAAGCAGTAATATTTTGTCAAGATGGCAGAAGAACAAAAAAGAGAGTAGTCAATAAGAGAGTTGAATGAATTGAGACAACAAAGGCTACAAGTTGAACAATAGATGCTACAAGTGAACCAACAATTGTGGCAATTGGGAGTCAAACAAGCTCCAAATACATCACCAAATGGGTCATCACGTAGTGAGAATGAAGACACTAATGCTAGGAGATCCTAGACACCACAAGTGCCCCATGATGCGAGCGAAAACTTTGCTAATAAAGGTAATGTACTCTATTCACAACAAAACACTTTTGAGGAGTATATTCAATTTCAAGAGAGAGATAAAAATCTTGTGGATGCCTTTCTTGACATAAGGAGATATAAGGGAGAATCTTTGAGTTCTTTATACAACAGGATGGTAGAAATTTGTATGCAATTACCTCCTCATTTTAGGCCTACACGACCCACATTTGTTACACAAATTCTAAGAGCATCAGAGCCTAAATCAATTTATTGGTCAGAATCATTAAAACAACAAGCCTTTGATGTAGTAAATAAATTTATTGATTCCATGCTTGGGACAATCTACATGGATACTGGCAATAATAAATCTAGTAGTGATATCATGGATGCTCAAACAATGCAACAAACAAAGGAAGCATGTGTTACTAGGATTTCTAATGAAAATTTCTCAAATTTGGAAGATGATTGCAGCATTGATGATATTGGTGGGGACACATCATCTGGGGAGTACATCAACAATGCTTCAGAAGCTGAAATAGAAGAAGATATCATTCCTTCCAAAAATGAAGATATGGAGAGTTTCTCCTGCATAACAGATTATGAGTCAAATTGTGAAAATAAAATTGTGGATGTTGATCTTCAACAGAATGATTGTTGCAGTTCTTATGAAGATCAAGAGGTTGGAGACATGGTAGAAGATATGGAAGGAGAGACTTGTTCACTCAACAGTGAGAAAGTTTCAGATTTACTAACTCTTGAATACCATAAGTATGCACATAAAGTTGATTCTAGAGTTTTTGTTCTAGTTTATATATGCTTTGACAGTGAAGATACTATGTGTAACAATTCATATGACTTTATGTGCATATCTCAGATTGATGAAGAAATCTTTGAAGCTGATCAAGAATATGTGTTTGTCCAAGAAGAGGTATGTGACTTGAATGATTTTTTCCTATAAGAAAAAGATACTGGTTTTCATGTTATTGATGATGAGTATCCAACATTTGTTGATTCAACTATGTATAACGATGGTTGTATGGATCAAAGGTATGTGTCAATGCCAACTAGTGATAGGAAAGAAATGAAAAGTGTTTTTGATTTGTGTTGTGCCTTTTGTACACATGCCCCATTCGAAACGGGGACCCTCTCTTCCCTCCTTTTGATTGTCGGGTGCCTTTTATTTTTCCTTGTTTTGCGTGCCCATTTTTGTGCCCTAAAGGGTCAGTGCATTCCCTAAAGTCATATTTTAAGTTTGACCAAAATCGCCCCCCCCTTTCAAAATGCTAAATCTAAGGCTAATTCGGGTTTCCCTTGTCAGAATGCCTTTTCTGGCGTCTGCTGGGCCCTCCGAGCCAGAACACTTGGGTTTCCCCTGTCGGATTTTTGCCCTGGTTCTATCATTTCAAATAGCAGTGGTGCTACATCTTTCCGGACCCTAGATTCCAGATTCTAGATTTCCCCTCTCGGAATTTTGCTCGAGGCTTGCCGTTTCCAATGGTCGCGGCTAGACAGCTTCTCGGCCACCAAACTCCAGTCCTCCCGCTGCCGTCTGTGAATTTAAAATCCACCAACTTACATGCCACCGTACGACTGAATTTAATGGCTGCATTAATGGCTTTTTTGGTTATTTAAGCAAATTTTCCAACTGTCATTATCAACCAACCGAGTGATAGAAAATTCGAATAGCTCCCCAGTGTCCAGCATTGTCCACCCCGCAGTCTGAGTGCCCTTTTTCTAACGTCTCCCATGCATTCAATAGTTTGTTCTTCAGGATCTTGAGGTAGGTTTTCCATCTATGCACCTCATCATTTTTTTTGTGAAATTCCAAGTCTTGGTGCATGAAAATGTGAAGTTGGGTTTGAAACTAGGAAAATTGATACGTTCCCCTACAAACCCAAGTTGTAGAAATTCAAAAATCAATAGATTGGGGCCTTGAAAATCAATCTGGAGCCTAAACTCACCGTGGAAATTCTTCAGAATAGTCGCTGGCGTCTACCATGCTCGGGCCTTCTTGCAGCCATCCGCAAAACTCAAAAACTGAGCCTTCAAATTCTATGCGGCGAAGTTTCTCCCAGACCCCGGCATCCGAATTTCCCCTTGCGGGTTTTTGTGTTGTGTTCACCATTCCAAATGGCTGTCCTGAGATAGCTTCCTGGCCCCTGGACCCCAGACACATGAGGTCCATGTGAAGACTTGGAAAAGTTCAAAAACCAGTTAAAGATCAAAGCAGCCCCGGGATTCGACACTCGAAATTCAATTCCCAGAATTCCGTGTTGACTTCGTCATCCGAATGACCTTCCTCGGGCGGCTTTCCGAACCTCGGGTCCCAAACACGCAAAGTCCATTCCAATTTCCAACCAGTCCCATTAAAATCCAAAATCATCCAGACCCCGACCTCCAAAATTCCGTCCTCGGAATTTCGTGTCGAGTTCGTCGTTCCAAATGGCCGTCCTGGGACGTCTTCCTGACTCCCAAAACTCGGTCCGCTGACCACCAAAACCAAAAATTAGGTAAACTCTTGGGCCCAAGCTTCTTTTGGATTCCAACCACCGGAATTCCCCTCTCGGGATTCCGCTTCCATTTCATCATTCTAACGGCGAATTCAAGACAACTTCCCGACCTCCGGGTCCCGATCCTCTGATCACCGCCTGGTTGTCCTGTGTCCTTTGACCATCTCCGGAGACTACCCTTTGGATTTCCTTCCCTAGATTTCCACTTCCATTTTCCCATTCTAACAGCTGACCCGTGGCTACTACCTGACGATAGCAATTCGATACCCGGATTCCAAGACCCAAATTTTCGCCTCCCCTGCGCCGTTTCCAATAGCCATCCTGCATCTGATGCCCGAACTCCCAAATGAAGTATCAAATGACCTCCAAATCCTAAATGGATTTCGACCCACTAGCTAAAATTAGGTCTTCCTTCATGCCAATCTTCTAATACTCAAATCTAACACCAGGAAATGCTTTTGGGAATTCCATCCTCAATTTGCCCTTTCAAATGGCATTCTGGTAAGGGAATTCCGACCCTGGGAACCCGATTTGTCTGCCTTACTTTCTAATGATGAAATATCAAGTATTACATACTTATTTAATATGAACATTGATTGCAAAGCTAATCTTGGTGTGCAAGGACTTGTCCGAGACCATGTCATCATTTTTATTGTTACTGATTCCTGTCTTTTGTGTGAGATTTATGGAATCTGGTGCAGAAACATGTGGTGCCTCCAATGAGAAAGGGAAAGGAATAGTCAAGACACCCTGAGGCAAGGAGGACAAGGACTTGATGAAGTAAAAATTCCAAGGGGTCCCCATAAAATCTAGAGTCACCTCTCTCTAGAGAGATGTCACAGATACCAACATCAATCAGGTCGATGTTGACGAATTCATACAAAGGGTCAGGATAAACCCCAAGATAGAGAATGCAAAATTGATAAAGAAAAGTGGAATTGCGAAAGCTATAGGCTTCCCGCTAGCCTTGGTGGCCCTAGAATTGGTAATGGCATGCGTGGAGGCCTATCAGGAGGAGACCCAAACTATAGTGGACTGGGATGGAAATATCCTTGCAGACATGTCCCTATCGGGTATAATAGCAACATTCCACATTCCTACCTATGAGAGCATGGAGACCCCCACCATGGGGGAATGCAAGGAACTATGGGAGTAGGATCCCTTAGGGTGCAAGAAGCTCATCAATTAGTATTGGTTAAAGGACAAGTGGGGTAGTGCTGACAAGCTTCCTCAGGAGCTTTTTCACAACAATTTCTTCAAGGATTACCATGACCTTGTAACTTTGTTAAGCCCAATAATGGGCCTTCCTACGGCGGCCTTCTTCCAAGAATGGATGTTCTATTTCATGGAGCAAATTTTCCACGGCAATGGGATCACCTTCTATTGGGGAGAGATAATCAGTGATTGCTTCCATGAGCAGTTTACAACCGTGAAGAAGACCTCCAAGTTCTTCATGACCTCCTACTTGGTATATTCCCTTGCTGATCGGTGACATTATCAGGGATTGACGGTGGTGCCCAGTGATCCATCAGGGGTGGAGCTCAAGCCTTACGATAAATACCCTTAGCTACAGCTCCAAAATTTCAAGAGAGATTACTGTCGAGTGAATGATGCATTCATCACCCACATCATTCAGTCCCTCGGGGGCGACTTTCAAAGAAGAGTTTCTCATAGTGTCAGAGCTCTCCTCAAGAAGTATGCTTTCCTCTACATACAATTCTTGAAGTTCACATACATTTGTGCTGAGGGATTCACGGAAAGACCCAATAAGCTGCCCTGGTACCCCAACGACCAGATTATTCTCTTGGATTTGATGTGGCAACTAAGGCACATCCATAACATCTTGAGTAGCAAGCATCTGGAAGGCACACCCTACCCCATTGGGCTCGGCCAAGGAATGTACAAGATTCATACCTCCTAGTGTACGGGGTATTGGGAAAGGGAGTTGGTTGAGTATCATTTTCGGTAGTATAGAGCCCGACCTCCAAGGGATCCATATGGGCACATCAAGAAGGCACTAGGACGAGAGTATGCCCACCTCCACAACGTTGAAGATTTTTGGGCCAACTGCAAAGATGATCTTGAGGTGTGGTTGAGGCACTACATGCACATGACTGCCATCTATGTGTGAAGGATCAACCTGTTCCCGATTCCTGACCAACTCAAAGAAGATGAAGACACGGTGATTGATCTAGGATATGATGTCATCACCAATTTTCTGCTTCCTATGATTAACTGGAATGAACCAGAGCTTGATGAAATCAATATACTCACTAGGCCTGTCGAGATCCGAACAAGAGCATGGATCAACCAACAGGTGGCCCGACTAAAACAACAAGGAGTCACCTTGACATTCAAGGTTCTGGAAAGTGAACCAAGTGGCTCTGATGGAGGGGCAGCTACCACTGCAACTAGGGAAGCATCTAACACACCACTATCGATTAGGACCAAGAAGAGAAAGGAGGCCAATGAGTAGCTGCCTAAACCAAAGGTCTATGCCCACAAGGCTTTTGAGCCCGAGCTTTCCAAGAAGAAGAGAAAGACAACTGGGGGCATGAAGACGTTTGTGATTCCCAAAGGTCCACCCCTTGGGATCAGAGAAGAAGGATCTAACTCACCAAGGTCACCGCCTACTTTAGTCATTGTTGCTGCTACTACTCTTGCCCTGCATGCCTCGCTTGCAGCTTCCGTTTCCTCCCCGCTTACGGTGGACATCTCCATCCACCTTGCTTCCACTCCTCCAATCTTACAGATCATTCCTATGGATTCATCATCTGCCATGACCTCACTTGTCTCCTCTTCTTCTATGTCTCCTTCCCTCCCCTTCGCTTTCACTGCTACAATGCCTGTCCTTGGTCTCCCTGAGTCTTTCATAAAATATATGCAAAATGTGCCATCTGAGCTCTCAGGGATGCTCACTAATCCAATGGTTCAAGCTGCAATAGCTCAGGATATGGCCTATGCTCTAGCTCCCTTTCCCTCTATTGAACCATCGAAGATGGAGGCAACAATGCAAATATTATATGAGCTTGAGCGACGGCAGCTAGAGGCTGCAACGAGACTAGAGGATGAGGAATTTGAGTACCACGAACATCCACTGTTCGAACGCAGGGAAATCGACAAGGTAGCTTATGATTTCTCTAGTGAGAGCAGCGAAGAGGTGAGTGCTAAATTTATAAGATAATCAAATGACCCCAAGCTCAATGTAGAATGGGGCAAGCAGCTCAAGGAGATTGAAGATAAGGAAGCCGAGGACCGGCTCACAAGAGAAGAAGAGATTGCTGCTCAAGAGATAGAGGGCAGCAAGTCTCCTACTAAGAGGCATGACCAGACTCTAGAGCATGATAAGGAAGCATCCCTCCATGAGGATGAGTAGGGGGAGAACCCTGAAGAGCATGGATATAATCAGAACGAAGAAGAGGAGGATGTTGAAAGGGAAGATCTACCCAAAGAGCACTTGCATACTGAATCCCCCACTAAACATAAAACCCTTCAACAAGACTTTGATGAGGAGAAAGAAGATATGGGGACTGAAGATAAGGCTCTTGTTGTTAGAACTGTCGAGCTTGAGAAGAAAGACGGTTGGAGTCAAAGTGAACCACCTAGAAAGGAGCCCCAAGTACCCAAGTGGCTACAGAGGTAGCTAAAGCAAAAGACTCCCACCTTGAAGGATCCCAAGGCAAGGCTAGAAGCCATTATGGCCAGAGCACAAATAAGCACCAAGAAGAAGGAAAAGAAACCAAAGATCAGATCGAAGATAACCATAGATGCCTCAAGATCAAGGGCGGTGTAGATATCGACACCAGTGGTTGGAGAATAGGGTATAATTTATAACATCTCCACCGTCAACTTTGGAGTGGCCATGAGGGAACAAAAGGTTGATCACCTCCAGGAGTCGATTGCCACAATGGTACACCTTATCTAGTAGGATAAGATTTCAAAGGAGGAGCTCAAGGAACAAGTGGCCAATCTAATGACCTATATTCAGCAGTGGTCATCCTTGGATGAACAACCCACCATGTCATCGGCTCCACCACAGTTGTTATCTCAGGAAAAGCTTAGCAAGTTAGAAAAAAGGAGAAACTTAGACAAGACTACAGAAAATTGGTTCAGAAAGATCTTAGATATGGGAAACACAGGCATCAATTTGGTTGTTCGGATAGCGAATAAGTTCCTCGAAATGTAAAGGACCCTTGAGGGCACAAGGCAGATCTATGAGGAGTTCCCAGGGAAGTACAAGGCAACCTATCCAAAGATCAAGGCCATACTCGTGTTGCCAAGCGAGGTCTGGGAGAAGGACCTAGCCTTCAAGGATGATGACCACTCGTTAGTGGATGTCTGGAAGTGAGATTTCAATCACACAAGGAAAAGCCTAGAGCAAATCATTGAGCAAATAGCATTGGACATTGAATGGGCTAGGAATTTTAGAGAAGAGAGCTCTCGGTACATCAAATTGATGACGGGGTATGAGCCGCCCGCAATCAAGATCAATCCTAAGAACATAAGGCCCCACTTCTTAAAAATTATGGAATATGGGATGTCAGTTGAAGTCACCATGGCCTTCATGAGTTTTACAGCCCGTGCCTTCACACAGTCAAAGCTTTTCAGGGATAGTGCAGCCAAATATGAAGAGGACTGAAAGAAACTTGTCAGCAATTCCCAGGAATGGAGCTACCAAGTGCTGCGATTAGACATCATGGAGATGGATAAGCTCCAACCGTTGATCCTGAACTTCATAGAGTATGTAGCACTGAAGAAGCGTGAAGGCAACCCTATCATTGATGAAGAATTCCTTAGAGAATAGCTACAGCAAAGGGAAAATAGCTAAAGAACAAAATTGTTATAGTGTTGTCACTAGAGGACGAAGCAGGGAAAAGACAAGAATGATTTTATAAATGTAATATATCTGGGGGTAGGTGAAACCCTATTGTAAAGTGAATCTTTCCCACACAATAGGATCGAATCTTGGCCACTCATTTTGTTTTTTGGAAACTATAAATAGGGCTCTCCTCCTCTCATTTTAGGAGAGTTGAGTTGTTGTAAAGACATGTTGCTAAAATTATAATAGAAAATACAATTATTTTTTGGTGTATTTCTGGGTTTCTCCACATGTTTCATGATTCTTCTCCATTTAGCTAGAACTTTGCTTCAAGTTACTTTGCTGCTTTAGTATCCTTAGATTAACTTTGGTAGATTTAGTATGTTGTATCTGGTTTTGAAGATTGCTGCTATGTGTATGCTTTCCTCGTCCATACTTTTGGTCATTTGTTACTAGTATATGACTATGTAAAGTTAGCCTAGACTTTAATCTCATTGCTGCTCATTAAACTTTATCTTTATTCACATTTCTATGGCGAATGAATAATGAATATCTACAGTCCTTAGAAGATAGCATAGATTTCATGATATTGTGAGAATTCAAATTAAGTGAAATTCTGTTTAAGGAAATTTTCCACAACAGGGACCTCCATGATCACTGTTCATCAGTAGTTGCAGGTCTAGGAACCATCCTTCTTCCTCACCCTTTTTACCTTTTTTTCTGAAACAACTTGTGTTAAGGTTTGTTGCACATTGTAAAGCCAAATCTAACAAAACAATGGAGTCCAAGACTACTGCCTGAACCTGCAGCAAGGTACAGTACTTCCATATATACAAAAATCCATCCATCGACCCAATCCTCCTATAGCTTTGACCACGTAAGACCACCTTGTGATTCCAGCAAAATCACATCAACAACTGATATGTTCCAAGCTTCGTCATGACCTGACATTTGAGAGACCTTGGGATAGTGTTTTGCAATTTGATTATGGAAGATTGTCTTTCAAGAGAGGTAAAGCACCTACGCATTACCTGTGTTGTGAAGTGCATAAAAGCACCATCAACTATTTGATTATTCAAGAGGATTTTAATGAGAAAAAAAAAATTGACTTCAATGAGAAGCATTCAGATTTTCAGGTCCTAGTACTATTGCAGGTTGATTCAGTGATGTATGATAATGGGCAAGCCTATGAATGTTTTGTTAAATGTGGAGACACTTTGTGTAATGAGGGTGAAAAATATTTCTATTATGAAATGCAAAGTGGTGAAATGAATATGAATCAGATTAAATACAATGATTTACTGAAATTTTTCAATGGCAGTGTATGTAATAGGGTTGGTGGAATGGATAGTTTCAAAAGAAAACTGATGAATTATAATCAGAACAAAGTCTATGACAGAGGAAAGTGTAGGTTTTTTCTTTTGGGTGGCCCGGGGCCATCCCTTGTGGTTTGAATTTTAAACCATGGCAGGTACAGAGGATTAAGGATTGCCAGTGCATGGACAATTCTTAGCAAAACCTCTTTAATCATTCTCTTCCATGCACAGTAGTTTTTGAAGGGTCAGGGTTTTCCAGTACATGGAAATTCTCAGAAAATTCCCTTGTTGAAAAAATATTTTTCCATGTACAGTAGTCTAGGGTTCTCCATCTTCCATCTTCCATCTCTTTCACCTGTTCATTCCCTCCATTTTGCATTGTCTTCATTTTCCATCCTTTCCTTGGTCTGCTATCCCAAAGATATTTTGGATTCTTGCAGTGATTATACAACCACTCATCCCTAATAGGAGCCATTGTTAGAACCCAAAAATTCCATGAAAATCCTAAGGTTTTTTCCATTTAAAATTTAATATTTTCCTATCTTTCCATAAAATAATTCATTTATTCCCCTTTCACAAAGCCAAAAATGACTTATATATCATACCGCTACCTTAAAACCCTTAGAGGCTTCCACCATTTACCTCTATACTGAGGCCCCTTTCAAGAGGGCTCGTAGTAACATAGTGAGCAGTTAAGGGTAGTCACAATAACCCTTACCATTGCACCACAGACAGTCATTGATGGATAGACGGTTATGCAGTGGATAGTTAGTAGTCATGCAAAAGATATATCACAATACCACATGCGGTTAAACCACATACCCCAGTGAGTACGGTTGATAGAGGCTAGCGGTTAAGAGAGGCCACTGTGTTATAATAGCCATGCTAGATCAGTGACCATGGTGAATAAAGTAGCGAGAAGCGGTAGCAAAGGTGATGGTCAGCAAATGGTTACTACTACACTATAGTTAGTTAGAATGAAGTCAGAAGTGGAGTGGTAAGGGAAAGGATAGGCCATGATGATGAACAGTGGTGAGCGGTTAGCAGTTTGCAAACCATTCATCGTGGTACTGCTGATAGTTGAAGCAGAGACCGCGGTGCAACGATAAACAACAGAGTTAACCATTAGGGTCAGACCACCATACCGCAGGGAGTCAGGAGGAAGACCATGGTAGGGTAGTGGGAAAGGCATAGGAGCTATTCATCATGATTTGAAGATATGAGGGGCGTTGTTGAGCAGTAGAAAGAGAAGGTCATGAAGAAGCCAATCACTGCTATACCGCGGCCGATCAATAGGTTAATTGTGGTAAAGTGGTATGTATAAAAGGAAATTTCACAGAAGCAAATAAAGTGATAAAATAAAAGGCATGGTAAGGTATAAGATGATAAAATAAAGTCGGGAAATGTATTAAAGAAAAATCAAAGGCAGAGCTATAGTTAAAAATATTTTATTTTTTGAAAGGCAACTTAATCAAATATTTTACCTTTTGTCAAAGATTTCAAACAGCTGTAACAGAAAATGAAGGGTCATGACCGTTGATATGTAACGTATAAATATTTCAGAAAATCAAAGAGAGAGAGGTAGATTGTAGGAGATGGATTTTTCTAGAAAATGGACTAGGAGTGTAAATAATGGAAGAATTTCTTGAAACAGAAGCAATGGAGATAATAAATTTTGACTGGTGAAGTTTTTTCTTGGTGTTCAGTTGTTGTGTCGTGTTAATTCAAATTCTTTATTTGGTTCTCTCCAACTTCAATTCATTTTATCATTTAAATTAGTGTATCAAGTATATTTCTGATTTTTCAAAATGTATTCCCATTTTGTGTGATTTAATTGATTGGTGTCTTTAAATCAGAATTAAATTCTTTTAATAAGTCATAGTGGTTTTAAGATTTCTTTTGGATAGTTAAAGAAGAACCAGATTAAGAAACATTCCAACATAATTTATGCATGTCATAAATTAATAAAGTTTTATGCCAGTCATAGAATTTTCAAAGTGCCTAACAACTAGAGTTAAGCCAAAGAGGGAAACACATATCATTCTTAATTTTTGACTCCATTTCCCATGTGGATAGAAGGCACTAGTCTATCACAACCCAGATGATAAAATTCATAAACAAATAATATTTTCAAATCCTTTCATCTGTGCATTAGGAGTAGGTATAGGTGTAGTGTTTTTATCTGTCCACTTCCATGTTCAGTTGTGGGTAAATAGTTTAAATAGGAAATGCATTTCAATCTGCATCATTCACATAGGTTCACCCACCTTGGTCTAGAAGAACCTAAAGATAAGAAGGTTCAATTGCATTAATTGGCCTTGTACATTGGCCAAAAGCTTTGTGAGATGTTGGCAACCTCTTGTGGTTCAAACCTGCATTTTTGAGACCCAACAACTGGTATGCCTCCCTACAATCCATGACTCGTACAGGGGCGACAAGAGAGGGAGGGAAACCTATAGCTTTGGCTATCCCACTGCTTCTGATCAATCTTGCATTTTTTGTCTTAGGGTTAATCCTGACCCTTTCTATGAATTCGTCAATGTCCACATGTCCTATGTTGGTGTTAGAGACATCTTTCCAATCTCTGGTGACTTTAGATTGCAATGGCCCCCTAGAACTGGTATTTCATTTTGGTCTTTGTATTCTTTTCCATGGGGTGCCTTGCCTCTTTTCTTCCCTTTGTCTTTCTCCGTGACTACTCCCAAGGGTCCTACACCTGCTTCCATATATTTTGTAGACAAAGGCATGGTGAGAATAATCAAGCATGGAGAAACAAATGTTAGCCAGAATCCCTGAAAAACATGGTTAGATTAGAGATACAGTAATCAAGAAATCTAACATTTATTTTAGGTGATCGTTAGCCATTCACTTAAGGGACTTTGGATGGTCCAGGTCCTAGGGTCTGGACTTTCGTAATAGGATGGTTGTTTTGAAGGGAAAATAGGGCAGAGCAGTCTACATGGTTTCTCTCTTCTTTAGATTTAGATGACTTGAAAGGTCCATGCAGGAGAGGGTCCAATTTCAGCATGTGAGTCAAGATTTGTTTCTAGAGTGGCAGGCGTTTGGATCATCATTGGGGAACCCGAAGTTATGAGGAGGGAAAGATGTCTAGATTTCATCATTTGGAATGGCTCTAATGAAACAACATTCTGAGGGCAGAGTTCTAAGGTTCAGGACCCGCAAGGTTGAAGGGTGGCTAGCCTAACTCAATCTTTTTAAAGTTTGGATTGAAAGGGTTGGGAAGCCGCTTGAGGATGGTCATTTTAAAATGGCAGGCAATAAGTAGAAGTCTAGTGGGAGCAACCCAATAGACTAGACTCAGACTCAAACTTCACCTCCATGTTTTCTTCTTTAAGAATTCTACCAACGGTCGAAGTATCGGGCCCCAGAGGTCGGAAGGACAGGCTTGATTTTCCTTTTGCAGAGGCCAAGATGGGATGGAGTCCTGACGGTGGAGGTTTGATTGAAGGGACCCGATGAGGGATAAGACACTTAGGTTATATCATTTTTACTCATGCGATGCTAATATGTTTGGGTCCTAGAGGGCAAAAGACAATCCTTTGATAGCCATTAGAAATGACAATGTTGCAATGGAGGTCTGCAGATGGAACTCCATGAGCCAGGACCCGAAAAATGTTAAGGATGTGACAGTTTCATTTTGCATCTTCAGCGACAAAGAGAAAGGTGGATCCTGAGTCACGGGCAGATGGGGTTGAGATGCTATTTGGAAACAGAGAAAGATAGACGATGTCATGGGGATGGAATCCTGTGGGAGTGGGCCCTTCAAGCACATCTGGAGGTAGGGAGTTCATTTTTTATTAAATTTCAATGATGGCCCATCAAGGGAGATCTAGGGTAACAGACCCGAGGAGGCATCCTGTCGTTTTGGGATCATTTTTATTTTGAAGTTTTATCAACGGTGACAGGGAGGCTTGGACCCAGAGGGTGCAAGCACTCAGCATGAAGAAATGTGTCAGGGCGGTGAAGTTTTAGATTCAATTTGGGGAGTGATCTAATGGTTGACTTGTAATTTCATCACATGGGTTTCTTAGTCATCATCTTCCTCTACCGAATGAATGCATTTTTATCCTTTTCTATTGTTTATTTTAACACAAAATCACCAAAATAATTGCAGAAGGGTGGATGGTGAACTTATCACAAGAATCCGGTGAAGGGAGTTGTTGAATCCATGAGGAATTGACAAATGAAGGTAGTGGGCATGAAGGTGGTGGTCAACAAAGGCTCTTGGTCTTTATAACTACGCTAAACTTCTCTGGCTGATCTTGACATGTGAAAATGATAAGTTGAACCAGTCTATTTATACCCCTAAGTGCATTTAATGCACCCCATAAATTCTTGTAAGGTGGGCAAGAAGTTGGTAAATTCAAACTTTTTGATGATGGCGATAGGTCCGAAACCTGGAGCCTAGAAGGACGTGAGTCAATGACCGTTTTAAATGCCAAGTGGAAAATCATCGATGAAGAGGGGCCTTTGGTCTGATGGGTGGAAGTTCGGTGGATGACGACCATTTTGGGAAGAGAAAATGCATAACGAAGTCTTGGGCAGGGAGATCTAGTGGAGTGGGTTTGACATGATCGAAAGACATTCGGTTGCAGCATAAGTTATGAGGATAGTAGGCAAGGAGCCAGGTCCCGAGGAACAAAAAGGTGAAACCTTTTGGACGTTTTGGAATAGCAAATGCAACCCAAAAACTTAGTTTGGGAAACCCATCGTGACGGACTCGGAAGGTGCCAAAGATGCTGACAAAGGAAACTACCAGAGGAACTCCGTGAGGACCCAACACTTAGCAAATTTTGTGGAGGGGAAACATGGTCAACTTAAGATGAGACTTTGGAGGCATGCTGACCATTTGGGACACCAAAATAGGGGGTACACAAAATGAGGCGGTGACAAAATGACCCGGCAAGGTGAAGGAAAGAGAGGGTCCTCATTCTGAATGGGGCGTGTGTGCTAGAGGCACAAAAGAACCTCCACAACAGCCATGGGATGAACAAATCCCATGACAATATAATGCTCAAAGATACAAAAAGGACCATTGTCTCCCAATACAAGTAGAGAAAAACCTTTAGGTGCCTCTGTAGGTCAATAAAAGCTACCAACATCAATTTATTCCCCAATAATCACAAGGGAATTGTCAAGCAACAACCATGTAAGAGGAATAGTATATTGCATTATCATAATTATCATTAATTACTTACTTATAACAAATGAATATGACCTACATAAATTCTCATCCAGTGCACAACATGCAGCCAGAAAACAACTTAAAATAACATGATTAATATAAGGCAAGCTAAAACCAAGGAGCATAGTCTTATAAGCCTCACATAAAGAAAAAGCAAAGATTGACTAAATGAATGTCAACCGAGACTTTTCATAAAAAGAGAAGTCCATAAAACATACAACATGATAATTAAAGAAGAATTATTAAACTAAAATGACATCAACAATCCAAGAATTTATTGATATGAAATTTTCTTCTTCATTTCTTCATCCCTTGCAAAAAATTATACCACCAAATATCTAACTATTGTAGTTACGGGCATTGTAAAACATTACTAAAAGTAATAATACAAATTTGTAATTTACAATCATATGACACTATGATGTGAGTTGAACTCTTTATTTTATCTATAAATGAAGGAAAAATTACTTATGAGTTTTGTATGTTTAGTTTTATCCACGTTTTTAAAGATTAGTCTACAAATTTATGTGAATTTTAATGTTCATAAAATTTTCCAAGTTTTGTTGAGTCATAAATCCAAATAAAATTTGGGTCTACTGAGTTTTTCCAAGTTACGAGTTATGGAACTATACTAAAAAGGACTTCCAAGAACATCAATTGAGCTCTTTTAGCAAATGTAGAGACTAATCATCAATTGTCTTTCGCCATGACTAATGCACATGGTGATAGATCAATAAGACCTTGTCATGCTTTGCAATGACTAATGTTTAGAAATAGAGGGTCCACTATCCTTCTTCATTCACAATCAGTACCACAAAAGTAGATAACTAATAAGCAATACCAATTTTCTCTATGTACAGAAGATCATCGGTCATGGATATTAGGGGAGGCACTAGGAAGCACCCTGCTTTCTTGCATAGTTTCTCAACAAATCTTTTCTAGACCAAGCCATTGCCTTGAAAAAATAATTAGACCTTGTATTGTCCAAGGCTAGTCTTAGCTCCTAACTCTAATATAGACTCCTATGGTAAATCAAGTCATTGGAATTATACTGCTTTGTTTCAATTCACTGACATGGATATTTGGATCATGCAGATTAGTGAGCATTTGAAAATTGTATGGATTGTTCATTAATTGAAAAATTATGTCCAATACACCATATCAAGGCTGAAATTTTGTCATTTTTTAATCCCTTCATTAGAATGTGGGGTGCAAATGGTGATGTAATTAGTATGATATTCACAAACCGTTTCAGTAATTTTGTTTTCCTAAAAAATTGATTTCCTGTCATTTTCTTTCTTTTTTAGTAACATGGTAGAGCTATGCAAAGTAGGAGGAATTGGCTTGGAAAATGAAGGCATTAGGGTATAAAGAATCATTTATCTACCACCATAGTGAAAATTTAGCAATTGAATTTAGTTTGTTAAATATGGCCCCTGGTACAACTATTAGAGTTGTTAAGAACCTTCAAGTATGTTTTGATTGCCACACTGCATCTAAATTCATCTCCAAGATTTTTGTAAGAGAAATTGTTCTAATATATGTGAGCCATTTCCATGATTTTAAATAGGGACAACTTTGAAATAACTTTTTTCTCATGGAATGCAATGGCTGCAGGATATGCATACAATGGATTTGTTGAAAAGGTTTTAAAAAATTTCAAGGAAATGTAAATGGCAGGTGTCAAACCAAACTCTACAACCTTTGTTAGCATCCTCCTTGCCTGTGCCAAAATGGGAACTTTGGAACACGGTATGGATATGTATCAAAGCATAATGGAAGGGGGAATTTTGCTCGATATTGTAGTAGGAAATGCTCTGGTGGACATGTATGTAAAATGTGAAAGCATACACAAGGCACATGAAGTGTTTGATAAAATTCCTAAAAGAGATATCATCTCATGGAATACAATGATTTCAGGATATGCACAAAATATATTTTTTGAAAAGGCTTTAAAATATTTCAAGAAAATGTAGTTGGTAGGTGTAAAACCAAATTCCACAACCTTTTCCAGCATCCTCCTTGTTTGCACCAAAATGGGAGATTTGAAATAGGGTATGGACATCCATAAAAGCATAAAGGATAGAGAAATTTTGTTGGATGTTGTAGTGGAAACAACCCTTGTAGACATGTGTACAAAATGTGGAAACATAGACAAGGCATGCCATCTCTTGGACTGCAATTACTGGTGGATACGCACAAAATGAATTTGTTGAAAACGCTTTAGAAAATTTTAAGCAAAAATGCAATTGGTAGGTATAAAGCCAAATTCCACAACCTTTTCTAGCATCTTTCCTACCTCTGCCAAAATGGGGGCTTTGGAATAGGGTATGAACATCCATCAAACCATAAATAATAGAATAATTTTGTCAGAGGTTGTAGTTGCAACTACCCTAGTAGACATGTATGCAAAATGTGGAAGCATAGACAAGGCATGTGAACTGTTTGATAGAATGCCTAAAAGAGATGCCATCTCATGGAATACGATGATTGTGGGATATGCACAAAATGGATTTGTTGAAAAGGCTTTAGAAAATTTCAAGAAAATGCAATTAGCAAGTGTGAAGCCAAATTCCACAACCTATGCCAGCATCCTCCCTACCTATGCCAAAATGGGAGCTTTGGAGCAGGGTATGAACATCCATAAGAGCATAATGGATGGGGGGGTTTTGTCAGATATTATGGTTGGAAATGCTCTATTATACATGTATGCAAAATGTGGAAATGTACACAAGGCACGTGAACTCTTTGATGGAATGCCTCAAAGAGATGTCATCTCATGGAATGCAATAATTGTGGGATATACAAAAATTAGATCTATTGAAAAGGCTTTAGAAACTTTCAAGCAAATGCAATTTTTAGGTTTAAAGCCAGACTCTGCAACCTTTTTCAGCATCCTCTCTTCCTATTCCAAAATGGAAGCCTTGGAACAGGTTATGGACATCCATCAAAGCATAATAGAAGGGGGATTTTTTTCTGATATTATAGTTGGAAATGATTTGGTTGACATGTATGAAAAATGTGGAAGTATAGAGAAAGCATGTGATGTTTTTGACATAATGCCTCGAAGAGATACCATCTCTTGGACTGCAATTATTGCTGGATATGCACAAAATGGATTTGTTGAAAATGCTTTATAAACTTTCAAGAAAAAATGAAATTGGAAAGTATAAAGCCAAATTCCACAACCTTTTCCAACATCTTTCCTGCTTGTGCCAAAATGGGGGCTTTGGAACAAGGTATGAAAATGCATCAAAGCATAAATAATCGAGGAATTTGTTCAGATGTTGTAGTTGCAACTGCCCTAGTAGACATGTATGCAAAATGTGGAAGCATAGACAAGGCATGTGAATTGTTTGATAGAATGCCTGAAAGATGCCATCTCATGGAATACAGTGATTGCAGGATATGTACAAAAAGGATTTGCTGAAAAGGCTTTAGAAACTTTCAAGAAAATGCAATTAGTAGGTGTGAAGCCAAATTCCACAACCTATGCAAGCATCCTCCCTGCCTATGCCAAAATGGGAGCTTTGGAGAAGGGTATGAACATCCATCAGAGCATAATGGATGGGGGATTTTTGTCAGATATTATGGTTGGAAATGCTCTGTTAGACATGTATGCAAACTGTGGAAATGTACACAAGGCATGTGAACTCTTTAATGGAATGCCTCAAAGAGATTTCATCTCATGGAATGCAATAATTGCAGGATATGCACAAAATGGATTTTTCAAGGATGCTCTCAAAATATTTGAATTAATGAAGCACTCTAAAACATATCCTAACGTTGTAAGCTTTGTTTGTATTATTTGTGCATGCAGCCATGGAGGTTTAGTGGATGAGGGTTGTACATACTTCAATCACATGAGTAAGCAGTATTGCATTAAACCTATAGTTGATCATTATGTGTGCATGGTCGACCTTCTTGCCCATGCTGGCTATCTTGGGGACACTCTAAACTATATCATTCAGATGAAAATTAAACCTGTGGTGGTTGTGTGGATGTGTTTTCTTGTTGCCTGTAGGTTACATATGAATATAGGCTTAGGATTATTTTGATGCAAGTAAAGGAAGAAACAAATACCTTCTACAATCTCAGTTTGACCAAACTCAATCTTCAGCAAACCATCCTTGTTTGTTTCCTCATCTTTCACTCATTATTCATTCCTCAAAACAAAAAATTCCTTAAGACATCAAACATCCACAAAAAAATTAGAGTTCCAATATTTTTTCAAGCCTTCAAACCACCTTTAAAAAATTTTAAATGATTAAATAAAACATACTAGGTTCCTTCAAATATCAGTACAAGACCATCTCATCACCAAACTATCCTCAATGAGCTATAATAGCTTTTACAAATACAAAATTTAGAATAAAAGGAACAAGCCACCAACTCTAAACCTAAGACCTCTCCATTAGGGTTAACTCAACATAATTCAACTTATCACAAACCAAAAGAACACTAGTTTCCTCATTTGGTCATAGTTCCTTCTTAAACTAAATGCAAAGCTTGTAGGTCTGCAAAACGATTTGTTAGAGATTTTCTCCTAAGATAAACACATTTACCCAAAACTAACCACACCTTTAGATACCTTTTTGTCTTAGTTAAAACATATTTCAAAGTGGGGTATAGGTCCTTTGGACCAAATGATTCAATTTTTTTTTGTCTCAGTTAGAATTATGCCTCTTTAGGCCTTGGCTACCATAGGGGTCTTTAGTTTCTTCTATCTCCAAACCCAAAATATCACAACCAATACTTGGATCACTCTTTATTTGGTCTACACAAGCTTATTATTCCATGAAAAGTCCACTTCTAAAGGTATTTTTATAAACCCTAGACTCTAACCTCCATCTTTATTTACAAAACCACAGACTAGGGCAGTGATTATTCACCACACTAAACTCATCCTATTGATTTGTAACCTCTGAAATATGAGAATAGATACTATAAAAGGTAAACTCACCAAAAATTAAGAGCTTTCACTAGATAAAATAGAAGGAATACAATTTCATCAACATAATGGTCACATGTATAGAGGGCCCTTACTTCCTCGAAGTAGTTGATTATTCATGGAATTGAAAGGATACATATTATCAATTCCAAATCCTTAGAGATGCTTTGAGGAGGTTGGGACAGACAATGTGTGCAAGTAGTGAGAGATGTGTCCTATGTAGATATTTGTAGGGACTTTGATTAAGGCTGCCACATGAATGTCTTGATAAAAACCTCTAAAATTGTTTAATTGGAAAAAGTGCCTCAAACTTACTGACATGGAACTCCTAAAAGAGAAGAATTAGTGAGACCCTTGGAATGTCTTTCGATAAGCAGTTGTGTTCTAAAGTCTTGAAGGGATCATATCAGTGTGACCTAGGACCTATCTTGTCGATGGAAGTCATCGGTATCACTGTGAACTATCGAAGTGAGATTCCAAACTCATTCTGATAGCAAAAGTCTAGCCAATGTCAGTGTGACTTGTGAATGTCTTGCTGATAAGAACCGTCGGTGTGACCAGAACTCTCGAAGTGAGATTTCTAACTCGTTTCGATGGTAGATGTCAAGGCAAAGGAGATCATCCGGGAATTTTTTTCCGATGGATGTGTCAGGGTGACTTGAACTATCAATTTGACATTTCAAACTATTGCCAATAGTTTTACTCTTGCCTTATATCATTGTATCTGGGGAACTAGGTGATGCAGACATAGGGAACTCAAAACAACTCAAATTATCAACATGCCTTCGAGAGGCATCTAAAAAGATTAAGATGGCAATTTGTCCAATCCAATTCACTCACAAAGTTTGAAACTAACTCAGGGCTCCTTTCCCTTGTGCACACCCTCAACTCTAGTAGCCATGCAACTCCTATTTTTAGGCCATAACTCTCAAACCTGCGAAATGACTACAAAAAAATCATCAATTCGAAAAACCTCTTGAAAGTTACACAACATATCTCAAGATTAGACACAAGTCCTTTGGACCAAAATGCTAAAACTCCCACTCCTATGATGTCCTAATTAGGCTAATTAGGCCTAAATTACAAAGCAACCCATCTTTAGACTTATCAAAGACAACTTAAACATTGGGGAAACATTTCCCATTCCCTCAAACCACTAAATCCATAATTAGTTTCCAGAGATGACTCTTCTAACATATCAAATTATGAAATCGTTGATTTTAGACCCTCAAAAGGAGGGTTTATTGCAAATCATACCTCCAGGCCTCCCCAGACCTTGTCACCTATTCAAAAACTCTTAATTATGCTTGAAAAATCTTAAAACTTAATTTCATAGGTTATTCCATCCACAAAATTCATGAACCACCCTTTAGTTACTCACTTTCATAAGGAAAATCAGTCAAATTCAACCTAGGGCAACACCTAAAACCTACATACACACTCCCTCAAACCTCCAAAGCATTTGAAAACCTATAATACATCAAATGGGGTCATTCCACTTAGTTACAATGGCTACAATAGGTGGAATGCCCTAAAAAATCATTTTTATACTCTCAAACCACCAACTTGCATCAAAACAAAGTAGTTTTAGTAAAACAAAGATATCTCATGCCTAACTTAATGGTTTTCAATCAAAATTGAAGCATTTGAAAGTAGAATCAATGCCCTACCATGCCATGCTAAACTTCAAAGAAAATATGAAGTTGTACAGTCTATTCCATCCAAACAAAATTCAGAAAATGCAAGGGAAACGTGTAAACTCAATACAAAACTACTTTTTTCATTCAAAATCCCCACACCAGTGAAAAAATAGAACCATCGATGCATCATTGGAACCAAAGGACACGTACGGCTAATATAATGATAAGGGTATTTAGTTCCTTTTTTTGTAATGTGGTAAGAGTCATGCAGGTAAAGCTATGTCAGGCTAGGGAACTCTTCTTAGAGGTTCTAAACGATTTGCCTCTTTTTTATAAGACAGTGTTGGCAGTGCCACCTAGATAATAGTTGTTTGGTGGGATTCCAAACCTAGATAATGAGGTGCAGTTGAGGAAATCTCATAGAGAAAAGCTACAAGCTACAATGATGATTTTTCTGAGCGAATTTATATTAGAGTCTTTCTTAGCATGGCTTAAGATAGGTGCAGATGATATTCCCTCTACAAATAGTCTTGGGGGAAAGTATTTGCTTGATCTTGTGAAAAGTGGCAAGGAACTTGCAGAGAATGAGACATTGATCAGACAAACATTGGACAGTCTGGATGCATTTGAAGGGAGCTTGGAGTGGCTAAAAATGGTTTTTGGTTCAAATGTTGAGTTTCTATGGCAATGTGTGTGTGAGATTGTTTTGAAGAACTCAAAGAATTTGTGGGATGAACTTTTTGAAAGCTTGTTTGTTAGTAGGATGAAACAAATAATAACTGATGGATTTGCAGATCTGCGTGAGAGATTTAAGGTTGGTAAATTCCTTGAATCCATAGTTACATCTCTAGCAAGTTACAAAAATGTTGTAACCCATTTGCAAAAATTAACTACTAGTGAGGGTTGTCTTGTCAAGAGAGGGGACCTAGAAAGTGTCAATTTAACTGGGTTGAGTTTTAGATTTATGATGAAAAATGATGAAGATTGGTTTGGTTGCCTTAATGCTCATTTTGGAACTGAGGTTAGTCAAATAAAAGATACCATAGATGAGGGGTCCAAGAATATTTTGGAAGACCTCCTAAGTTTTCTTCATGCACATAAATCTCCTTCAAGGATAAATGATTTAGCACCTTATTTTCAAGATAAATGCTTCCATTTTATCTCAACATTTATTGTTTATATCGAAGAACATCTTGCACATATTTCATAAGCTCTCTATCAAGAAATGAAAAATGAGGAGATGCCAGAAAAAATCAACATTTTTTATCACACCATGTAGTCCATCACTAGTATGCATACATGACATAAGAGGATTTTTTTGGGCCACAATATAGGTATAAGTCAAAATATACAAAGTTTAAAATAATAACTATGAGAATATTCTCATCCAATTAGGTGTTGAGACTATATCATGAAAATGATCTCAATTAGGTGTTGAGACTATATCATGAAAGAAGAAAGCTAACCGCACAATTCCAAATACAAGTTGAACAGTTAAGCCAAGTTGAAAATGCAGCAATTCTAGTTGGTCAAATAGAATTATAGAACATTAATAATATAAGGATGTTGTTTATCTAGAAATCTACTCATGCTCATAAATATTATCCTAAAAGAAGACTAGCAAAGGCCATTGGTTGCACAACATGCTCATTTATTGCAATGCTTCAAAGAGAAAAAATGACATATGCGAACTCACACCAAGGATGTCTTCTTAAAGGAATATTTGAGAAGAAAGCCTATTTATGTATCTCTAGCAACTAATGGATCTTGAACCCTATAAAACATGTTCATTGATTGAAATAAACATAAAGAACACTGTTAAGCCATGGAAGTGTATCAAACTATCAAATAATTCACTAAAGACTATAGTAGGAGGATAGAAGTGCATCAAGGAAGTAGAATTTTTCCAATCACATAAACCAACCTATCATTCAATGATTAGTGTTATATTGCAAATGTTATTTACAAATCCAATTGTTCTCAATTTCAACATTATTTGAACCCAAGATGCCAAAAGTGACAATGAAGGTTATGGTATAAAAGAATATGTCATGCATACTAATATTATCTGAATAATAGATAGCTTTCAATTCAACTATATTTCCCTTCTACCTATTAAATTCAAGAGAACAAGATTTCCTATTCTAAATTTGAAAAGGAAAGGATTTCACCAATGCAAAAGAGTTCAAAAAAAATTGAATTGAATATAACCTGTAGTGAATCCACTAGGGAAAAACATATAATATAGTAAACTACAAATATATTTTGTATCAATTTATATTGTGAAAAAAATAAATAAATCCCCTCCATTATGACAATCATGGAAATAAGAGACATAATGGCCATAACATGCAAAATGACACAGTCATAAAGGGGCAATTTGTAGTGCAAAGAAGAGAGTATAGAGCATTGAAAGACAAGAACCAAACAACAAGAAAGGGGCGGTCACAAAAGAACATTGTCATACATGACAATCATGCCATAACAAAGATCAAGGGAAGTGAAATCTAGAAATGAGGTTAGTGGTGCCTTTTAACTTGAAGGTGAAGCTCCTTTAACATACCTAGATGGAGGTAAAATTTTCAAGAAAAGCTTGTAAGAAAAATGAAGAAGTATGTCACAACAATTATGAATTTGAAGAGGCTTTATAGAATTGATTCCTACTTTTTTCATCAACTTTGCTAGAGCTTTACCCTAATGCACAAAATGGAAAGTCTTGTGAAGAGTTGACATATAGTGCAAATAGGTTTATATGAATGATGTAGTAGAGTTTAAATGCATCCTAAAGAGTGGAAAGTAGTAACATTAAGGTTCTATAGCTAATAGTTCATTCAACAAGTATAAAACCTTATGTTAGGACCTATGCTACACTCATCAATGCTTGATGTGTAATAGATAGATAAGCGAAACATATAGATGATTGAAGTATATGATTGAATATATGATATCTAAGAAAAGGTCCTTAGCATGGATATAGCCTCATTTCATAGGACAATCTGCATAAAGAAGATCAATCCATTAAACAAACACATTGTGGCCTTGTTTCTAGATGACAGTAACAAAGAGAAAGTGCAACAACTCAAAATGATATACCATGTCTTGATGCTTATGTAGTTTCCCAGCCCCTCAAATGGACAACTTATCTCATTTTACTTAGATCTTGTATTGTCCAATTTATTTAATTCAAATACTAACATATATGCATCATAAAGAAGTACAATAGTGAAGGTGTGATTTCCCCAAGGATAGTCTACAAGGTCAAAGAAAGGTTCCAAGTCATGAATAGTTAAATACTCTTTTTGGGGCAGTTGACAATGGACAAAGATATAAAAGGTTTTAAGGATAGCCTAGACATGCAATGATAGCTAGAAGCTCATTTGAATGGTCCAAGGTTTTATGTGATAGTTTATTGATTTACCAATGATTATTTCAATGGGGATGTTGATTTATATAAAGAGAATTAGGCAATTGATCATGTAAAGGGCCAGATTCTCTTGCATGATTTAGTCATTGGGTCATTGTTTACATCTAATGTGCATGATGGGGAAATTTTTGTATCTATTTTTAGGATGGCAAGGCACCCTTGCATAGTATTGCTGAATACAAACACATCAACTCTCCTACTACTTTCAAATTTTAAAAATATATGAAGTTGATGAATACAGGTGGAGAATTCTCAAGCAATAAAGGCAACTCAATTTATTGAAAGATCAGATGGATTTAAAAGGAGAGAAAATCATTTATATTATATAGGTAATGATCACAAGGTAATCAATGAGGACACAAAGATTAGTTCATAGTGGAAGATAATAGAACTTGAAAAAGAAACATTCTCATAGACTTAACAAAAGGAAAATGTTATCATTATCTCTTTGATGTTTCCTTCAAGTTATATTAGGTATGATGGTACCCATCCACTCCAAAACATGGTTCAATACATAACGAATATAGTCAATAATACCTAGGTGACTCAAGAAAATCTATGTGGTGCTCATGAACGGAGGGAAATCTTCAACATATTAGATAAATGCATCTATTGCTATTGACAGGACTTTATTATTTGTTGATAGTAGAACAAGTTGTGTGTAATTTTTATGAGAGTGTTCTATGCATATTCTCAAATATATGAGCAGTGAGATTTGGAGTTAACAATTTTTTGCATTCTTCAAGAGTTGTTTTTTTCTTTGGTGGCTATCAAGAGAAGTTGAGTTCATGCTTCTTATCATGTTTCAAAGTTGAGGTACGAAAAATATAGATATGAGTATAGTGATCCTATTGGTCTTGTGATATCTCTTGTGAAAAGTTGTTGTGACTTAGTGTTTGGTAATAATCTTCATATACATCTGCACATATCTATAGAGTCATGTGTTTGCATTGCCTCATAAAATGCAGTTGTAATCTTGACAATCCTATTCATAGTGCCATGATAGTGCTTTATGGCTTTTGTGGAGTCACAATGCTTGCAATAACATGGGTAGCAATCACCATGACACTGAAAGCAATATTTGAAACGACAGTGAGTGCACATGATGTTTGAAAGCACATTGAATGATGCATGATGTTTGACAAAAGTGCATTTGTGATAGTGACAACCATGAATTTCAGTGCTCCCTTTCATGCCAAGAGAAATGGTATATCCATTGAGACAGTGATTGACAGTATATAGTGCAAGATTGATGGTGCGATCTTGTTATATTTTATATACTCATGTTATTATGGTGGTATGCAGATGATGATAGTATCCAATGGAATATGGGATTGTAGTGTGAATTCTCTCATGATAGATAAAGGTAGATAAAGGAGTGTAGTGTTGTCTTTGCTCACATAATGAACCTAATGATCTTAGTCAGTGAATGTTTGGACAGTAATGGATCTTGGTTCCTCAAGATGGTAGTGCTTCTCTTCTTAGGTGAATGGATTAGGCATTTTTATGCTATGCTATGATGATAATAAATCAGTGAACTAAAAATTTCTTAAGAGTTCAATTCTTGAAAAGAACTGTATGTTAGGAAAGTGACAATTGTTGCTTGTTTGTTGGTGTGCTTGAAAACATATTTGCTCATGGAAAGTGGTTTATTGGTAACCATAGTGATAGTGAAATATCAATTGGTTGAAGATAGTTCTTTGTTAATTTGATCCTTTTAAGACACAAATAACAAACCCTAGCCCGTATGTATAAAGGAAAGAGCCTCCAAATAGCTAAAAAACACCCGCATATGCAAGAATGAAGACAATAACTCATTTTTTCCATTGCAACTCAGAAAAGAAGGAAAGAAAAACTTGGAAGATGTACATACATAGCAAAAAGGTAGAGGAGGCAACCAACCATGCAAATAAAGGTTGAAAATTCTCATAAACATTGCCAGGAAGCTACTCCATGATCTTTGTTGGGTGAAACTTAGATGACTACCCAAAAAAAATACAAATTTCCTCATCAATGCAATGAATATCAGAGATGGCATCCATTAAGGGATGTTAGAAGCTACAAACATAGTTTCCCCTCAAAATTTGAATCTTTCTTTGCAGAGCTCATGCTATCTCCAGTTTATTTTGCCAAAATAAGTGAAAAATCCTTACATTCATGAAATCCATGCAAGTTTCCCTCCTTTCTTCCAAAAATAATTTTTTTAACTTATCTCTTGCTCATTTTCACGTGGATTTTGATGAAAAGGCCATTTAAAAGGATAAAAATACCCTTTATAATGTATTGCTATAAGAATATCACCCCTTTTTAATTTTGCAAAGAAACCAAAGACTTAAAAACCCTATACAACATAAAATGGACTAAATGAAATAAAATTTAATGTAAACCCATTCCCTATACAAACCTATGGGTTTAAGATCAAATGATTTCAAGTTGCTAAATATTGAAATCCTTTGAAAAAAAAATACTTTATGACACCTTAAGATAATAATCACGTTTTGGAAAATAACAAACTAGGTGAGACTTTATTTGGATTACAGTAGAAATTAGGACAAATGAAATTGGAATGAATTCCCTCCTTTTTACATGAGTTTTAATATGGACAAAATAAATATTATCCACACACAATTGATTTCATAGATTATAAAATAATTCTATTTTTAAAAAATAATTAACAATATAAAGCTTGAAAGAGAAAATTTTCGAAAACCAAAAGTGATCATAATTGTTATTTTTATTTTGCATTATTAAGATGGTCGAGTATATCAGCAAGCAAAGATAGAAGTGAATCAATTTCTTCATTTTTATTGCAATTGGATTGTTTAAATCATATTTAATTTATTAGTGAAATTGACCATAATTGCTCTTTGATACATTTTACATGCTAACACAACAAGAAAATCAAACTAGCTTCAAATCATAGTTAAAAACATTAACGATTCATTAACATAACGAGTAATAAAAGTTAAAGAATGTAAATGTTTATAATTTTTTTTATAAAATAGGTGAAGGCCTTAAGACTACATCTTGAGGCAATGCCTTCCATGCAATAGGTATTTTTGGTGCACCAAGCAACCTAGGCAATCAAATGGCCTGCTTAGGTAGGGCTCCCATGAGGAGGGCTTAATTAGCTCTATGAATTATGATCAAATTCAAAAGAAAAAAGAATAGAGTAATAGTCATTTATTTAGTCATTAATTTAGCCATATATTTAGTCATTTATTTAGTCATTTTTATCTGTCTGATATTAGTCATTTATTTAGGCATTAGTTGTGATTTTACCCAATTACCAAATTAGTCATTTATTTTCAAAATACTACTAGTGTTAGTCATGTGACTAAAAGTTTTAGTCACGTAGTCATTTATTTGCCAAATTCTACTAGTGGTTGGTGAGCTACAAATCCGATCCTTTGTCTCCTTAATACAAAATCAAATTGAATGGTCAAATAGGATGGGAAGATACAAAGAGGCTCAGAGAAGGTACGATTTACCAATGATGCCTGCAATGCCTCATGCAAAGAGGTATATCAAAATGGTAAGATCTGAGGTAAGGAAAAAACACATAAATCCTCTTTATGTTTCAAATTTGTTGAATAGTATATCTACTTTCCAGAATATAGAAGGGACACTTCCTCCATTGGAAATTCAATCATGTGAGGAAATATATATCACCATTCCTGAGTCATTAAAGATAAGAGAGCCTATAAGCCCAAACAACCTTAGATGGATCTTGATAAGTGTTCGACATGTGATCAGCTTGATTGAACAACAACAAGAATTTTGGGTTGGTATGTGGTTCAGAATGCCACTTATCATCATGCTCACTCCAAAGCTCAAGGCATCACCTAATATTCTGGAGGAGGTGATAAGACCCTGGTTTGAGAAGCTAAGAGAAAACCATGGTTTTGGCACTCAATAGCAGATTGTTGTAGCAATATGGGGAAGGGGTGTTCGATTGTTGCATTTGGATGGAAGCGGTAAAAAAGGAAAAAGAAACCACCATAATTCTTGACAAAGAACCATGTGGACATGGTTCAGAGTAGGTTGGGGAGGATGATGAGCAGCCAAGAGATACTTTTAATTAATCATTTATGTTTAAAAAGACATGTTTTCTCTGCTAATCAACATGACTAGCGGTAGACTAAAGATTAATATATTTACTTACTTTACTTTATGTTTGGCTAATTTGGTAGATATGTTTGAGATAATGCTTTATACTAAATGTGTTGCTTTTATGGTGATAATGATGAATTAATTATGCAGCTTTAATATTTTATTATCATAATTGGTATCCTATTCTTAAGGATCTTATTCAGGGATAAAACTGATGACTGATGACTTAGTTCGAGAATAAGTTAAACTCCCTATTTAACCACATGAATTCAATCATGCCATTGATCGGACCAGTTGGATGATGAATCACCAAAGTCCAAATCAGCTTCTTTTAGTCGGTTTAGGAACTTCTAGTCTTAGCGTCGATCTTGCATACTTCTCTTTGTCTATTCTCATTCTTGTTTTAGTTCTACTTTAGTTTTATTTAAATCTCTATTTTAGTTACCTTGAATCTTGGAAGTTAACACCATGTTTTGAATTCAATAAGGATATTCTTATAAATATCCATCCTTTATCATTAGATGGGAGTTAGATGTTTCTTTTTATTAGAATTTTGTAATGGTTGCAATACTTTGTTCTATGCCCTACTTTGATCAATTTTAATGAAGATAAGAAGTTAACATGAATCACTATGTTAAATATCTTACTGAAGAAAGAGAAGAGTCTGCTCAACCAAAGGAATTGATCTTGTGTTTGGTATTTTACTGAGTTAATGTTATTTTTGTTCATTAATATTAAATCTGAAGTGTAGATGTTAAATCTGGAATGTTAAGTTTGTTTGAATAATTTTCAGTTCATTGGATGTTAAATCTAGATAGTTAATTATGTTTGAATTATTTTCAGTAATTGAGTTTAAATCACTTTCAATATTAGTTCATCATGTTAGAATGGATTGTTAGATTTTTCATAAGGTTTATTGGGTTAAATCAGATTTAGATGTTGTTTATAGGAATTAAGTTTGGTAGTTATATGTTAAACTTAATTAGAAGAAATGATGGGAACTTATGGAAATATGGAACTAAAACTTTTTTGGAATCTACTCATGGAAATTAGTATTTATGTTTTCTAGATTAATTGTCATTTCCTTGCAATTTATTTCTGTTATTTAAAATAGCGTTTATTTTCCAGTAGACCTCAAGAGAGATTTCTTATAAAGAAAAATAGAATTAATTTGGATTTTGCATTTTAGGTTAAAAATTAGAGTAATTATTAATCTTTTCCATGAATCAGTCTCAATCAGTCAAAATGAAGTAAAAAATAATTCAATAGAACTTTGAATTAGGAAATAAGTTAGAATTAATCATTAGGAATTAGTCATTGCAGTTCAGCTCTTGAAAAGCTATTGAGAGCTCCTAAAGGAGTCAAACCAAAACCAAAAGTCACTGTTTATGAGGCACAAACCCCCAAAAATATATGACAACCATCCTTATCGCATATAGCTCTGAGACACACCCGGTTTGATAATTAATTGACTAAATGATGCAAGTTGTGACATTAACAAATCTTACACATTAGTCTTCCAGTTGTGAGATCTTCTTTCTCTTCCTCCTTATCTAGGATGTTTTCTACATTTCTCCATTGGTTGGTTGTTTCTTTTGTCTCAAATATAAATCTCCTCAAACTATTGATTATATCTATTTGTTCTCCTTCAATCAACTCAAATTTTGGTTGTATGATAGCTGGTGTAAGGTTCAATTGTTAAACTGGAGCAACTGGTCACCAAATGGTCATAAGGTGAAAGTGTTGATGTTTTGATATGGTTGTTGTGAAGCTCAAGGTCTTAAGGTTTGATTTTTGTTTCAGAATGATGCTATTCTTGGATCTCAAAATGCTAAAAGGCCCAGATTGATATCTCACTTCTTCTTGAGGATATGTTGCAAAAAAATATTACTTGAACTAGTCATGAGGTTCAAGTAACTGTTGATATCTTAGAAGTGTGGGTGAGGGAATAATTCAAGTTTTTTTGTTTTGATTTTGATTTCCAAAAGTAGGATGGAAGAAGGACTATATGACCTATCTTGGTTTTCCAATTGTTTTGTTAATCTGATCATTAGTAGGATAGATAAAAGTGATGGTTTCTAAGAAAAAGTAGCCAATGTGGTCAACTATGAGTATATTGTTGTCAAGTGCACTGAATTTTGGAAAGCAAGTGCACATAGAAATGCTAAGTGCGACCTTTGTGGGTATTTTCAAATTTGGTGATTCACATAGTCAAAATCAAGTGTTTTGGGTAGATGCGGCTAGTTTCTTGGCAAGTGCGTTGATGAAATGTTGTCAGATGTGTCAAAGTAAGATGAAGTGCAACCAGTTTAAGAGAAAGTGCATTGAGTTTTTTAGAAGAAATGGATTTTCATCAACAACTACTATGGGATAGAGAGAAAAAGTGAGTTGTTTGTGGCAGATGCGATCAAGTTTTGGTCAAGTGCAGTGTAAATAGTAGCAGAAGTAGCCTCTATGCATTATTTTTTCCAATTTTAGTGTTTTTGGCAGAAGCTTGGATAATTCACAAATTTGGGGTGATTTTGTTTGATCTGATTCTTTAAGTGCTCCATTTTCAGAATACGACAAGTGATACCACTAAAAAAGTATGGACTGAGATGATTCTTCTTATAACAAACACTTGTTTCGCTCTAAATGTCTATAAAGTTTTAAAGGTATGTTTCTTTCCACCAAGTGAAAATTAAGATACCAGTAAAGGCTATAGTTTTCCAATGTTAAGTTTAGATTTGGTATGACTTGAAATCTAAGCCTAAATGTCTGAAAACATTTCAACGATATTTTTTTAGGATATCTTTTAGGGAGTGTAAACATAGGGCTCTTTTCAAAGTATTCACACTAACCTTAAATTTTTTGAGATTTTGATGAATATGTTGATGTTTGTTTGAGTTGTTTTGGAATCACGCACTGTGTTTGGGCTGACTCACAAGCATTTACAATCCTAGCTCAAGTGAATACATATTTCTCAATAGGCCTACCAATCATCCCCTAAGAGATGATTAATCCATGAAGATGGAATGGAAAAATAGGCTATGTCAAGGAAATGTACCATCTTGACATGCCAAGTAAAAGAGTACCTTCCCTATTTTCTTTATTGCCTCATGCAAGAGATGAACATGGTAAGTAACTTCTTGGAACAGTGTTATTCCAATGAACTACTTTAAAATACACTTCAGATTTAGACTTGGATGGTCACTATTTAACAAAGGTTCTTAATGATTATTTTAGGATAACTCGTGTCTATACATACGATGTTTTTCTCAATTAAGAGGTCTCCCAACCCTTGTGTGAATTTTTATGTATCACACAGATACTGGGGGAGATTGTCATAGGCATAGAACATCTACACCAAGTGGATGATGAACTTTCCTCACACCCACAATAATTTATATAGCGAATCAAAATGAGGGTCTCACTTCTATCACCAATGATTTCTCCTACGTGGGATGTGTCTCAATAGGAAGGCCCTCTAAAGGTACTCTTTTGAAATGAAAATACATGTGTAAAACTCAAGCTATTTTTTATCATTCAAGATCATTGAAAGGCGTGAGAGGAGAGGATAAACACCTAGCTTTCCAAACATGGAATACACTGAATACACTTCATTGCAATTTGATTCTTTTTAAGTGCCTCAAGTAGTGCTATCCCCAAAGAGTGTGAATAAGATAGCAGTGGTTCTTTTTAAAGCACCTAATAGAAGTGCTCTAGATATCAATCAATGAGATAGCAAATGTGTAAGAAAAAAATTGATTTGTTCATTTTAAGCCCAAAACTGAGTGTTTTCTAAACCTTGTCTTAGTGGTCAACAAAGTAAATCGAGTGTTAGTAAAGAAATTGAAATCGTTTGGTCAACAAAAAGAATCAAACATTTAGAGCAAAACCAATTGAAAACTTCAAAACATCCATTTTAGAGAACCAATTTGAAAGAATTTTGTTTGTGGGGTTCGTTTTAAGCACCAAATTGAAAATATTTTTCTAACTTAGAAAACCTGAAAAAATATTCATTTTAGAGCACTAAATCGAAAGCGTTTGTTTGTGGGGTTCATTTTAAGCACCAAATTGAAATATTTTCTAACTTTAGAAAGCTTGAAAAAGATTCATTTTAAAGCACTAAATTAAAAATGTTTTATTTGTGGGGTTCATTTTAAGCACCAAATGAAATCATTTTCTAACTTTAAAAAGCTTTGAAAATTAAAATTTCTTCAAGCGTTCATCTTCCCTATAACAAATGTGTTAGTTTTTTTTGGGATAACCATCAATTATACTCCTACAAATCCTACATAAATGACATTAGTACTTGTCACACATTCAAATCAGGCACCCATTAGCATTAAAAATTAAATTTTGACTTGTAGATCTCGAACATAGATCAATCGAGCAAAAGCATAGGAAAAACAAGCAATAGCACTCTCTATCAGAGAGAAAAGGTGCCAAAAAAAGTCAAAAGTTCCTCTATTCATAGAAACATAAGCGCAAAAACCAGTCAAAAGTGCTAGAATCAATGTCAAGTGTGCCAAAGAAGTTAGAAGCACCAAGATCATAGTCAAAAGTGCCAAAAATAGTGTCAAAAGTGCCTGAATCAGTGTCAAGTGCGTAAAAAAATGTCAGAAGCTCTAGAATCAGAGTCAAAAGCACCAAAAATAGTGTCAAAAGCGTTAGAATTAGTGTCAAGTGTACCAAAAAATGTCAGAAGTGCCAATATCAGAGTCAAAAGTGCTAGAACCATGAAAGTGGATGTGAAAATCTTCTGGAATTGTGCATAAGGATTTTTCCAGAGCACTTCTAGGACCTGCAACTTGAATTTTTTCTTAGAAAATATTTAGTGTTATGGATCATGGTCCCACCAGGCATGCTAGAATGTGTGAGGGGGAAATATATGAGTGTAAATAAGATTAACACAAAGAATAGAAGCTAATCTAATCCAAAACAATGATCAAGATTAATTCCTTCACTCACGAAATGAACGATTAAGAACACTAAATTTGTGAAATATAAATGAATTCACTTAAACAAAATCATTACTCATCTCGTGTTGGAGTTTGTTTGTGAAGATGTGGTTGCTTGTATGAATGTGAAGCCTCCATTTCTACGTTCGCGAGCTTTAAAGAATGTGTGTGTGTTGTTGATCGAAGATGTTGGTTGAAGCTTTTTCAATGTTGGTTATGATCCTGACCTTACTTCATTGCATAAATTGTATTGATTCTTCGATCCTTTTTTGTGAGGAAAGAGTTTTGTTATATATAATTTGTGATTTGAAATGAATGCTCAGGATCGTGTAGTATAATATCTTGATCGATTGTTGAAATATGTTGAGAGGATTTAGATGGGAATAATCTATGCAAATTTATTATGTTATTAGTGTGATTGAGGAATAGATTGATCTATCAAGAATATGGATTGATTAGTCAGCAATATAGATTGAATAATCTGTGGGATTGAAGAATAGATTGATCTGTTAGGAATATAGATGGATTAGTCAGGTAGTCAGAATGAGCAATTGGTGGTTTGTAACTTTTTCAATCATGAAAGTGGGTGAGGATAACTAATTAATTAATTTTTTTTGGAGTTTAATGTGTAAATCAAGTTTGACTTTTACAAACAAAGTTGCATTAGTTTGATTTGATTTTTGATGATGTCTTTGAATAGTTTATTTGATTATTTAGATTTGGAGGGGAAGTGAGTTAATTAAATTATTATGATTTAATAATTTAATCGACATAGGGGAACAGAGTGAATTAGCGACATAATCAAATAATTGGTGTTATCTTAATTAATTGAGAGGAATAAAATTAGATTTGGACTATATTAAATAAATGTAATTTATTAAAATAGTCAAAATTGATGAAAAAGTGAATTAATTAACTAATGACATATTATTCAATTAATAAAAAAGAATAGGGTTTTAGGACTATTAAATAAATGAAATTTATTAAATTCGTCAAAAATGATGAAAAAGTGAATTAATTAAATAATCTTGTATTATTCAATTAATAGAGGAATTTATGGTTTTTAATGTTATTGATGTGAAATGCAGTGATGTTTGATGATAATGATGTCGATGATGTGAAAATGTCATTTAAAGTGTGTGATAAATGTTAGGTCAATTTTACATGTCTACAACTATAATTCATATTGGATTGTTGGGACTCATGGGAAAGTATAGTTGGATTTTAGTGATGGAAGAGTGAATTTTGTATTAGTGTTTTACATATTTTAGGAATGATAGTACAATTGATTTTTGTGTCCAAATTGAATGATTCTAGTTTGCATGTGACATTTGGAAAGTTTGGTTACAAGTTGGTTAGATGAAATTTTGTGGTTGCTAAAGGATTCTAAGTTTTTTTTTTTTGAATAAATTCATTCATATTTTGTAACTCTATAAATGTAATTGGTAATTTTAATAATTCATGTATGTTATGGCACAAACATTTGGGCCACATTAATGAAAAAGATCTTTGGAATATGATTAATAAAAAAATTGGTAGATATATTTTATTATTATTTTGATGGTAAATTAAAATTTTGTGAATATTATGTGTTTGTTAAGAAATACATCTTCATTTCTTATTGTAAGATATAGAGAAAAAAAGTTATTAGAATTTTCTGATTTGGATATTTTTGGTCTAGAGGATGTGGGTTTTATGGAAACCATTTCTATTATGTTAAATTCATGGATGATTTCGCTAGATACATTTGAGTTTATTTTATGAATTTTAAATATATTTTTCTCTTAGTTTAAGGAATTTAAATATTTGGCTAAGAAACAATCATATAATGAAATAAAAGTCTTGGGATTTGACAATAGTGGTGAATAGTGTTATAGGGAATTTTATGAGTTATGCAATCATGCATGTATTATTTATCAAAATAAAAACCCTTACACACAAAAAAAAAATGGTGTTGTAGAGAGTAAAAATTCAATATTGATGGAAATATATAGAAGTATGTTGAGAGGTACATAGTTGGATTGCTACTTTTGAGTAGAGGTTATGAGTACTAATTATTAACTGGTAAATTGATCTCCTTGTATGATTTTTTAAATAAAAATCATTATGAAGTATGAATAGGTAATAAACCATATATTCACATTTATGTGTAATTGGTCGAGGGCTATGTTTATGTGCCTAAGAAAAAGTGATCTAAATTGGATCTGAAATCATATAACTAAATCTTTATTAGTTATGGTGAGAATATAAAAGGTTATGAGATTTAGAATCCACTAACCCTAAAATATCTATTCTAGAGATGTGATTTTGATGAGTTTAGAGTATTTCAAGTCATATACAACCAAATAAAAATATATGGAAAGAAAATAATGCATTTTAAAACCAAGGTTAAAGAGTAGGAAGATTCACATTTTAAAGAATAAATTTATCAATAAGAGGATAGAGAATAAGATCATTTATATGAGATTTAAAAAATGGATGAGTAGGTTGAACATGTAGAAGAGGTAGAACCCATTACTCCAATATTAAGATAATCAAAAATAAAATGAAACCTAGTTGATAGATATAACCCACTATATTTATATTATGTATTTACCTTGTTATGTATTATTGATGATCCTAGTGTACCCAATTTTATTGTGTCCAATCGTGATTGAATTTTATCCCTCTTTATGTATTTTAGCTTTATTTTCCCCATCATAGATAACCAATTTTAGACATTTGATAATGGGTTTCCCTTGGTCTAATTTTATATATTTATTCTTCATCATCATCCTACATGTGCTTATCATATGTTAGAAGTTGCAAGGGTCTCAAAAGATGTAATTGTGGAGGATCTATTTTTCAAATTTCTAAGGACTATGCTTATGTTGGAGGTTTAAAGTTTCCATTATTTGTATGCCTTTCCTCATAATTCTATTGTTTCCTTTATTACTATTGGGATACCAAAATTTCCCATAAAGGAATATCTTTGATCCATTCCCTACATTCATATCCTTTTACTATCATGATTTTAGAGTTTTCCTTCTTGGAATCAATTTCTTCAAACATTCACTTTCCCTTGCCTTTGTTAGTGTTTCACACTTTCCTATGCTAGCATACTCTTCCCCTAAACCCTAACTCCCCAATTCTTATATTAAGTTAACTTTTAGAGCCATATTTTTAGCCATCATTTTAATCAAGTACCTTTTCCTTGGTATCCTTGACCCATAAATTTTGAAAGTTTATTCTATATAATTTTTTGGAGTTAGAGAAATGGGAATAATTATAATGCGGTACAAGGTATAAAGTATCCTTGAATACTAATTCTTGATACTTTTCACTATGTTATCTCATTAGTATCATTGGTTCAAAATTATCCTTATTTACATGTGTTAAGGGATGAATTCCTTCGTACCCTAAATCGTTGGCTCACCAACAACAATATTTATCATGAGGCATTCCTAACCTCCAATCCCTGAAACTACAAAAAAATGATGTTTTTCATAATTCACTCCCACATACCTCCTTGTATGAACCATAAAACTATTAATGACTTGGTAAGCCTTAAAATTACCCAATTAGATCCTCACACCTATATATCATTGTTTATTCCATGGGTGTAGATTCGAAAGTACTTTTAATGGTAGAAGATGAAGATTACCATACAATCATTAATATGGAAATTGAGTTTCAAATCTTGACCATTATCACACCATCTCCTGACCACCATTTTAGTATATTTTATATGCTCCTACTTACCTTGAATAAAAAAACCTAGTGACATCATTAATTTTTATGATGGATATGATAAAAAGAAAAGGATTTATGATATTTTGCACATTCTAAAGAGGAAATTTCTACATGAAAGCATTGAATATGATGATGTTAAGGGCATGGGTGACCTCAATAATACTAAAATATTAAAATTATTCTCTTGAGGTTGCCTAAATGTGTTGGGGAGATATATATTGCTAGATTTTAACTGTGAAAAAGGATAAAAAAGAGGTTATAGAGTGAGAACAAAGAGAAAACCCATTGTATGTCACTAGGGATTGTCTTCAACAAGCTGACAAAGACATATTGTAATGATTTGGGTTTCATCCCAAATATTTAATCAAATATTTTAGTCCCTAAATAATATATTAAATATTCATCTTTGACACTATATAAATCTCTCCATGTATTATGTATGTTTCTAGGTGCTATTTTTATTACCTGGCTAGCCAAAAGGCTATAACATTCTTACAAATATTTTGTAAGATATATTTTAGGTTAATAAAAGAAAAATTTAGGTTTATTCACATATTACTAGGTTAGATTCTTTTAAAAATCTATAATTTCACTCATTCCTATTTTTATGCATAAATGCTATCTTATATGTGTAGGGCTTGAAGGTGTAGTCATTGACAATGTCTTGATTAAGGTATTGCAAGTGGATTTCAATAATTGTATCCTTTTACATTTGGAATTTCCAAACTATATATTAAGAACTAAGTGATATAGGCACACATCTACCTTTACTCAAACTTCCATCACCAACACACTCAAAATAAGTAGATTTAAATACTATACTATATTTTGTAATAATAAGTTTTACTCACTATCACATCTAAATGCATGCACAACATAGAGGGTATCAAAATCACATCATAGAATATTCATGTGGTAGTTAATCTAATTTATATATATATAGAACCTTTAATTTTGCAAAAGAACATACAAATATGGGGTGACAACCTAAATAAGGGTATACTATGCATTGTGTATGGTTTTTGGCAAGGTACATGGTCATCATTTACAAATGTTTCTAGAAGTAACATGTTATGGAATTCCCCCATGGTCTAGTATAGCCAAAATTTGTAGAGGGTTTTACCTACCTTATAAATTGGTCCAATTTTTCCTTTCTTGATCATAAGGGCTACATATTTACAAAATAGATATCGTACATGACTCCATTTGATCCCCCAAAAGGTGAAGTAAAAGTGGTTTTTTTTCAACATTTTGATAGGTGTAGAGGAGAATCTATTGAGGGTTTAATTTAAGACTAGGGTGGTTCTATACAAGGGGGTTTGATCTAACCCTCTTCAATTAAAACCATTTATATCGAACCCATAAAGGATTATATCATTAAATTTTCTAACAAATATATGATTTCTTGAGAGAAAATTAGGATGTCCTAGAAGTGGGACACACTATTGTGGCAACACCTATTCATTAATAAATTTTATGATTTTTTTGATCTAAATATTTAGGGAGAAAACCATCAAGGTTTATCCATATCAATTGGTCCTCAAGTAGTACATACCTTTGAGTTTCTATCTTCAACATTATTTTCTTAGATTACCCAATCTTAAGGGAAAAATAAGATTAGTCAAATATAAAACAATATCTGTAATACCCCTTCATTTTAGCTTCTTGTTCTGACAGCGTTCCTTACTTTGTTTTAGTTTCAATTACTGTGATACCTTGCATACTTTATCATGTGTGTTATTTGATCGCTATTTATAGAGTGACGAACTATTTGTGTGATGTGATGTATCTTATTTGATGCTTTATTTGACATGCTTTAATTAGTGTTAAAATACTTGTTGCTTTAACATGTTTATTGTACATGAGATATTTGAGTATTATGAATTGTCAGTTTATGATGAGTGTATTGGTGAAGGGGACGGGATCGCATCACTCGCTTGCGAGTGCCTTACGATTCTATGATTTCCTCTTCACGATGTGTATTTTATGTTGCTTATATATATATGATTCTTGGATATTTCATTTACAGGTTTGCAGGTACATGACATCGACTCCACCTAGTTTCACAAGTTTGAGTGTGTCGACCCAATGGTTAAGTTGAACAAGAGATAGTAGCTAGGTAACATATGTTAGGTCTACACCCTAGTCATAGTGTGTCATCAATCGTATTTGTTGTGTCATTGTTTGCCTTGTTTTAATATTATTTAATTTTGAAGGGTTCATGATTATGAAAATGATGCAGGAGCATCCAATGGTGTAAGGGCAATCCTACATCACCCAAAAATATATTTACTTTCATTTAGATTTTTTTTTTTTTTGTAGATGTTTTTGCATTTCTGGATACCCTTTTCGTCGAAAAAGAATTCCCAACTTTCAGAACTGCTTTTCTGCTTTTTTCTGCTCAACTGCTATTTTTAGCAGGTATGAATTTGAAGGCGTGAGGAGACAAAAATTTAAGGGAAGCTTCAGGACATAATAATAAACACTTTGGTGAAAGAATCAGATCAAGAGCATTTCCGGTTCAAAAGTTATTCAAGTTTCAATTTCTGCTTTTTGCCTTATGAAATCTTCGGAGCTAATTTTGAGGTACTTAGAGGCTCCGGATGGGCCTGAAAAATTGGCGGAATACGAAAGTGGTTAGCCTTTAGGCCCCACTTTTCGGCAAGAGATCTTCGCGAGAGCTTTCCGAAAAGGTATTATCATTGAAGATCTGACGGTTAGATCTTGAGTTAGGGCTTCCGAAAGTTGGTGCATAATTTGAATCCCGTTTTTGGCTCCAAACAAAGAAACGGGCTATTTATGGGCGAGTTACTGTTTCTTTTAGGCAGTTTTTGGGGAAAGAAGATCGCATGCTGCGAATAGGGGAATTTCTGTAGTTTCTTTCTGTAATTTGCATGTATTGCAAAACTGGAGGATTTGAGATCCTCTGCATGTAGGAATTTCATACTTTGAAAATAATAAGATTTGTTAGTTTTTCTGTGTGATTTTCTGTGTCTCGGGTTGCACCCTCATCAAGTGGTATCAGAGCGGGTTTTCTTGAGCGTGTGGACAGATCGCCGATCGTGAGGCAGTTCGCACCAGGACTGTGGTTGTGGGTTCAAGATATTCAAGATGCCTCCAAGAGTGGCGCGTGGTAGGCGAGGTGGTGTCAGAGAAATGCTGGTGGAAGAGATCCATTAGCGGCTGAGGGTTTCAGAGCCCTCCAGAGACAAATAAATGCATTACAAAGAGAGTTAAGAAGAGGGGTAAACCCGAGAAGGGGAGAAGAAAGTGAGGATGAAGAAGAGGTGGAAGATTCAGATGTAGAAGAGGAAGAAGAAGCTATTGATCAAGATCAAATGCGGCTGATAAGGGCCATTTCGAAGATCGGAAAAAGACCTAGAGTAGAAGTTCCCAGTTTTTTCGGAAGTCTAGACCCGGAAGAGTTGATTGATTGGATCAATGAGTTGGAAGAGTATTTCGAGTATGAAGAAGTAGAGGACCCAGATCGGGTTAAGTTTGCAAAAACAAAGCTAAAGGGCCACGCCAGTATCTGGTGGAAAGAGGTCCAACTAGAAAGAAATAAGAGAGAAAAGGGAAAGATCACCAGATGGGATCGCATGGTGGAGAAACTGAAGAAGCAGTTCATGCCAATGGACTATGAGTTAGATCTATTGAAGAAATTGCAAGGGTTGAAGCAAGGAAGTAGATCTGTGAAAGAATACACAGAAGATTTTCACAAGATGATCATCAGAACGGGACATGCAGAGGCCAACAAGGAGAAGGTAGCCCGTTATCTTAATGGGTTACGGCCGAGCATTCAAGAGGAGTTAAGCCTGGTCAGAATGGCCACCATTGAGGATGCTTACCAATTTTCACTGAGAGTTGAAGAGAAGCTGAACAAGAGATTTGATAGCAAGCAAAAAGGACGAGGAGGTCAAAGCGGAAGGGGTAGCGGAAGATCTTTTGGAAGCCGAAATGAGGATGAGAAGAAAAATGAAGATGTGGGTACCAGTCGAAGCCAGAGGAATGATAACTTCTACCGCCCACGTGATCAGAATGGTGGTGATCAAAGAGGTAGAGGACGAGGAAGATTTGGGCAAGGACCTGGAAGAGGTGGTTTCAGAGGAACTTGTTTCCGATGTGGTGAAGAAGGGCATCGAGCCTATGAATGTCCACAATACCAAGGAAGGACAGACAAAAGGCCAGAAGGTCGTGCAAGAGTTGTGCATGTAGATGAGGAGGCTCAATCTGAGCATTCAGATGATGCTGAAAGGGGAGAAGCCCTAGTGGTTAGAAGAGCCTTGGTGACTGAAGAGAAGGAGCCAGAACAGAGGAAGAATTTGTTTCGCACAAGGTGCAAGTGTGAAGACAAATGTTGTGATGTCATTATTGATGGTGGGAGCACTGATAATCTAGTGTCAGAAGAAATGGTTACAAAGTTGAAGCTGAAGAGGGAAAGGCATCCACATCCATATCGGATTGCCTGGTTGCAGAAAGACCACAAAGTTCTAGTCAATGAGCAGTGCCTGGTGAAGTTCAAGATCGGAAGCTATCGTGATGAGGTACTCTGTGATATCATCCCCATGGATGCATGTCACATGTTGTTGGGAAGGCCGTGGCAGTTTGACAGGCGAGCTGTACATGATGGCCATGCAAACACTTATTCCCTGATGAAGGGTGGAGTCCGCCATAAGTTGAAACCCCTGAAGAAGGTCGAAGAAAAGGTATGCAGTAGTGCTAGAATTTGTTATGTCGATGGAAGGAAATTTTTAGAAGACATAAAACATGAGCGTGTGTGTTATGCATTGATTCCTAAAATGGATAAGAAGGGTAGTGAGAAGGTTCCAGTAGAAGTTTCTAGGTTATTGAATGAGTTTCAGGATATTGTTTCTAATAATGTACCTGAGGGTTTACCACCAATGAGGAAGATCAGTCATCAGATTGACTTGATCCCAGGAGCCAGTTTGCCCAATAAGGCAGCTCACAGAATGACTCCTGCAGAAAATGAGGAGTTAAACAGACAGGTTGAGGAGTTGTTGAGAAAGGGTCTGATTCGAGAGAGTTTGAGTCCATGTGCAGTACCTACAGTACTAGCACCAAAGAAGGATGGGGAGTGGAGGATGTGTATAGACTCTCGGGCCATAAACAAGATAACAATCAAGTATAGATTTCCCCTGCCAAGGATGGATGACCTGATGGACTGTTTGAGTGGAGCTCAGTACTTCACAAAGATTGATCTGAAGAGTGGATATCACCAGATTCGGATTCGAGAGGGAGATGAATGGAAGACCGCCTTCAAGACCAAAGAGGGCCTGTACGAGTGGTTAGTCATGCCTTTTGGGCTAACCAATGCACCGAGCACATTCATGCGGCTCATGAACGAGGTACTGAAAGAGTTCCTAGGAAGCTTTGTTATTGTGTATTTAGATGATATTTTGATATTCAGTAAGTCACTGGATGAGCATATAATGCATATTGGTAGAGTCTTTGAGAAGTTAAGAGAAGAGAAATTGCTGATTAATCTGAAGAAGTGTAGTTTTGTGAAGAAGGAGTTAGTGTACTTGGGGTTTGTTGTCTCGACAGAAGGTCTCAAGATGGACCCAGAGAAGGTGAAGGCTATTCTGGAATGGCCTACCCCAAGAACTACTACTGAGGTGAGGTCTTTCCATGGTTTGGCCAGTTTTTACAGAAAGTTTATTAGAAACTTCAGTAGTATTTGTGCACCCCTAACTGAAACAATGAGAGGGGATAGAAAAGAGTTCAAGTGGAGCACTGGAGCAGCAAGGAGTTTTGATCTATTCAAGCAGAAGGTGACAGAACAACCTGTTTTGGCTCTCCTAGATTTCAATAAGGTGTTTCAAGTGGATTGTGATGCCAGTGGTTGTGCCATTGGAGCAGTGTTAAGCCAGGAAGGTAAGCCCATTGCCTATTTCAGTGAAAAGTTAAATGATGCAAAGAGAAAGTACTCTGTATATGACCAAGAATTTTATGCAATAGTTCAAACATTAAAGAAATGGAGGCATTATTTGTTGCCGAAGGAATTTGTTATGTATACTGATCATCAAGCATTGCAGTACCTGAGTAGTCAGGGAAAATTAAATCAGAGGCATATGAAATGGGTAGAATTTTTGCAGAGTTATACATTTGTTTTAAAGCATAGGAGTGGGAAGTCAAATAGGGTTGCAGATGCCTTAAGTAGGAGGCATACATTGTTGATAGAAATGCAGATTGAGGTGGTTGGGTTCAGTGAACTCAAGACATTGTACCCGAATGATCCTGATTTTGCAGAGGCTTGGAAAGCTTGCAAGGAACCTGTTACAGTTGACAGGACAAAGTGGTTGGATTTCCTAATTCAAGAAGGCATGTTGTTTAAGGGAAGTCAATTATGTATTCCGAGGAGTTCCATGAGGGAGAATCTGATAAAGGAGAAGCATAGTGGAGGAATGGCAGGACATTTTGGTCGGGATAAGACCATTTCCATTATCAGTGAGCATTATTATTGGCCTCAGTTATCACAAGATGTGAAGAAGTTTGTGCAGATTTGTAGGGTATGTCAAATGGCTAAAGGAGTGAGTCAGAATACAGGGTTGTATCAGCCCTTACCTGTACCAGAGAGGTCGTGGGAGGATATAAGTATGGACTTTGTTCTTGGTTTGCCAAGGACACAGAGAGGGAATGATTTAGTATTTGTGGTGGTTGATAGGTTTTCGAAGATGGCACATTTCATCCCATGCCAGAAGACCCATGATGCAGTCCACATTGCTGACTTGTTCTTCAAAGAGGTGGTGAGGCTACATGGTTTGCCAAAGAGTATAGTCTCAGATCGTGATACAAAATTTGTTGGATACTTTTGGAGGACCTTGTGGAAGAAGTTGAAAACAGAGTTGAAGTTTAATTCTGCACACCATCCCCAGACTGATGGGCAGACTGAAGTTGTGAATAGGAGTTTGGGTAACCTACTGAGATGCTTGGTAGGAGATAAACCAAAGGGGTGGGATTTGATCTTACCCCAGGCAGAATTCGCTTACAACAATTCTGTCAATAGAAGCACTGGTAGATCACCGTTCCAGATTGTGTATGGAAGTAGTCCTAGGACTGCTCCAGAATTGAGGAAGATGGACCAAGAGAAGAAGACAAGTGCTGAAGCTGAAGACTTTGCAGAACACATCAAGAATATGCATGAGAAGGTAAAAGAACACATTAACAAGATGAATATGCAGTATAAGGCTAAGGCAGATCAAAAGAGGAGGTATAAGGAGTTTCAGATTGGTGATGAAGTGATGGTCCACTTGAGGAAAGAAAGGTTTCCAGTAGGAACCTATAACAAATTGAAGATGAAGAAGTTCGGTCCCTGTAAAATTTTGAAGAGGCATGATTCAGGGAACGCATATGAGGTAGAGTTGCCAATGGATTCAACATTTCCCCTGTGTTCAACATTGCAGATTTGATAGAATATCATGAGGGTGGCGCAGAGGAAGTACCAGCAATGGAACAGTGCGGTATTCCAGCACCTACTTCAGAAAAGGAGGAGATTGAAGAAATCTTGGATAGCCGTGTAGGAAGGAGTACCAGAAATAGGCAATATGAAGAATATCTGGTGAAGTGGAAAGGAAGGCCTGTGGAAGATTCATCCTGGTTGTCCAAGGCAGAGGTTGACCGTTTGGGTTTTCCTCAACCATCTGAGAAGTGACGGAGTCACTTTTCAAATTACCCTGGGTGTCTGATGCAGGAGCATCCAGTGGTGTAAGGGCAATCCTACATCACCCAAAAATATATTTACTTTCATTTAGATTTTTTTGTAGATGTTTTTGCATTTTTGGATACCCTTTTCGTCGAAGAAGAATTCCCAACTTTCAGAACTGCTTTTTCTGCTCGACTGCTATTTTTAGCAGGTATGAATTTGAAGGCGTGAGGAGACAAAAATTTAAGGGAAGCTTCAGGACATAATAATAAACACTTTGGTGAAAGAATCAGATCAAGAGCATTTCCGGTTCAAAAGTTATTCAAGTTTCAATTTCTGCTTTTTGCCTTATGAAATCTTCGGAGCTAATTTTGAGGTACTTAGAGGCTCCGGATGGGCCTGAAAAATTGGCGGAATATGAAAGTGGTTAGCCTTTAGGCCCCACTTTCTGGCAAGAGATCTTCACGAGAGCTTTCTGAAAAGGTATTATCATTGAAGATCTGACGGTTAGATCTAGAGTTAGGGCTTCCGAAAGTTGGTGCATAATTTGAATCCCGTTTTTGGCTCCAATCAAAGAAACGGGCTATTTATGGGCGAGTTGCTGTTTCTTTTAGGCAATTTTTGGGGAAAGAAGATCGCATGCTGCGAATAGGGGAATTTCTGTAGTTTCTTTCTGTAATTTGCATGTATTGCAAAACTGGAGGATTTGAGATCCTCTGCATGTAGGAATTTCATACTTTGAAAATAATAAGATTTGTTAGTTTTTCGGTGTGATTTTCTGTGTCTCGGGTTGCACCATCATCAGAAAATAAATGTTTAAAATTATTGCATTAAATAATGTTGGTATTTATTTAATTAATTTTAGACATTTTTTATAGAAGCTTTTTATTTAAATTAATTAACTAAATTTATTTTATTTAGTAAATTAAATTTAATCCATGGGGTTAAATTTATTTATTAAGTAATTAAAAATTGATTAATTAAATGTTTATTTAGAAAGTTGAAAAAGGGAATTTAGTTCAATTTGGAGTTAAATTTGAATTAGAAGTAATTAAATTCATTTTGGAATGAATTTCAATTAGAAATTATTAAATTATTTTGTGAAATTAAATGTGATTGTTCTAGATATTTTTTAATTGCCACATGTGTGAGTGAATTAATTCAGAAGTTGTTGGAAATTTATTCACGGAGGAAAATTTGGGTTTTTGGTGGAAACAAGAGGAAACCTTCTTCACGGGAGTGTGAGGATATTTTTGTAGGAAATTTAAAAGAATTGTTTTATTATATTTGTTGTGAATTTGGATACGATTTTGGTGCTGGAAATATTGCGGTTGTTGGGAAGAAGCTGTGAAAGCTTTGGAAGAGGCTCGGCATCAAAACTTCAATTCTTTATAAGCTTCTTGATACAAGTTATTTTCTTGTGAATTTAGATTTGTTTAGAAACTTGTATTGAAATTGTATTGTTGCAGTTAAATGTTGTGCTAGATCTATTAAGGAAATTTAAAGCTTTTGGTTATTACGGTGAAGAAATTTAGAAAATATTAGTTACAGTAAAAACCAAAGAATATGAATTGTGATATTGGAGAAATTTATTAGATTTAAACTATGAAACAAATCTAGAGGAAAAAAAATTTAGATTTTTAGAAAATTAAACCTCTGTAGTAAAAAGGAAATTGTGAAACCTCTGTATATTTTGCAGTGGAGAAACCCAGAAGATATTAGGAATTGATTAAAAACCTCTAAAAGAAATTAGTAGATTCCTTTCATGTGTTTAGATTTGAGAGAGCCATTTAAAAATTTATTGTAAGATCCTCTGTAAATTTGGGTATCTTCTGGAAATTTAATAATTTCACCTATAGGTGAATGTTTTGAAAAATTCATCCAATTTACCTGTTATGTTGAATTTTTTATATATATATATTATATATACATATATATGTATATATATATGTATATATATATATACATACAAATATATAATATATATAAATGTTTTATTTTATTTAAAATTACAAAATCGTTGTACGCGAATTTTATTTCCGTTGCTATAGACGAAATTGCCATGTTTAAAAAAAAATCGAAATGGATATTCTGGTAAAAGTCTTTTTTTTGTTTGTTATGGAGGTGGGAGATTAAGCCCCACTGCCCACATGTGTGATGGTGGGGAAAGCATTGCCTATGAGGTAGTGCGCCCACTACACAGGGGGATGCGCTACCCCATAGGGAGTACTGCCCCCAATAAAGGAGGTGGTCGGACTATACTCTATACATCTACGCCCCTCTCTCTCTCTCATAGTTTTTTTTTTAAACTGCGAATAATTTCTGTCCGCTCTCTAATAAATGCAGATTTCGAGAATGAAACTTTATTTGTTATTAAATATATAATATATTTAATAAAAACAGTTTTTGAGAATAAAACTTTATTTATTATTAAATATATAATATATATAAATATTATTTATATGTATTTATAATTTGGAAATTATTAATAAAGTTTTTTTTGTTATTTTGAATAAAACAATTTGGTATTTTTGTAAAATGATAGTAGATATATTTAATGTATATAGCATGAGCATATATATTTAAGTGTATATTTAATTTTCTATCTTATTTTAATTATTGTTTGCAATTTGGTATCATTGGAGGTTTAAAAAGAAATGATTTATATGCATGGTTTAAATTGATAGAGGAGGGGGTATTTTAAATAAGTTGAAGAAATTATATGTTTTAGTTGGGAAATTGAAGGGATTTACTTGCAGTGGATTTATGTTGATTTTAAAAGTAATCTAAGGATTTGAATTTACTGAAGAGGCAATTAATTTTTTTAATCAATTATTTTGTTAGCGAAATTGTTTTCTTTACTGTGAAATGAATTTTGAAATGGAAATGGATTTAGTATATCAAAATTAGTTTATTTCCTTGTAATTTCTTTTTGTGATGATTTCCTCTGTGTTCATGTTTGGGGAAATGGGTTAAGTGATTCTTTAATTATGTAAGTCTTCCAGTGGATCCTAGAGGATGGGGGTTGTCGATTTGTTATGTCAACCATTTGTATTTCCCTTGGTTAGTGCATTGTGTCTCGTTGCCTCCAAGTGTTTGGAGTGAGTTTCATTTTATGTTGCCTCTTAGAGTTAGAGTGGTTTTATCTTGATGTATGCACTTGGGATTCCCTTGGTGATTAGTATTGTATGGTATTTTGTCATGTAGAAGAGTGGATTATGTTAGGCGCTAGAGCCCAAAGAGGTAAATTGGCTAATCTTTGAAGGTGGTTTAATTAAGTGATAACTAAATTAATGTACTTAGAAGATTAGGTAGTATTATACACTAATCAAGATAATTTAGCCTCACTCATAGACACAAGTGCTCGTTTAGGCTTGGGATGAGTGGGAAGGCATGGAATGGCAAGGTCATCTACCTTGTCCTTACGAGAGGTATTTGATTCAACATGAGTGAGTATGGGGGCTGGGTTTTGGTTGAGGTCACCAGGATTACCGGAGCTTATGAAGATTCCCAGAGGAGATCTCATGATGAGTTGTGTGATGACACTCTATCTAGGACAACAATTGTTATTTTTTTTTATCTGTATGGTTTTCTTAACATACTTGATCTATTTTATGTTTGGAAGTAATGTGACCATGTTAGAGTTGGACTTGTATAGTTCATTTGATTGGTTGTGTCAATATGAGTCAGCCTATGGTTAGTGGTTGTAGAATTTATCCATGTTATGTTGTTACTATCTCCTAGCATGGGGGGTGGGCCTTCGGGTACCACTTGGTTGGGTGGAACATGCACCATACACCGTTGAGTCCCCCTTTGATCTTCAATACTTGGTGGTGAGGTATCCAGTTGGAGAGCTCGCAGTTCCTATTTTTAATTCAAGCAATGTATTTATTTCAATTTTGAATCATGTTATTTTACCCCTCATTTGTATTTGAGATGGATTTATGTATATTGTAACATATTTGTATTATTTCCTCATTCTGGGAATGAGTGATGTAACCTTTTGATTAAGTTAATGAATATAGAGTTTGGTTGTATATCTCTTTATGTTATGTTGTATCTTTATGTTGTTTAAGTACTCATTTCTTATTGTCATTAAATTCTATGGATGTATATTGATGTATGTGTGGGTTTAAGTAATATTGGTTACATAGCCTTAGAGGTTGTTGTGAATTCTTGGTGAACATGTATGTTAATTACACTTTAATAAAAAAAAAATTGTATGCTTAAGTAGTGAATTGCAACTTCCTTTAGGGTTACGTGGCGGGGCATTACAATATCACTGTAATAAGGACAATTCTTCATGTAAAAAGAATAAGGTGATAAATCAAAGCTCATTTGATGTAATTTAGTTGCATCCAAATTTTCATTAGCCATCAATTTTGTATTTCTTTGACCTCTAACTGGATTAGTAGTCCTCACTTTCAGGTTATACTCCTATATCTTATTGATCAATCTACACCTTTTTCTTGATGCCTCTTTTTGAATAAATATAACCCTTATAAAATTATGTGGCATGTAGGTAATGATTTTTTATTTTTGCTACTATGAGATAGGATTTTAAGTCCTTAACTTCCTTGACCAAGACATATGCATGATTCTCTATGATGGATTGGTGCAAGAGCACCTTTCATGCAATTTTGGGTTATATTGTGAAACTTTGTTTTTTGATTTTTTTGTCTTGATTTATGTAAATAAGTTTATTTATGACCATTTGGGATAATTTGGATTCATTTTGGTGTGTTTAGGGTCTTTGGGTCAAATGTTACAAAACTTGTAAAAGTTGCTCAAAAGGTTGTCAAGCAACTTGTCAAAAAGTGTCATTTAGGTGTTTTATTAACAAACTAATCAAAAGGTGATTGAAAATAGTTGGTTTTGGAAGAAAAGGTATAATTACACCTTCCAAAACTCGAATTGGTTCTTGGAGACATTGGTTTTGAAGGTTGATGAATGGAAACCTCAATTTTGTGTGCATTTTCTATTTTTTACTTTGTTTCTAGGCTGAAGTTGTGCATTGTATGGCCTGGTATAGCCTCATATCAATGAATATAATATATTTATGGAAATATATTTATTTCTATTTTACAATCATTTTTGTATCATTGAATTTTATTGATTTTTGTGGGCGATATGACTATTTTGGTGAGACTGTCCTATTCTAACAATACTTTCCAGAATTTAAAATCTTAAAAACATTATGGTACAGATTTTAAAGTCCATATTCTGATCTGAAAATAATTTTATTTTGTCTCCATGTGAAATTACTTTCATTTTCTTCAAGTCTCATCAAATTTCATTAATTTTTAAATAAGTTATGACCATTTTTGTGAGGGCAGGTTTGAACCCTACCTAGGGTTTGCAGTTTTGGGACAAATGCAATAACTTTCTTTTCCACCATTGGATATTCATGAAAATTGGAAGAAAATTCTATAATTCTGTTATATTCAATCTCACCAAAGATATTGGCTTAATTTTTTATTTTGTGAAATTTATTAATGACAATTCATTGCATTGAATTGTGGGTTGCCATGGCAATGTTTCCAATGTGATCTAGTATGGATTTATACATTGTTTGAGATGAATCAATTTATGAAATTTGTCAAGTGAATCAAGTTCGTTGAATTATTTTCATTTTTGGTGATGGATCATTGTTTAAATTGTGTCAATTTTATCTAAGTGAAGGTGTCTCTGCATCTTGGATAAATTCAATTCAAATATTCTCAAATTTTTTTTGAAGAAATAAAATAATTCATCATATCCCTCAGGATTATTCTATAGTATAATAACAATAATGATATAAAGGAATCATAGGAAAATAAATTAAATTGATTAGAATAATTAGGGCTAGTAATTTCAAATTCTTTCTTGATTTAATCCTTAATTTGTTGGAATTTTGAAGAGTTTTTCATTGATTTTCTTGTTGGCAACATGAGCATAGATGTACAGTATGCAAATATAGTATTTTCATTGATGTCAACATTGTGGCTTGGTATGAAGATTCATGTGTAGACCAATTGGTGAATCATGAGTCTATATGAGAATGATAATTCAATACATAGGTGTAAGAATTTTTGGTCTAGTATAGACAATTGAGTTGAAGAATTGGCTAAGTGTCAAAACATAGTTTTTAGTGTGCAAAGTATCAATTTTGTGGTCTGCATTTCTCTACATTGAATAATCTTTCTTTGTATTTCTAAGGAATTTTTTTGGATGTCAAATGAATCTAAATCCAACGTTTCATGCATTTTGGCCCTCTGGTGTAGAATTTATGAGTAAAAGAATATCAAGTTTTCCAGTGACAATGTTTGCTAGTGTAAAGTAAATGTTTTTCTAAGTCCGCACTTCACTGTGAAATAATATCTAGCCTTGTAGATTTATGGAGGTGTTTACGAGTTTCAATAGAATATAAGTTCCAATTTGTGTGAAGTTTGGAGGTATATGTGTTTCTTTGAGGATGATCAATTAGCTTATTTTGATGTTAGTCTCTAGTGGTGCCGACCTAATATGTTTAAGGGTATGCAGAGATTAAATGAGTGTTGATGCATTATTTCGGAGCTATTATAGGTCCATACCAACCTATTTTGGTTCATTATAAGTTTTTATTATGGCATGAATTATGTTTTGGGCCGAAAAGTTATTATTTTGCATGATACATCTAATTAGGCCGACCTAATTGATGTTGTAAGAGTTTGCGAATGTAATGGGTATAAGTATAAGATCCTTTTGTTTTTGGAGGATTATTTAAAATATACAAGTGTTATTGATGTGAATGTAGAGAAAAATAGAGTGCTAGAGAAAAATGGTATGAAATGTGTAAACTCAGTATATATATATATATATATATATATATATATATATTAAGTAAAAGGCGTATCAACCGACTTTATATATTATATTAGAATAAGGATTACATAATTCATAATATATAGTTTTGTGAATTTTTTAAACTCGGTATATTGAGCTTCAGTGGAATTGTAATTCCTACATATTTTAGATGCAATTGTAGTAGTTTAAATCTTGGCAGTGAGCCACCTCTTTTCTTCTATCTTTCTTTAATTCTATTGGCACTAAGTCCACCAGGATAGTGAGTCAACCTTTAGTGAGAAGTTTTGTAATATGTTGTAATCGGTTATAATATATTGTGAGCTAATCCTCAACATGGTTTCTCCATTTTTGGGTTTTCCACGTAAAAAATTGGTGTTCATGTGTTATGTGATTTTGATGGTTGCTTTCATACTTTCCTTTCCTATTGTAAATTGAATATGCTATGTGTAATTAACATTTAAATGTTTAAGTGGTTTAAGAGAATACTGATTCATCCCCCCCCCGCCCTCTCAGTATTCTAGGTGTTCAAAAATTGGTATCAGAGCTAATTGGTTCCTTGGAATAATCTTAATCTCTTGAGGAAGGTCTTGGATATTAAACACATGGCTATTAGAAGATATATTACTCCTTTGGAATACATTCCTTTAATTGAATTCAATGAAGAATATTTCATGGTTGATATGAATGGAGAACTTAGAATAGCCCTTGAAGATCTGGAAAGGACTGAAAGTGAGAACACAGATCTAAAGGAAACCAAGGAAGTAGATGAATGCATCAAAAAATTGAGAGAATAAATTGAGAAGTTTAGAGAAAGATATAAGGAGATTAATGAGCAGCTGAAGCAAGCAAATGAAATAATTACCAGTCTGAAAGTGCAAGTTGAAGAAGGAAAAAGTTGAAGAATGTTTGAATGTTAAGATGAAAAGAGAATCTAAAGAATATTCAAAACTTGAAGAAGTTGTAACCTTGAGATCAGATCTAGAGAAAGAAAAGAATCAAGAAGACAAATTCAAGATGATTCTACAATGCTTGATGAAATGATTGAAAATTAGAAGAACTCCAAAGATAAAGGTGGATTAGGATTTGAAAAAGGAGAAATTTCAAAGGTAGATCAAACACCAAGTGTTGAAAAGGAGAAAAATGAACAAAAGAAGATTGAGGACAAGAAGAGTAATGGAAAGTAGGTTCAGAATCAAAGTAAAGACTTTAAAAGACCACCTATCAGACAACTAAATACACAAAGGTACTTATATTTTAATGGTTATTTTTATTCTTGGAATAAATTTAGATATAAGTCTATGGAATATAGAATAAAAATGGATTAGAATGTTTCATATTTTCTCAATTAGTGTTTTACATGCAAAAGATTTGGTCATAAGGCTAGTGAATGCAAAAACCGGATAATGAATGGTTATAAAAATGGTATGAGGTTTTAGTTTTTCAATGGATACTTCTATGCATGCAATGGATTTGTGCATAAAGCTAATAAATGTAGATCAAGAATTGGTGGAAGTAAGCTTGTTCAAAATGATGTCACTTGTTACAATTGCAATAGACTAGGACACATTTCCAAATTTTGTAGAAGCAAGAATGTGAAGAAGACTAATCCGATAAAGAAAAATGATATGCTAAAAAAGGTGGATCTAATAGAGATGAAGAAAGAGATGGACAATATCTAGAGAAAGAAGGAAGATAGTGAAACTAAGCCTGATTTTATACCAGCATTTGGTGTAGATGTTTGCTTTGGAAACTAAATAGAAAGATTTGGCTTAGGGGGATCATTAACAAAAGATCCCTTATCCCCTACCAAAGAAATGGTGTTGATGCTTCAAAAAATTGGAATAAGGTGTAGGTTGACATGGTTAACCTATTGGAGAAATAATCTGTGGTAAATATTGAGTTGTGGAAGTTTGCGTCAGAGCATTTGAAGTTGATTGTGCATACAGTTAGGGTTTTTACCATCTTTTCAAAATGTGCATTCAATGCAAATTAGATCAGTTTAAAAAGTTTTATAAGTGATTTCATATTCAATCTAAGTCATTTAAAAATGAGCATTTGAGGAGAGATTAGTGAAAGAGAAAGGTGAAGCATTTTGAAAGTTCTTACACATGAAAGCCTATTTGAAAAGTGATCAAAAGGTATTTATAAACTTCTACATTGCCTTAAGTTTTTAGAAGTGTTTTAAAGTGCTTGAAAATTTATATAGCACAAGTAGTTAAGGTAGTGAATCATCCTCATCCTAAATTCAAATTACATCTTGATAAATCCCTGGTGGATGATCCAAATGGAGCATTTTCACACATTCCATATGGGGTTCTATACATAGAATATGTAAGGATATGCATACATGTGAATTTGGAAGAATATGATCACTCTAAATCAGGTGATGTGTGGGTTAATGAACTCATTGAAGATAAATTTGAGCTAAAATTAGAATTTAAGAGATTGGAAGAAAATAAGCTCAATGTGTGGAACTATTTCCCTAACTTTTTTCATGATGATGCATGGGTAAGGTATTTGAGTAGAATCCATGACAGATTCATCTAGCTTGATATACCTCACTTTATCAACAAAGATGTGATTAGGGTTGTTACAGGTTTATGTTGAACCAAACCAGCTTTGGTGCTCAAATCAGTGAAGAATGGAATGGTGATGGAGTTAACTGGTGCAAAGTATAATCGAAGAGCCTTGAAAATAAAGACACCAAAAATCTAGTAGTTAATTATGACTTAATGGTGATCAGATACAAGATATACTTCACTAAAAAAGAGAGTTTAGTGTTTGCAACTGCCATTAATATTACCTATGAGATGGTTGTGAAAGGTGCGGATTATGATTTTTGTGAGTTATTAAGATCACAATTTCTTGAAAACCTATAAAAGACCACGGAATCAAAGTACCCTTTCAAGTTTTGTGCTTTGATCATTTGTTTACTATTTTACTTCTTAAATGAGGTTCTCAAAACTAAGAATATAGTATGGTTGAAGGATAGACCTATGCCATATTAGATTAGAGACCACCTAAGGAGGTTAGGTGATGTAGATGCATAGGAAGAAGAATTATGGGGATTTTTCAAAAACCTTTCAGAAAAACATGTAAGGAAAAGAAAAGATTCCCTAGAGCATGGTAAAAAGTACAAGAATTATATCATCTTCTTGGTGATAAAATATTAATGCATTATATAGGTTGTTGAGCCTAGGAATGTTTGGATCCCAAAGATGGGATATGAGATTAAAAAGGAAGAAGATATTGATTCAATAGACTTTATGATGAGCAAACCTAAAGAAACCTCTGAGGAGAGATATCATACCTATAAAGAGAAGTCCATGAAGGTGCATATGGATCAAGGTGCATAATTAGAGAAAGCTAAGGTAGGTTCATCCCATGTTAGGATATCTAGTAGGACAGCTACCACCTCTCAAGTGGCTCCCAATTTCTCCAAGACTAATCCATAAACTAGTGGAACAAAGAGAAAGGATCTAAGTACTCCAACAAAATAGACAAGTGGCCTAGTGAAAGAAAATGATACTTTGACAAAGAAACAAAGTATTCCTATGAAGGAAAAGGTAGCCCTAGCAAAGAAACCAGGAGCTCCTTAAAGGAGGAGAGTAAATAAAAAAGCAACAAGAGAAAATCACTTGGGAGTAAATATTGATGATGAGGAGGAAGAAGAAGAAGGACCAAAATTGGTCCAAAATAGGAAATCTGAAGCATTACAAGGAGAAACAAGTACATAAAAGGTAAAGACTAACATTATGGATATGGATGATGAGGCAGAAGTAGAAAGGAAAAAAAATCCTTTATGATTCGCGTGAGGCAAAAGAAAATAGAGGAGTCACTAGAAGACAAAAAAGAAAAAGAAGACTCTGATAAGTAAGTATAGTCCTATGAGGTTAGATTCTTTGTTTAATGAAATTTTAGAATATGAAATGTTAGAAGATACAACTATAATGTATACTACTATAGATGATATTTATAAGGAAACAATAGAAGAATAAATTTCCAAGTATATAGTTGCATTTGAGGTCATCACATGAAGAACATAGAAAATCACTTGCCTGAAGAATGTATTATATGCTAGAAGACATGAAGCCATCAATGAAGAAGAAAAGTTAAAATATTTTATATTTGAAAAGGTTAGTGCTACATTATCTGATGAAAGTAAAGCTAAATTGTCTTAGTCATACAATAAGGAGTTCTAAACCAAGAAAAGGGTAACTACCCTCATGAGCAGAGATCAGAATGATCTTGAGAGGCTCCAAAAAGAAACTGTGGAGAAGGTTGTCAGTTTGGTAAAGGATTTAGGCATGGCTCCTGATAGAGAAAGGAAATTACATGATGATATGCCAGCTCTAGAAGTTAATATAATAGAAGAAGCACAACAGGAATATTCTCAACATGAGCATCGAATGGAAGAGGTAAATGTACAAAATGACACCCTTCTAGATGTGGAAGAAAATATTGTAGAAGGAGGTGTTATTGGTGATGCTCCTCTCGTAGGAGAAAATATTGCTACTAAAAATAATGTCAAAGAGTCACAAAAGGAGAACACACCTACATGACATAACTCCCCTCCTCCAAAACTTGAAAATAATTTTAAAGAAGAAATACAAGATAACTAGAAGATGAATATGCCTCTAGAAATAAGGATCAATCAATTAATGTTGAGAAGAAAGATGAGGAAGAGCCTAAAAATGTTGAGAAGAGTAATGAAGAAAAATTAGAAAGCAACATTGGTGACAAGAAAAGGCTTTGGAAAAGAAGGATGTAGAAGATAATGTGAAGACAATAGGTGAATCTTCTGGTACCTTTGGAGATTCATTGAAGAACTTGTTGAATATGCAGCTCCAATTCCAACCTATTGTGCTTGCCCAACTACTACAACTTCCAATGCAACAAGGGAAGGGTGATACATATAAAATATCTCCTTGCATAAATTACAGTTAGGTGATCCATTCCATAATTCTTCCTAGAAATAAATCTTGCAAACACATCAGAAGAGTGCAAATATTATTGATGAAGTAGTGAAGGTGTTGCAAGAGAGTATACCAAGTGCAAGAATTGAAAATTCATTGTATGGTATGGAAAATTTGAAGCTGCTACTTGACTCATTCAAAGAGTATTCTAGTGGGCTGAAGGAGAAACCAGAGAAGGAGATTGATAAAAATATGAATTAAAAAAGTTTGATGGACATAATGGAGAAATTTTCTACTACACAACAAATTTTAGGACAACCTTAAAGATGTGCAAAATTGCATTACAGAAGATAAGGTTTTATTCCAATTTTACATGAAATGGCTCCATTCCATAAAAAATATTAAGGATGAGAAGGAATCCATTGAGTCCCGGATTGACAATGCATCTAGTGTCTATGATCCAAAAGATGATGCAGATGGGATCACAAGGCTAGCAGTTAAAAATCTGCATGAGCAATTATTCCAGCTACAAGAACAAAGAGAAAAGATAATAATGCAATTTGGACATCTTAGAGAGTTGGTAAATGCAAAGTATACATTTGTATCTAGTTCTCTAACTAATGTGGAGAATACAACAAGGATGAATCTGATACTAAACACTCTAGATGATGGAGAAGAACTCCTCATGGAGTTTGAAGCACAAAGCCACATGTTTGGCCTAGCCAAGAAAGGATGGGAATAAGACAAGAAATTTTGGAAAGCACACCTTGCAAAATTCCAGGTTCAAAACACTTCTTCTAGTCGATCTATGCATATTTCTTTCATTTTTATGCATTTCAAATTTCATATTTAGACTTCATTGTATATATGTGGAAGTTAGAAGATAGTATATTTGTGCCAATTTTGATTTGGTCTGATCAATAGCATTGTTAGGGGGAGTTGGTTAGGTTTTTTATTTATTGTTTACTCTCACTCATACATGTATGTATTAGTCAAGGGGAGTATGTATGTAATCCGGGAAAGAGTTTGTTGATAATGTAAAAAGAAGTATATATGAGTGATGTCAAAGGGGGAACAAAGATCAAAATATTTGTATGCACCCTCTACCCTTGATGTCAAAGGGGGAGAATATTTGAGAATAATTTTGCATGTTTCCATCAATGAAAAAGGGGAGATTGTTGGAAGTTTGAAGAATTTTTTGTTGATTTTCTCGTTGGCAACAAGAGCATGGATGTACAATATGTAGATATAGTGTTGTCATTGATGTAAACATTTTTTTTTGGTATCAATATTGATGTGTAGAATAATTGGTGAAGCATGAGTTTGTATGAGAATAATAATCCAATAAATAAATGCAAGAAGTTTTGGTCTATTGCAGGCAGTTGAGTTGAAGAATTGTTTATGTCAAAATACAACTTTTAGTGTACAAAGTATTAGTTTTTTGGTGAATGTTAATCTACATTGAGAATATTTCTCTATAGTTCTAATATTTTTTTGGATTTCAGAGGAATCTAAATCTAAATTTTCATGCATTTTGGATTTTTGGTGCAAAATTTATTAGTAACAAAATATCAGGTTTGCTAGTGATAGTGTTTGTCAATGTAGAGTACATGTTTTGCTAAGTCCATACTTCTTCATGAAAGAATATCTAGTCTTATGTATTTGTGGAGGTATTTATAGGTGTCAGTAGCATCTAAGTTCCAAGTGGCATGAAGTTTGGAGGTCCATGTGTTGGTTTTAGGATGATCAATTGGCTTATTTTTATGTTAGGTCTCCAGTGGTACCAACCTACTATGTTTAAGGGTATGCAAAGTTTAAATGAGTGTTGATATGTTATGTGGGAGATACTATAGGTACATGTTGACCTATTTAGGTTCGTTATTGTAAGTGTGAATAAGTAACAAAGGTAAATACACTTCTTAATGAAACATTGTATCAAAGATTCTACAGTAATTAACTAATAAAAGGAGCAAAAACTTGAAAGCATCTCATTGTTTCCTATCTCTAAATATTTATCAGGTCCAGAAGCTCTCACATTTAGTAAGACACTATGACTGTTAAAATTCCAATTTAAAGAATGAAATGATGCTAGATACAGTGATCTAATCCTATATGATAATATCTAGATGATAAAAGGAAGCTACTTTAATCTATTCTCACATGAAAACTATGATGAAAACTACACTATGCAGCCGTGACATGAAATCTATTACTATTGCTAAAATGCTTGATACTTGATTGCTTGATTGCTTGATTCTTTCCTATAGAGTAAGTTTTCACAAAGATGGGATCCATTTCATGTATTGAAAGGTTGTATTTATAGATTTCCTGATAGCATATTTGCACAGGGGCAGAAAAGTAGAGGCTTGGATTCAATTTGGAGGATTGAATGGTGAGAGATGGAAAGGTTGGAGCTGATCATGGGACTAGTTCCTCCCCATGAAAACATCAGGCAAGGAGATAGGAAGGATCAGAGGGAGAAGATTGAGAGGATTTCCTGCAAGCTTTCTCGTGAATGCCAATTGCATTAATTTTGACATAATTTAGACATTTGATATCTAATTTGATAGGTGAGTGAAAATAGAGGAATATTTGATTTATGCTTTTATTTAAATATTTTTGATTTATTTAAATTAGCAAAAGGGAATAGATAATTTAATAAAACAAACTATAGAAGTTGTTTATTAAATTAAAATAAAAGAATTATAATAGTTAAACAATAAAGTATTTAATCTTTTATTTAATTTATTTAAGTGATGTGATTAAGATAGAATAAATAGGGGAATTTGATAATTAAATACAACAAAGTATTTAATTTTTGTTTATTTAATTTAGATGAAATAATAGCAGAATTATAAGAATTTAAATAAGAATTTAAATGTGAACTATATAAATAAATATTTCTATTTATTTAATAGTAGAGGAATTTAGGATAATTAATCAAATAAGTTGTATTTAATTAATTAGATTCTCCAGACCATTTTTAGGTGTATACATTTTTCCCCTCTTTGAAGTGATGTGTTTACACATTGCTTCAAAGAAAATTTTGATGTTATTGCTAGTATTGACGAATATTTTTCAGTATGCCCCAAATGCCCAATCATTGATTTTTAGGTGATTGATGATAATATGCCCCCTTGGGAGATAAATTTATGATTTTTGGATTTTTTTGGATTTTTATTCAATTTTTTCTGATTTTTCGATGATTTGATGAAGATTTGATGAATTTTTGATGGTAAATTAATTTATCTCCTGATAATTGATGTAAAAAATTTGTCCCTGGATAAATTTCAATTAATCTCCCAATAAAATTAATTAAATTTTTTTAAAAATCCCACCAAAATCCACCTTTAATAACATATAAAAGGTCAAAAGGGTCATTTTCAAATTCATTTGTGCATTTTTATTTTGAGAACTTTATTAGTGAGAGATATTTGAGACACTTGGAGCAAGATGTTGATCCCTTACCACACCCACTAGTTTGAACATGTGCGACATCATCAATGCCCGACCGCTTACGGACCTTTTCTACGTACTCCTAGACCTCCTCGTTATTCATGTTTTCTCATTTTTCATTTCAATTTCCATTTTTCAACTTTTTTGTAGTTTTAGTGTTTCAAGAATGCACTGTAGCGCTCTAACACTCTGATGTAGCACTTTTAGGAACTGTTTTAGCGCTTTGGTGAATTAGTGCTTCAATTTGATATTTTAGTGCTTTGGTAGGTTAGTTTAATGCTTCGAAAAGATTAGCGCTACGATAGGATAGTTTAGCGCTTTGATCATTCAAATTAGTGCTTCAAGAAGATTAGCACTTGGATAGGATACACTAGTGCTTCAAATGGTTAAATTGGCACTTTGAGCAAGTGTTTTGGCGCTTTGACCTCCTGAAATAGCGCTTCAAATGATATGGTGCTTTGATAATCTGTTCTAGCGCTTCTGACTAATGAAATGGCGGTTCTGATCTTTTAGCACTTTGAATGCCTATTTTAGCACATCCAAGTCAGATTTGCAAAACATTGTCTAATTTTGTCCTTGATTTTGTCGATTTCAATCGTGTTAACCTTTGGTTTGATATGATTTGTGATCTAATAACCTTGATGATTTTCAACCTCATGATGATTGATTTTGATGATTTGATAGACAAGAATTATCCTCATGATAGGTGATGAATAATATTAACTGTGATGAACCTCATGATAGGTGAGGTTGATTTTGATAAATTGACCTCATGTTAGGTGAGGTACAATTTAAGATTGATAATGATGACCTCATGATAGGTGAGGTTTGATGATTCTTGCTCATGAATTTTGATAAAAAATTCACACCAAGAGCTGATTAGATTTGATAGGATAATTGACATGTGATATTTGACTAGATTCCACAGCTGACACCAGATGAGACACAAATTATGTTTAGTGTGGAATTTCTTCTCTTCTTGACATGTCCCAGATAAGGATTAATCGAGGTCTTCTCACAGCTTTACCCGAGCGGTGGTATAGCTACCATAACACCTTCCACTTACCCATTGGCGAGATGACTATCACCCCAGAGGATGTATGGCATATTTTGTGGATACCATTTGTTGGAGAAATTGTCGTGTATGATTCATAGGAGGTGGGTAGGATAGATGCTCTTCGTAGGGTTTTTCAAGATGAGCATATTGCTAGGATGTGGATTCCATGGTGAGAGATGGTGGATTCCTATGCCACCTTACCTTCAGTTTTGGCAGGATTTATTAAAGGGGCAGGATTTATTAAAGGGTTCCTTTGTCCTGATTGCAAGTCAAATGGATTATTTATTGGGTGGGGCCATGTTCTTGAGACTATGATCATGCATGGGACCCGATATGCTTGGGGGATGTGCATGTTGGCACATCTGTATCATGACTTGCATTCAGTTATTTATTTGAGCAGGTGCAGTTTATCATCGGGAGCTACTTTGCTTTAGGTTTGGGCATTAGAGCATATTGTTGTCACTCAGCCATTGCCAGTATGAGATAGGCATGCTACTAGGCCATATATTTTTCAGATATAGAGGTCGACTTACCCAATCTAGGATGGGTAAGTTGGAGCATTCAAGGCACGTATTGGATGATTTAGAGGTAGTGACATGGCATCTGTATCTGGATTGTGAGCACTGGGATGAGGATGATGTAGATATGGGCTATATGTGTGACTCTATGTACTTGATTGGTAGGAGCCGCTTTATCTTAGAGAGATTTTTAGTGAAGAGGGTCTACAGATAGTATGGTATTGTTCAGTGCATGTCCCAGGGTGTTGCACATTATGCCTGATGTTAGAGTGATATAGTAGATTGGGGTCCACATTTTTCATATGCTATTATTGTGGAGGGATACTATGCATTAAAGCCTTCATCTTGGGATATACAATGTGATATCATAGAGGCACCAATGACTAAGGAGTATGTTTCTTATCTTGCATTACATCCTTGCCTCAGATCACTATTCCTGATGAGCCAACACCACTAATCACAGAGGAGGATGTTTTTGTTACACGTGGTCAACGATGGAGATGAGTGGAGGATGTGGTAGAGGAGCAGAGTGTAGATGTGGAGGCACAGGATGTTGGTGGAGAGGAGGATGTTGATATTGAGGAGGAGGGTAGTGGTGAGGGGGAGGATAGTGGTAGTGAGGATAGCGGTAGTGAGGAGAGTAGTAGTGGAGAGAGTAGTAGTGATGACAGAGATGATGGAGGGGATAGTGGTAGAGGTGTTGTAGTAGGTAGTAGAGTTCCATCCACTAGTGTGCCTCATTAGAGGCAAGCAGTGGAGTCATCTTCTTTCGATCATCAGACACAGATTGCTAGCCTCCAAGTGCAGATTTAGACTTTGCAGGGGCAGCTTGGTCAAGCTCAGGGGTTACTTGTGTAGACACAAATGTAGTTATAGACCTAGGCACAGGGTCATGCACAAGCCATGACATAGATATAGGGACATTTGGCTACCGCCAAGACATAGATTGGTACACTTACAGCTGAGAGAGACAGTGCCAGGTAGATCGCAGAGTAGGCTCAGATGACTACAGAGATATTACAGTGGATTGTCGATGGTACCATTGTATCTGATTATATGAGAGAGGTTTTTCATGTGGTTTGGGAGGCTAAGTTTTACAAGGGTCATTATCATGATGCATTCCCTCCTAAGTGGAGAGGAGTTATTCCCCTTCACGATCAAGCAGGACATATAGCAAGAATGTTAGTGATGGTGTGTCCCAGCCTCCTCGAAGAGATCTAGGAGGTTCTAGTCCATCTGGTGGTGGTGGAGGTACTGGTCCTGTGATGCCTGCACCATCTAGCAATAGAAGATCCTAGATATTGTTATGATTCTGTGTTGTTTTTAAGACATGATGTATACTTCGATCCAGACAATTTTGATGATATATCTCCCTTATTTCAGACTTCATTGTATACTTGGCATTGATGTTTTATATGATTTACATGATATGCAATGTAATCCTATTAATTTATGATGTGTTCTATTATGATTCTATGATGGATGCATGTTTTTTCCATGTTCTATATGTCGTGTGATGATTATGTGATATGCTATGGTTTATGATGGTCTATTTAATGAATGATGTATGGATGTATGATGCATGGATGCATGATGTTTGCATTTTATTTGATGATCGTCTTTATACATGGATGTGGATGTAGTGGTTTTATCAAATGTTATGTAAATGGGATGTATGTTCCTATATCGATACAAATGTGAAAATAGATGATGCAAATAAATAAATGACAATGATTTATGACATAAAATGATGAATGTATGGAAATGCAATGATATGATGTAATAATAAAATAATGAATGTTATGGTGCAATGAATATGATAATTGATGGATGAATGAAAATAATGTATGTTAGTAACGTATTGATAATAAAATGTGAAGTGATAATGTGATGACTTGATGCAATAGATGTATGATAATAAAATGTAAATGGATAATGCAATGATTTGATATGCGAGAAATAATTAGTGGATGGATGAAAATGTAATAATATGATTAGTTTTTGAAATTTTCTCTTACAATTTTTATGTGATATGATGAATGCCTAATGATTTGATTAAATTGTATGAATGATGAAAATAAAATATGTATGAAAATGATGATGCAATTACATGGTTATGATGATGTTTTTTTTTTGTCAAGTATACTCAGTCTTTTATGAGAAAAGATAATCATCAATTTGAATTTTTCACAAACTTTTGTAAGAAATATTTTGCAGATGTAAAAACTATTATGAATGCAATCTAATTTTATCATGCAACTATATGCAAACCATTTTCATTTTAATAGTACTTTTTGTGCTTTGTATCATCATAGAGCTATACAAAATGTTGAAAGTGAGTACAAGCATCAATGGTATAGTTTAGACCAATGACGACCTGAGTATTACTTTCATGTTTTTTGATATTTCAAGCGAACACAAGCATCTAGGTATAATTAAACCGAGATGACCTAAGCATTTCTTGTGTAAACAGACAAGGATCAATTATTTTAGTGTGTGAATTATGAATGTCATTAGTGATACATTTGTAGAGCACATCCCACGATAATTCACATATTAAATAATTAATTCAAAAATAGTAGACAAATGAAAATACCATTCTTCTTCCTAGCTTCTCTAGTTCAATACATCATCAAGTTACTCCAAGGAAATGATAACAAATAATCAAAGTACAACATATCCAACCTTTACTTAAAGTTTTTCAATCATTATTCAGATTAGATCATCCATCCTGATTTTGTGATATTTTTGTTATTTTCCTGAGATTTTGAATCAGACCTAACCTAATGACATATTCTAGGGGCCTTAGGGGCTGATCAAAGATTAGCCTTTCCTACATTATACATGCAAAGACCACGTAGTTCTAATTTTTTGAGACTAACTCTTTTGACTTTGTTTTTGGATTTTCTATTTTGAAACGGATGTCTAAATGTGTTTCTGATGGTGATTGACATTCCAATTGGTTGTGTTTCAATCATTGTTTTGATGCATTTTTTCCAAGCTCGATGTTTTATTGCCCCCAGTGATGTGTAAATGTTGCAAGCTAGGGTGAGACATGAATATTTGTAATGATATGATAATGGATGCAAAGTGATGGTGAATTAACGACCATGAAATCTATCTAAATAGATGGAAAAGTTGGTTAAATCATAAATAACGTCTATTTCTAGGTTTTTACTATATTTTTTTATTGCACTTTTTCATATTTTTATGATTTTTTTTGTATTTTTCTCTTTTCTCATTTTGTTTTGTATTTTTCTGTTACCAAGATGCCTGTTTGCCAGGTTTTCATCAAGGAAACCATTTTTTAGAAGTTTGAAATGTGCACTAGGTGATTCAGGTGTAGAATCTTCTGAGATGGATGTTGTTGAGAGGTTCATCAAAAAAATCCCCTTTAGGTGTTGATAGCTAATAAGAACCTGATCCATAAACTGATATGATGACAAAGGGACCTAGCCAGTTAGGTTCAAACTTCCCTTTCTCTTCTTTGTCTTGCCAATTTCTAGAGTTCTCTTTTAGGACCAAATCACCAACCTGAAAGATTCTAGGTTTTACCCTATGATTGTAGCTCTTGGACATTATTTTTTGATATGTAGTTAGATGATTGACAACTTGTTGATGACATTCATCCAATAGTTCCAGTTCTTGAATCCTAGACACTCTATAATCCTCATCTAAAATGATTCCCTTTAGTGATACATGCAGCGTTGGAATCCCTCAATGGTTAAAATGGCCTCTGATCCATATACTAAGGCATATGGTGTAGCTCCTATCAGTGTTATGATGCTAGTTCTATAGGCCCAAAGTGTTGGATTAAGATGAACATGCCAATCACATCCAACATTGTTAACCGTTTTCTTGAGTATTTTTAGAATTGTCTTGTTAGAGGCCTTTTCTTGGCCATTTCCCTAAGGATAATACGGTGTTGAGAAATGATGTTGGATATGAATTTTTTCACACAATTCCTAGAAATCCTAATTTTTAAATGGTCGTCCATTATCAGTGATAATTGACTGAGGTATGCCATACCGACAAATTATGTAGTTCAATATGAAAGACGAGATATATTTTCTAGTGATGGTTGTGAGAGAAACCGCTTCTATCCATTTTGTAAAGTATTATGTCGATGTGATTATGAACTTGTATCCATTGGATGATGATGGATTTATCTTTCCTACTAGATACAGTCCCCATTGAAGAAAGGGCCATGTTGATGTGAAGGGGTGCAATTATTGAGCTGGTACATGGATCAAATTACTATGAATCTAACACTTTTGGCACTTCTTGATAAACTGATAAGATTCCTTCTCCACACTTGGTGAGTAATACCCCAAATGGAGGATTTTATTTGCTAGAGTTATACCACTTGAATGAGTTCCACAAATACCTTCATGAACCTCACGTAAGGTCGTCTTAGATTCGTTATATTCTAAAAACCAAAGAAGAGTACCATCTAGACCTCGACGGTAAAGTATATCGATGTTTAAGGTATGTTAGGTGGATTAACAAATAAAGTTACATTTTTGGTTTCTGGAAAGATCAGGAGGAAGGATGTTGTCTTTTAGGTATGCATAGGTCTTTCCATAGATGGAGGATTCAATGACATCTAAATGGTATATGGTTTTGGATTCTGAAATATTATAAGAAGGATTAGATACTTGTTCTACCATAAACTCATAATGACCATGTTTCTCTGGTAATTGCAAAATAGAAGCAATTGCTGACATAGCATCTGCCGCTTTATTTTTTGCCCTTGGTATCTACTCAAATTTGATATTGATAAAATATTTTTTGAGATCATCAGTCATCTACTTATAGGGCATTAAATTCTCATCTTTCATTTGATATTCATCATTTACTTGATAAATGACTAGTTGAGAATCCCCATATACTTGTAACTCTGTGATTTTCCATTCAATTGCCACTTTGATGCTAATGATTAATGCCTCATACTCTGCCACATTATTGGTACATGGAAAAATTAGTCTATAAGACTTTAGGATGATGTGTCTTTGAGGTGTAATAAATAATATTCCTACACCAGATCCTCTTTGTGTATATGATCAGTCAAAATAACTATCCATTGTTGTGTTGTTACTGTCAGAATGTCTGCATCAAGGAACTCCATTTTCATAGGATGATCATTAGTTAAAGGAGCTTTGGCTAATTATTTGGTGATCACTTGACCTTTGATGGCTCTCCTTTCCACATAAAAAATATCAAACTCACTTAAAAGAATGACCCATTTGGCCAGTCTACTTGTTAAAGCAACCTTATTGAGTAGATATTACAATGGGTCAATCTTTGCTATTAGCCTAATTGTGTGAGTCAACATGTAATTCCATAACTGTTGGGTAGAAAATACCACCACCAAACAAGATTTATCAATGAAGGTTTAATTTATTTCATAGCCATTCAAAGTTATGTTGATGTAGTAAATGGTGTGTTCCCTTCCTTCATAATCTTCCAGTGCCAACAGTGCTCCCAAAGAAATATCCGTTGTTGCAATGTATAGTATTAAAGGTATTCCTTCTGTGGGTGGCATGAGAATAGGTGGTGACATCAGATATTACTTTATTTGGTTGAAGTTTGTTTCACACCCTTGATCCCATTTGAACAAAGCATTCTTATGCAATAGATTATTAAATGGGTGACTTTTGTCCGCCAACTGGGAGATAAATCTCCTGATTGATTGTAGCCTACCTTGTAGCGACCTTAGTTGACTGATATTCTTGGGTGGTGGCATTTCCATTATTTCCTTTACCTTTGTTGGATCCACTTCAATACCCTTCTATAAGACTATGTATCCTAATATTTTTTCTAATGTAACCCCGAAGACACATTTCTTAGGGTTTAGTCTGACATTGAACTTTTCTAGCCTTGTGAAAAATTTTCCCAGGATATCTAAATGTCCTTCTCTGGAATATGGCTTTTCTAGGATACCATCCACCTAATCCTCCATAAAGGTATGCATCATATCATGGAAGATAGTGGTCATTTCTCTTGATAAGTTTCCCTTGCATTCTTCAACCCAAAGGGCATGTCATTCTAGCAAAAATTTCCCCATGGACATGTGAATGCAGTTTTCTCTTGATCTTTTGGTGCTATCTTGATTTGGTTGTAGCCGAAGAAAATATCCATTATTGATAACATGGCATGCCCTGTTGTTAAGTCCACGATGATGTGAATATTAGGAAAGGGTAAATCATCATTGGGACATGCCTTATTTAGATCCATGAAGTCTTTACATATTTTGATATTATTGTATGGCTTTGATACATGGACAATATTGGATATCCATTCGGCATAATCAATAGACTCAATGAACCCTGCATCTAACAATTTCTTTAGCTCAACCTTTATCATCAAGGTGATATATGGATGCATTTTACTTAATTTTTATTTTACAAGTTTGATTCCAATAGGTAGAGAAAAATGATGCATTAAAATATTTGGATCTAGACTTGGCATATCAGAGTATGACCAAGCAAAGTTAATGCTTCTTTCTTCAAATAAATTGATAAATTCAGGTCTTTCTTGTTCCATCATAAATGCTGCCAGATGTTAAATCTTTTCTTTTTCTTCTGTTCCAATGCTTACAAACTATGTAGGCTCCACTAGAACTGATGATCTTTCATGATAATGCTTTGGAAGGTTGTCAAATCTCCCATATTTTAGTACCTTAGAGAGGTTTTCACCGTACGATGCATTGATTATTTTTACTTTTTCAAGATCTAATGCTCCCATTGAATGGTTTTCACCATTAGATCCATTATTTTTGTGTTCAATTTTGCAACTGGAAGATTTGACACCCTCCTATCGAACTGCATTGTTATAATATTTATGAATAGAATGTGTATCAGGTTCGTCACAACAAAGGAAATTTATGATAGCATCATCATTTGCAAAGATAGGTACATTTATAGATTCAATTGGTTCCCAGTTGATAATTTTGGGATGGATTAAGGGAAGAAAGTCATCAGATTGACTTGGGTCAATGGCAGTAAGGGTTCAGATAGTTATGTTTTCAGAGTTTTCATTAGGGATGTTGAGGTCTATGATGTTACTTTCCTCCAAATTATCTAGTTCAATCGATGTTTGTTCATCCTCACTTGAGTCATTGATATTTTATGATTTAGATACAAGTGGTCTAGACCCCGAGCTTTGTCCCTCCTCATGTGTAGGTGCATATTATTTTATGACATCAATTTGGACATCTATGTAAGATACATCAAAATATAGATCCCATTCATATTCATTGGAATTTGTTTTAGAGCCATCTCTCATTTGAAGGATTCTTTCAACTACCTTCTTATTCATTTCTTGTTTTGCTTATTCTTAGTAACCCAGTCCTATCTTATCCTTCGAATAAAGAGAGATAGGTTGAATGGGTTCTATGATGCCTTCTTTCCTTTTTCCAATAGGTCCCTATCCTTCATAACCCATTTTCTCTAAAATAGCCTTTTCTTTTCCATACTTATCTATCTTGATGTTGATGTTTGTTGACTTCGATGCTTCTTCATCTTTGTACAACTAGTCGAGGATAGCCTTGTCTTCCATTTCATGTTCTATAGTATCGGATTTCACAAATATTTCCTTTAGAACCATGGTAGGTTGTGATGGTTGTCGTGCTATCCTTGATGGTTGTCCATATGACTTTAGAGATGGCATCAATTGTGATAGATTAAGAGACTACTCAATAGAATATTGTCCCATGCCTTTGTCAGTTATCTAGACCTTTTCTTGAAATTTTTGGGATAGAGAATTTAGAGGATCCTTATTGTTTGTTAATGTAGATTCAACAACACTTGTATCTTTTGTTTGACCCTTTTTCTCAACCCACTTGGATGTAATATTTGGATGTTTTCACCATCTGATGAATTGGAAGTGCATGCTTCCCTATTGTGAGGCATAAAGGTGTCATGAGTGGTTTTGAGTGTGTTACAATGTTGAGGATTTTTATAATCCACTAATATAGTCACCTTTTGTCCATTAACTGGAAATTTCAAACACTGGTGATAGGTCGAAGGTACTGCCTGCATTTCACGAATCCATGAATGTCCTAAGAGTATATTGTAGGTTAACAATTTTTCTAATATTTGACAGGCTATTATATTTTTCACCATTGGTCCCACTTGAATGGGCAACACAATTAGTCCTTTAGAGCATATCTCTTCTTCATCATAAGCCTTTATTTTCATTTTTCTTCAGACATCAATAGAGTTATCTGAATACCCTAGTGCATGGATTAACTTTAAAGTACAGATGTTTAAACCAGCTCCCCCATCTATTAGGACCCATTTAACACAATGTTTATGGGTGTAAAATTCAATATGAAGGGTGGTGTTATGTGGATGATTAAGTGACACATCATCCTATTCAGATAATGATAGATAGTGTGGCATGGTCAAATGTCCCACCATAGCTTGGAATTAGCAAACATCTAGATTGTTGGGTACTATGGTGGCTACAAGTGCTTGTTCTGAAACCTCCTTATTGGATGACGATAGTTTAAGGAGTTCAAGTATTGATATGTGTGCCAGTATTTTCTAAAGTTGGTTGACAATTTTGTACTGAATTGGAGGGGGAGTGGTTTTTTTAGATGCAATTCCTTTCAAAATTACCTTGGATTTCCCCCTTGTCATTATGTTGACTGGTTGATAGTCTTGTCTGTCTCTAATTTTTAAAACATTTATCTAATTTTTGGACCTGTCTGTGTTCGGGATCAAATCCAATGGTATAATGTCATTGGTTCTGCTATTGTCAATTTGATTACTAGGGACAGTATCATTTTCCACTTCAGAAAAAAAAAAGATCATTCTATCGTAAACATGGTTGAAATTTTTACCTTTACTATTTGTACAAGATGACTCTCCATTTTTCATAATTTGTAAAGGATCTTTAAAGGTAGTATGATCATTGTTATTTTGTTGTCCCTCTATGTATACCTTTTTGTTGTCAATCAGATCTTGGACTAGATGTTTTAATTCCATACAATCATTTATCTTATGTCCCTTATTTTTATGGAAGTTACAATAATCTGTGTCATTCCACCATGGTGGTTTGACTTTTGGATCCCAAAATCTTGCTTCTCGTGTAGTGATAAGACCACTTGCAATAAGTTCCCTCATTGCTTATTCCAGTGTTTGGCCTAATGGTGTGAATCTACATCGGTTTGATGATTTTTGATATGTTTGTGGTTTTGATTCTCCATTGTTCAAATTAATGTTTTGACTCACATTTGACTTGATGTTTTGGTCACTATTTTGGTTTTTCTTTGCAGTAGAGGTTGTCAAGTTAAATATTGGCTTTGCATTTTGTAAGTCATTTGTAGTTTCATTGATCCAAGTATTTCTATTCTTTTTCAAGAATTTAGGCTTGTCATTGTTGGCATAATGATTTGAGGAGTTGGTGTTGTTTGATTTTTTATTGTAGTGTTTGATCACCCCTCATTTGACCAAAGCTTCTTCAATTTTAAGGCCATTTTCAATCACTTTTTTTAATGTTCGAGGACATTGTAATTTGAGCCTATAGCTCATTTCATCAATCAGGTTGTCAATAAACAACTCCATCTTCTCTTCCTCGGGTATGGAACGAGGATACCTAGCAAATAATCTTTGCCATCGCTGTAGAAATGAAAAGAAGGTCACACCTTTGTTCTGCTTCATGTTGTAGAGGTCCTTTATTGTGACGTCATGTTGAATGTTAAAATAATATTGTGATATGAACCTATTAACGAGCTCTTCAAAATTTTATATCCCTGGTTGTAGTTTGGAAAACCATTCCATACATTGACCTCCTAAGCTTCTTGGAAATAACCTCATTAGGTAAGTTTCTTCTTGCACAAATTCTAAGCTCATGCTCCTGAATTCCCTTACATGGTCAATTGGATCCGTTTTACCGTTGTATTTTTCATATTTCGGGAATTCGCAATGTCTAGGGAATGGTATAATGTCCACACTCAGGTCAAAAGGATAAGGACAAATTTCTTGTAATACATACCTTTTTTTGGTTCCCTTTTTCATATCTTGAATTTGTTGTTGTAAGTTTTGCATTTTCTATGTTAGGGCCACAACTTGATCTATGTTTGGTGTATGTTGTGTGTGTTGTGGTGTTTCAATTTCATTTTCTCTAGGTGTTTCTTTCAATCGAATGACATTGAAATCTTTTGGAAGTTTGGCACCTGATTAAGCTAGCATTAAGAGATATTTTCCATGTCTTTCTCTAAAATATTTTCCATAAATTTATGGAATTTTGGATCCTATTGGGCTATTTGTATGTCTTTTGTCATTATTTCCTTCTTGCCATTTTGATGTAAGCTATTCCAAGGATTTTCTTCTGCCATGATGTTTGATGTTTCAAGTTCTTTTTCTAAGAGTCTTTATCTTTGTAACCTTGTGAAGATTGGCATACAAGTGTTTGTTTTTCCCACTAAAATTTTGATCTTCTATGTTTGGATTAGTGTCTAAATGAATCTTAACTAAATCAAATAGGATGATATATCCTATTGATGAGACTAGGTTAAAAATCTAATTATTATGCCTCGTTTTGTGATAGTAGGATGATAATATCCCGATGAAGAAACTTAGCCTAATAACCAAGATTTTGATTTGATTTTTTTGACACTTTATAGTTTGCAAGATCTGGGTTCAAGTTTGAAAAGACTTTTAACTTGTAGGAACCTATCTATTTCTTGTTTTAGACACTATCTATATTGAAAATATACTTCTGGCTGATAAAAATCCAATTTTTAGATGTTAACCAGTCTGACAGATGTGTTTGGAAACTCACTATTTTTCTTCTTTTTGGAAGCGCTAAAACAAAGTGTAGAAGCACTAAAACAAACTTTGGAAGCGCTATTCTATAAACACTAAAACAAAGTGTGGAAGTGCTATGATAGTTTGCAGAAGCGTTATTTCACAGAAGCGCTAAGATAGAGCTCGAAAGTGTTGAACTTGAGCGTGTAAGCACTACCTTGAATTCAGAAGTGCTAAAATAGACTTTAGAAGTGCTATAATATAGTGTGTAAGTGCTACTCTGGGTTCCAATAGTGATTTTTTATTTTCTACCCATGAAGAGATTGATTTTTGGGAATTTTGATTTTTGAGAAGATACCTCCACTAGTATTTTTCTGAAGTTGGATGACAAGCCTAATGATTCTAATGTTTTCTCTATTGTAAAAATTGATTGGGTATGTCAGAATATTCTATCATTGGCTGCAGGATGGAAGACTGACGAATAGGTTGACTATGATTATGATATTGTGACAAAGCTCTTCTTTGGGAAATGGCTTGTGAATAAAGAGGCTCTAAATCATAATCATCAAAATATCTGTGGGCAAAATCGTGAAATCTATGGATGAAGGTTCTATGATGAAGCAAGATTTTTCTACTTTGATAAAAAAAATGTCTTCTTTCAAAAGGTTTTTGTAGCTAAGTTGTTTCTTTGGTTTCTTGACTCTTTTTTTGAGGGATTTCTTGACAAACTTTGTGGATTTCCAATCTTTAATCATAAATTTCACTATTTGGTTTCTTTTGACTCTTTTTGGTGTTTTTTAGATGATCTTTATCTGAGTTTTTTATTTGAGAACACGGAAAGCAATTGTGAAAGAGTTGTTTTTGAACCTAGAATCTAAACAGATAGTGTATGTTCTAAGAACCACATCTGGTTCTATTTTCACTGGTTTCTTTAACAAGAATACACTTTAGATAGACTCACGCTTAAGGTCAAAAAGGTGATCGTTAAATTCAACAGCCCACGTCTTAAAATTGTGTTGACTCACATAGTCGTGTCACCCCCTAGAGGGAGCCTATGTTTTTGTCATTTCCAGGTACGTACTCAAGGTTGGATTTCTCGTCCCTTGAGGAAACGATCCTTGTAAATTATATGGTGAGTGTCTTGGGGGTAGATTCTTCCCTCCCCTTGCACTGCGAGTATTACAATGTTTGGTTACTAACTTAGCTTGCTAGTACACTATGGTTTTTAGATAGGGTTTTTGTGTAGTGCGACAAATGATAAACTCCCTCAAAAGACCTCCCAACCTTTAGAATAAAGGATTTGGGGATGTTTATCTTTCTCGCTACCATTGAGTTGGACTTTCATCAACAACTTGCATTTGTTTAGAGTGGGTTAGAATCCTTGGCTTTAGGCATTCCCACTTAGGTCATTTTTGTAGGGTGAGTACTTTTCCCACTACGGTAGGCATTCTAAATTATTTAACAAAAGTGTAAATTGCATGAAAAAGAAAGGATGAGTCTGGCATTTTGATCACCAAGTTAAGGGGAGAGCATAAGCCTATTCACCACACAAGCACAACAAATAATTATTTATTTTAAGCCCAAAAGATAATGTACTAATCTAAGTGAAGATGTTGCTTCACAAAATCAGGCTAACTAATTTAACTAATACAAAAAAAAGTATGATGACTATCCTAGGATTGGTTTATTTTAAATTAAGTGTCTACCCTAGGATTGATTATTTTTAGTCTAAAGCATCAAAATAACATTCTGGTCACGGTCGCATCGGATCCAGATAAAAAAATACAGAAGTGCTGAAATAGAGTTCAGAAGCACTATAATTTAGATCATAAGTGCTATACAATTTATTAGAAGTGCTACAAGATTTGACTGAAGTGCCATAAAAAAATTCCAAATCACTAAAAAAATTTAGAAAAATAGAGACTAACTATGTTGTGAACGTCGAGCTGATGCACTAAAACAAATCATAGAAGCACTATAGTTTCCTTGTCAAAAGTGCTAAATAATCATTCAAAATTGCTATAGTGTATGTTGAAACATTGAAACAGAGTTCAGAAGCGCTATATTTTTCCTCAGAAGCACTATAGTTTTCATCGAAAGCACTAGAAAAACTCTCGCTCGCGCTAAAATAAACACACCAGAATTCTGTACGACACTTTTCAAAGAAAATTTGTTAAATATGGGGTTATGCCCCATGGTGGGTGCCAAATTGTAAGTGTGAATAAGTAACAAAGGTAAATACACTTCTTAATGAAACATTATATCAAATATTCTACAGTAATTAACTAATAAAAAGAGCAGAAACTTGAAATCATCTCATTGTTTCCTATCTCTAAAGATTTATCAAGTCAAGAAGTTCTCACATTTAGTAAGACACTATGACTGTTAAAATGCCAATTTAAAGAATGGAATGATGCTAGATACAGTGATCTAATCCTATATGATAATATCTAGATGATAAAAGGAAGCTACTTTAATCTATGCTGACATGAAAACTATGATAAAAACTACAGTATGCAACCGTGACCTGAAATATATTGCTATTGCTAAAATGCTTGATGCTTGATTGATTGATTGCTTGATTGCTTGATTCTTTCCTACAAAGTAAGTTTTCATAGAGATGGGATCCATTTCATGTATTGAAAGGTTGTATTTATAGATTTCCCGGTAGCACATTTGCACAGGGGCAGCAAAGTAGAGGCTTGGGTTCAATCTAGAGGATTGAATGGTGAGAGATGGAAAGGTTGGAGCTGATCATGGGAATGGTTCCTCCCCATGAAAACATCAGGCAAGGAGATAGGAAGGATCAGAGGGAGAAGATTGAGAGGATTGCCTGCAAGCTTTCCCGTGAATGCCAGTTGCATTAATTTTGACATAATTTAGACATTTGATATCTAATTTGATAGGTGAGTGAAAATAGAGGAATATTTGATTTATGCTTTTATTTAAATATTTTTGATTTATTTAAATTAGCAAAAGGGAATAAATAATTTAATAAAACAAACTATAGAAGTTGTTTATTAAATTAAAATAGAATAATTATGATAATTAAACAATAAGTTTTTAGCCTTTTGTTTAATTTATTTAAATGGTGTGATTAAGATAGAATAAATAGGGGAATTTGATAATTAAATAAAACAAAGTATTTAATTTTTCTTATTTAATTTAGATGAAATAATAGTAGAATTAGAAGAACTTAAATAAGAATTTAAACATGAACTATATGAATAAATATTTCTATTTATTTAATAGTAGAGGAATTTAGGATAATTAATCAAATAAGTCATTTTTAATTAATTAGATTCCCGGACCATTTTTAGGTGTATACAGTTATAAGTTTTTATTGTGGTGTGAAGTATGTTTTGGGCCAAAAAGTTATTATTTTGCACATGATACATCTAATTAGGCTGACCTAATTGATCTTGCAAGAGTTTGTTAATGTAATGGGTATAAGTTTAAGATCATTTTGATGTTGGAGAATGATAGAAAATATACAAGTGTTGTTGATGTGAATGTAGAGTAGAGCAACGTGTTAGAGAAGAATAGTATGAAGTGTGTAAACTCAGTATATTGAGCTTCAGTGGAATTGTAATTCTTGCATATTATAGATGTAATTGTAAAAATTCAAATCTTGGCACTGAGCCACCTCTTTTCTTCTATATTTCTTTCATTCTGTTGGCAGTGAGTCCACCTTAAGTGAACATTTTTTTAATATGTTGTAACTGGTTATAATATATTGTAAGATAATCCTCACTATGATTTTTCAATTTTTGGGTTTTCCATGTAAAAATATGGTGTTCATGTGTTATATTCTTTTGATGGTTGCTTTCATACTTTCCTTTCCTACTACAAATTTAATATGTTACGTGGAATGGATGTTTAAATGATTAAGTGGTTTTAGACAATACTGATTCACCCCCTCCTCAGTATTCTTGGTGTTCAACATAATATCCATGAAGGAATTAGTTGATTACTTATCCTAGATATGTGATTTATATTTCTTGCATAACTTGGAGATGACCTTTGTCTTCTCAAAAAATTTAGGAATGAATCTCCTAAAAATGTTTATTTTCCTAAAGAATGGCCACATTGTATTACCTATTTTGGGTTGAGAGATGAGGTCAATTGATTTAAATAATTTTAGATCTATCCTTATCCCTTCTTTAGACACAATATCCCCAAGGATATTTCCTTCTTCCATTTCAAATATACACTTCATAGGAATCAAATAAATCCCATAATCTAAGAATCTTTGGAGGATTAACTCCAAGCTTTTATAATGATATTTTCTATTCTTGGAGTATGGAATCAAGATATCTTAGTATACCACCATTATTATATTTATTATCCCAACAAAGGAAACATATATTACCCTTTAGAATGTATCTCCTACATTATTTATTTGAAAGGGACCCTAACATAGAAAAACATATCCCGTGGAGTTGTGAAGATAATATTTGGTTTCTCATATTATTTGAACATAGCCTAATTCTACCTTGAGAAGAAATCCATCATTAACATCAATTTTGGCCCTGCCACCTTCTATAGTAAATGGTCTATACTAGCTCATGGATAGTTGTACTTAAGGGAATTTATTTAAAAAATATTCAAAATGTACACATAGCTTGATCTATCCATTTTTCTTTATCATTGGAACAAGGTTAGACACCCACTGTAAATATTTGATAAACTTAATTATACATCTATATTATAACATCAATAACTCCTTGTATATTTGTAGGAATAGTGTGGGGTTTATGGGTCTCTACTTCTTTCTAAATATATTTATACTAGGTTCCAAGGGAATGGTATACTAGAATAGATCTTCTCTGTAATTCATTATCTCATTATATGACCAAGAAAATCATTTATTATATTTCGTAGTAGTGTAGCCAATATTTTCTTCTCTTATAGTTTTAACTTATTACTAAGGTAGTGTTGCCCTATGTTCTCATTAGTGTTTTAATTAATGTCAACCTATGTCAACCTCTAGTGTGGTTATGACGAGAAGGTTTTTTGTTGTGTTGAGAAGGTGTTGTAGATGCATCATGGTGTACAAGGTGATAGGGGTGTGTTTTGTATTATGCTCCACATTCCTTCATGCTTGAAGATGTGCTTGTGTGTTTTGGATGGGATGTTAAAAAGTGTTCAAAGGTGTTATATCTAGAGTTTCAAGTTTTGGATCATGTGGCAATAGAAGATGTATTTGATAGTGTTTGACATATGCAGAAGGTTGTTTGAGAGAAATGGAATTTCTCCACATTTCTTTGCATTGAGGTTTCCTTTATTGTGGATTTGGGAATGTGTTAATATTGTTGATATCTATCTTCCATTGGTTGGTTTGGCATTTAGTTGATTCGCAAGCTTGGTTCATGTGTTGTGTCTCAGTGGTAGTTTGACTAGCTACACATGATGATAGTATTCTTAGTTGCATGTGTTTTCCCATGTGTGATTGAATATTTTTGTTGGTGCTGGAATATTCTAGGAGTGTGTAATGTTTCTAAGTGGTCTACAGGTTGTTTCTAGACCTTGTGAAGGGTGAAACTGGTCGCTTGTTAACATTAATTTTGGTTTGGATGACTTGGTATGTTAGCATTTTTTACGGATGTGATTCGTTGTTTCTAGAAGTGTGGTGTAGTGTATTACTATAGATTTAGGTCCTGTTCAACCCTTGATGTGGTATTTCTTCACTTCTTTCCATTGTAGAGGTGTCTAGTGCCAACCTATTTGGTGGTTGCACATTTGATGTGTATACATTTCATTGAGGCCAACTTGGAGAAGATTTTTTGAGGTTTTGGAGGATATATATGCAAGGTCATTTACTGGAGAAGGGTGTGGTGTGGTGTGTGATGTGAAATTATGTGTATGTGTTCAAGTGTTGTGATCTGAGTGCGAGCATGAGCACCTAAGACTACTAGAAGCAATGAATAGAAGGTGTCTACATTTCAGTGTTCTTGAAGTTGTTGGTGGCAGTGAGCTGAAGGTTGTAGATGGTGAAGAGTTGTTTTGGTGGATTATATTGCGATATGGTGTTGTACGCCATTTTATAAAAAAAATTATTATTGCTGCAAGATGGTTTGTCCCTTGATATCCTTTGTGTGGTGTGGTGCTTGGGTTTGTGACATGGCTTATTCACCTCCTATGGATCTTGTATAAATCTGGTAGTTGTATCGAGCATTAAAAGGTTGATCTTTTGGTGCAACGACAAGCACCAATGTAATAATTTGTATTAGATCCTAGGTAATAGGTTTGAACTCCTCACTTGTGTTGGGGAGATTGTTGCAAGATGGTGTGTCCTTTGGTCTTTCTTGTGCAGCGCGGTGCTTGGGTTCGTGACATGGTTTAACCACCTCCTATGGATCTTGTATTGGTATTTGTATCGAGCATTAACAAATCGATATTTTGGTGCAACGACAACCACCAATGTAACACTTTATAATTCAAAACTTTTAAAGGTGATAAGCTATAAAAATGCTAAAGAGGTCTGGGAAAAGTTGTAAAATATTTATGGAGGAGATGCTAAAGTCAAGAAAGAAAAGATGCAAAATTTCAAAGCCAAATTTGAAACCTTAAGGATGTCAGAAGATGAAGACATTGCAGGCCACATGCTCAGGGTGGATGAAATTGTCAATGCTATCAATGGTCTTGGTGGAAAACTGGAGGAAAGTGAAGTTGTGAAAAAGGTATTGAGAACTCTTCCTAAATCTTGTAGTGTTAAAAGTTTTTTTTATTGCAAAAGCTCAAAATTTGGATCAATATACTAGACATCAAATGTTTGGTGATTTAACTACTTTTGAATTAAGAGATTTTGACAAAGATGCTTCAAAATAAAGGAACTAATTTTAAATTCAGTAATAAAGAGAAGAATGATGAATCTAATCTAGATGATCTTGATGAAGTGGAAGAAAATTTTGTAAGAAAATTGAAAAAGGGAACTAACAAATACAAAGGTAAGTTACCATTCAAGTGTTTCAATCATGGTAAGATAGGTCATTATGCTTCAAAATATCCAGGAAAAGTTTCAAATGACAAACATAAAGATCATAAAGGTAAATCTTTCAAGAAGAGTTATTATGTCAAAAAATACAATGGTATATCTAATGATGAGGAATTCAAATATCTAGATTATTGAAGTGATGAATGCTTGTTCATGGATTTGAATTTTGGAGTTAATTATACTAACTCTGAAATATGTGCAAAGGAAATTTTTCTGGAAATAGGTCACAGTATTGAAGGAACTATGTTGACTGCCTTTCATGCAAGAGAGGAGAGAAACTACTGGATAATTGACAATGGATGCTCAAATAATATGATATGTGATAAGAGTAATTTTATTAAACTTGAGAAATATGATGGTGGTTTTGTTAAGTTTGGTGATGAAACATCTGCTAAGATCTATGGAAAAGGTTCAATTATTTTTTATTGAAAGAATAAGATAGATGATGTTATTTTTGTCAAGGGTCTCTAGCATAATTTCTCAAAGTAGGAAAAATATGTAGCAGAGGATACAATCTAGTGTTTCAGTATGATGGTTGTGAAATAAGAAAAGTAAGCTCTAGAAATTTGGTTGCTACAAGAATAAGGACAAAAGGGAATATATATCATCTCAAGGGTGTTGGTGTTAAGTGCTTTATGTCACAAATCAATGAAAGTTTATTGTGGCATAGAAGAATATGTCATATCACTTTTGATAGCCTAGTGAAGATCTGCTCTACTCATGTTGTGAGAGACATGCCAAGAATTACAAATCCTATCAATATAATTTGCAAAGAGTGTCAGGTTGGAAAATAGACAAAGAAGAGGTTAAAAAATAGAGAATACTCTACCATAGGGCCTTTGGAGTTGGTGCATATAGACCTATGTGGACCTATTAGAACAATAAGCTCTCAAGGTGATATGTATTTTATGTTTTTAATATATGATTACTCTAGGATAACTTGGGTGACTTTTGTCAAAAAAAAATTAGAAGCTCTAGATAAGTTTAAATAATTTAAATCTATGGTTGAGAATGAAATGGATTTGAAAATCGAGTATTTAAGTTTTGACAGAGGTGGTGAGTTTTTTTTAATAAAAAGAGGGGTAAAAATTTATTAGAAAATAAAGAAGAAGTACAAAATAAGTCAAGAAACATCCAAGGTTCCACAAAGGAAATGCTAAAAGAGCCCAATACATATTCCTCTCCTCCAAAATCACATTTTCCAAAGTCTCCACATAATCCGGGGTTAGAAGGCCCCATTTACTAACATCCCATCCATCATACTCTAAGGATCATTTGGCCAAGCAGTCCACTACTCTATTCCATTCTCTACCATTGCTAGAACTCCAAAGAACTACATAAGCTCAAAACTGGCTTCACCACCATTGCTAGTTTCCAACTAACTCCTTCCAACCTCCTCTCATTTAGCATATCCACAACAATATGTGAATCAAATTCAAAAATAATTTGTCTCTAACCAAGAGAGCACCCTCTTTCCACTACATGAAGGATAAAAAGGGCCTCCATAAAATTATTTGGATGTTTCCCTTTATACATAGAAAAGAGAAAAACCATACCACCTCCAGTATCTTTTCCAATACCACCAATCCTAACATTTCAAGGGTTCCTCCTACAAGAACCATTTTTATTCACCTTCAAGAAACCCCTAAGCAGGGGAGTCCACTTACCCTCACAATTAATGTTTTCTTGGTATGGTGAGGCCTACCACCAAAAGGGACACCCAATCCCCCAACCTTTAACATCAAGTTCCTTATGATATCCCTATCACTAGGAATCACAATCATCGAAAAATAATATTTAGCAGAAATGGTCTTTTGATGTCTACAAAGGATCTTTTTCTATAGCTAAATAATCACCATGTGCACCCCCTAAAATATTCTACACCCCATGAAATATTATTTGATTCCTTTCTAGCCATAAATTCTAGATAATGAAATTGGGGACGATAATCCAAGAAATTTTAAGAAAAGAGACTTGAGAAGGAGAACAACCCATCCTATTTTAGAGTTTGAAAAAAGAAGTGACATGAATGAAAGCATGATTCCAAGCCACCCACTAGAGGTGTCAAATCCCTTGAGAAAATGGGAATTGGAAGAACAAGCAAGAGGTATCCTCCTCACTATCCCAACACATGACATAGATAGAAGGGCATTGAAAACCTCTCTTCCACAAGTTGTCCCAGGTAAGGCAACAATTTTGGACAACCAACCATAAGAAGAAATTATGTTTAGGCCAGGAGAACTTGTTCCAAACCTGCTTCCACCAAGGCACACCAACCCTCCCATAAACCTATCAATCCAACTCCAAATAACTTGAGGTAATAGAAAATTTTCCTTTTAGATTAGGGCCCCAAGCCAAGATATCCCTCCCTAAAAGAGAATTACAAATTCTGCTACCCAAAATCCTAGCAATCTCTTTACAAGTCTCCATAGTACCACTCGAAGGCCAATCTTGTGGATCCTTCCAACACCATATCTCCATTTGCCCCAAAGAATGGGCAGTTTTAAAATCCCCCACCTTACCCCATCCTACAGTAAGAAAACTATCACAAAGAGGTTGTAAATGAGGGAACATAGCCAAGATGGGAGGATTCCCATTCCACAAATCATTCCAGAAGAGGGCATCAGACCCTTTGTTATAAATCCAAAAGAGACTTGTATTGATGAGTTGATCCCCTCTTTTGAGCATATAAAAAATTATGGACCTCTTTCTTGAAAAGTCACTAAGGAACATCAATAGAACTCACTCTTGAAAGACACTTAAGAGAGATAATTTTGGCCCAATCCTGATCCTGAGAAGTGCACCATCACCAATATAACTTGGCTACTAAAACTTGACCACTCCAACTAGCAAGTTTGAGCCTAAGACCAACCTCCTATTTTTTCCTGCAAATAGAGTCCCACTTCACAAGACTCCATTTTGAAGACGACAAGTTACCTATCCAAATAAATTTATGGGAAAGGGCATCAAATTACTTCACAAATCACGAGGGAGCAACCTGCATAAAGCACCTATAAATAGGAAGAGCTCGGACCACCGACTTCAAAAGAGTCACCCGTCCTGCTGACGAAATCCACTGGTAAGTCCAATGACTAACCCTCTAATAAAAACTATACAAGACAACTTGCTAAAGATCCTAGAGTAGCAACCCCACCAAAATGGGAATCCCAACATAAGACAACGAAAGAGCACCAATCTGAACTAGATAATTTGAGTGATTCAATTATGAATAAGATGAGGAGTATTGAAGAAGAATATATAAGACTTATCCTCATTAATATTTTGACCAGAAGTAGCCAAGTAAATATCCAAGGTCTCTCTCAAACTCAAATCTTCCTGAATCTTGGCCATACCCATCAAAGTAGTATCATCTATGAATTGCAAGTGAGAGTGAGGAGGTTCCCTACCACCCCAACACCAACCTTGGAGTAATCCTTGATTAATTTGAGCCTTGATAAACCTTCCCAAGCCCTCAACCATAATAATTAACAATTAAGGAGAAAGAGGATCCCCTTGGTGAAGAACCCTATAAGCACCAAACAACTCTGGTGGCTCACCATTGAGAAGCATAAAAAATGAAGTAGGAGTCACATAGTTCATGACCCAATCAATCCATGCTCTAGTGAACCCAAAATATTGGAGGATGCTTTGCAAGAAGTCCCATCAAAACTTGTCATAAGCCTTAGCCATATCTAGTTTTATTAACATAGCTTTCTCCTTAGAATTCACCATAGAGTGAATAGCCTCAATAGCAATCAAAACCCCATCCAGAATTTGTCTTCCAACAATAGAGCCACCTTGTTCCTCTGAAACCAAAGAGTGGAGCCAAGGCTTTAATCTCTCCACAATTAATTTAGTAATAATCTTGTAAAGCATATTACAAAGAGCAATAGGGTTGAAGTGATCTAGACAATTGGCTCCTTCCTTCTTAGGAATAAGAGCCAAAAAAGTAGAATTCAAGGCACGTAACATTTTCTTATTGCTATATGACTCCTAAACAACCTCAAGGAGGTCCAAGCTGATAATTTCCTAGAACTCCTGAAAGAATTCAATAGGAAAGCTATTTGGAACTTGGGATTTCCCCTTTTTCATTTAGAACACCACCTTTTCCAATTTAGATAGAGAAATAGGGTTCATGAGGTCCACATTCATCTCAGTAGAAACTAAGAGGGAATACAATCCAAAATGACATTCTCTACACCACCACCTAAGATAGCATCCTCGATAAACAATTCTGAAAAGAAGCAGGAAGCCTCCCTAGAAATCTCCCCCTAGAGGAAAGTTGCACACCCTCCGATGACACCAAAGAGGGAATAAGGTTCCCAATCCTTTTAGCCTTAAAAAAATCATGGAAAAGAGTAGTGTTTTGGTCCCCTTCTTGAAGCCAATCTACACAAGAATTTTGTTTCCAAAAAATATCCTCCCACAACTCCCATTCCTCAAACACTTTGACCACAACAACCTCCTTCCTAAGAAGATCCTCAGTAAGGCCATGGTCCTGAATTGGATAGGTAATAGTATCCAAATCAACTTGAGCCATCAATTTATTGAAGTAAATATTTCCAGAGCATTGCCTATTCCACCTTCTAAGTTTATACTTAACATGTTGCAAGATGGTGTGTCCCTTGGTCTCCTTTGTGCAGTGCAGTGCTTGGGTTCGTGGCATGACTTAACCACCTCCTATGGATCTTGTATAAATTTGATGGTTGTATCGGGCATTAACATATCAATATTTTTGTGTAACAACAACCACCAATGTAATAGTTTGTATCAGAGATGAGGTCATAGGTTTGAACCCCTTGCTTGCATTAGGGGATTGTTGCAAGATGGTGTGTCCCTTTATCTCCTCTATATAGTGTGATTCTTGGGTTCGTGACATGGCTTAACCACCTCTTATAGATCTTGTATAAATATAGTAGTTGTATCGAACATTAACAGATTGATATTTTGGTGCAACAACAATCACCAATGTAACATAACATATTGTAACCTCTTAGAAAATGTGTGCATAGCCCTACCATGATTATTCATCCCTTGAAGCCACTAGCCACTCATAAGATGTTGAAGAGAGGGGTCCCACAACCACATTATCTAGAACTTAAAGGACATGTTCCTAGAATCTCCAATAGAAACAATAGAAATCTTGATCAGATAGTGATTAGACCCTTTCCAATCCAAAATCTTAGAATTGGTGGTACATCTTTCACCAACCCAAAAACAAGAAACAAGAAATCTATCCAACCTCTTAAATATGGCATCATCAACACACCTCCTATTATCCCAAGTAAAAATCCCATACTTGGCTTCACATCAAGTAAATTTAGCACCTCAATATTATCCTTGAGAAGGTTGGTAGAAGAATCAAGCCTAGAATTCCCACCTTTTTCCTCAAGACAAACAACTGCAATAAAATCCCCAACAACAATCCACATGAGGAGCAAGGGATAAAAAGAATGAATATATCTGACATGAGCCCACAATTGAGATTTTCTGATAAAGTTAGGAGGCACATAAACATTGGTGAACAAATAGGTTTCCCTAGAGTCTAGACTAGAGGCAACCAAAAATATAGAAGAACAACTTGAAGTCCACTAGAAAGGCACAATCTTCCTCAGATCCCAAAATAAAGCCACACCACCATAATTACCTTGAGCCCCAATACACTAACATGAGCCATGAGTCTAGACATAAGGGGCTCTATTCATCATGCATTCCATAGATAACTTAGTTTCTGGAAGAAAAATAAGATCAAGGCACTCAACATTAATCATTTCATGAATAGCCTTTTATCGAGGGATGATATTCATACCCCTCACATTCCATGGAATAACAATGATTTCTGAGAGTGAGAAAAGTGGGATTTAATGGTTTTCACTGACCTCGAGTCTACCAAATTCTCCACAAGCAATTTAAGCTTCTCCTAGTCCTTTTTTCAACCTACCTTAGAAGCTTTCTCTAGAGGCCCCTTTCTTAAGAGATTTTTGTTGCATACCCAAAACTTGTGGAGTCCCACTATTCTTACTTGCAACCACCACCTCCCCAAAAAGATATGAATCCCCTAAGGTATCCACCCCTTTTAAGAGAAAAGGTCCACATGGTTCAAGTTCAATTGAAGGCTGCAATGGAATATCTATAGTCATGTGCTCAATTTGTGCATCCACCAAAGGCAACCTCAAAGATTCAATCCCTCTATCTCTTGAAAAACCTACCCCAAGTATCGAACACCAATGAAAAGCTCAACTGGAATTCATTCCTCATTGGAAAATTCCTCTAAAGCATCAAAATGATTAAAAACCCTATCATACTGCATATCCTTTAAGGTTCTTTTTAAATCTCTCCTATTATTATGGGGATTTACTAGGATGAACCCCTATTTTTCCACACCATCAATAGCCATAGGATCCTACCCTTTGTCATTGTTAAGATCCAAACTGGGAAAAGAACTTACTGCCCTAGCCATTTGATTTAGTTGAGGGAAATTTATTTGCAAATTTTCACTCATGAAAAAATGGACATCTAAAGGGAATGGTTTCATAGTCCAACTATTGGACTCAAGAACCTAAACCAAGACATAATTCCAATGAATCTAGAAAATGGTTATTTAAATCTATTTCAACACAAACACATTCATAATAAAGAACCTTTTGATCAAGAGTGTGTGAGTCAGACCAAATAGCTTGCCAAGTAATAAAGAAATCATATGGAGGATATCATTGCACTGAAACTCCAGTGGGAGACGAGGTAGATGAACCCAGAAGGGAACTAATATAGGAATCTTCTCTGCTTAGTTGAATCCCACATGTCAGGGTTTCATGAAAATTCCAACCTAGTTAAAGAAATACGGTCCACCTTCAAATGCTTTGTTTCAATCTATTATGCATGAAAACATGACAATAAAATAATTATTGGCAGCCACCTTAATTTCCATATCACCCTGGGGGTTCCAAACCTTTCGAGCCCAAGATTCCAAGGTAGGAAATGCGATGTGAATCCCCATAAATTTATAAATCAAAGCATGATTGCTCCAATAGGCCACATATTTTGTAATAGACTTTGGATAAATCACCAAAATGGGACACTCAAGGCATCTCTCCAAAAAACCATTCTTTTTTTAACTTGGGAAAACCTCTTGAAGAAGAATCCTCTCCAACTAGAATATTACTATGAATCCCCATGATTTTTCCATACAAACAAGGTGATGGATTAGCACAATCCATCCCACCAGGGACAACAAAAATAGAAACAACCCCTACCTCCACCCAATCAAAAGAAAGAACAAAACCCTCCCCGCCATGAGAAAATAGAAACCCCCCACACAAAAAAAACCCCTCACTCACCACTCCACAATACCTCCAAACTGACCCTCACCTACACGTAGGCATGCATGGGAAGGAGAGCCTTCATGTAGGCATCGACCTGCACTTAGCTGTGCACTAGAATTCATGTTCTCCCAACACCATCTCCCCCAACCTAGGTGATGAGTTCACCTCCAATGAGTTTATTAGTTTTTGTGAAGATCATGGGATAAAAAGACACTTATCATCTCCTTATACTTCATAACATAATGGGGTTGTGGAGAGGAAGAATAAGACAGTTGAAGAAGCAGCAAGAACCATGTTGATGGAAGAAAATCTACTGGATTTCTATTAGAGAGAATCTATTCATACTATAATTTATATTATCAATAGAGGAAAAGAAAGAGTAAATAGTTCAAAGACCCCCTATGAGCTATGGTATGGAGAAAATCCTATCTTGAAATATTTTAGAGTGTTTGGAAGTAAATGATATATCAGGAGGGATGAAGAAAACTTAGGAAAAATTAATGCAAGATTAGATGAAGGAATCTTCTCTGGATATTATATAAAGAGCAAGGCATGCATGTGTTACAATAAAAGGTTAAAGAAGATAGTTGAAAGTGTAAGTGTTAAAGTGGATGAGGAATCACATCAAAGCTCAATGTTGGTAGAAGGAAATGAATCTGATGAACACCCTTGTAGAGAAGAAAAAGAAGAAGAAGAGAGAGGAAAAGGTATGGTGGTGGAAGAGGAAGAAGCTCCAAAAAGTAATCCTAAGTCTCCTAAGTATGTATAGAGGAATCATTCTAAGGATAAAATAATTGGAGACAAAAGAAAATGTGTGTTGAAAACAAGAAAAGCTACTATTATAAAGGAACATGTAAAATTTTGTTTACTTTTTGAAGTAGAACCTAAAATAGTTACTAAAGCATGTAGGGATTAAAATTGGATCAAAGCTATGGAAGACGAACTAAGGTATATTAAGAAGAATCAGACATGGGAACTGGTCCCAATACTAGAAAACAAGAATGTGCTAGGAACTAAATGGTTTTTTAAGAACAAAATGAATGAGAATGGATAATTTATCAAAAAAAAGGCCAAACTTGTGTGTAAAGGTTACTCACAAGTGGAAGGAATAGATTTTGAAGACTTTTTCTCTAGTAGCAAGAATGAAGGCTATTAGGATGTTTTTGGATTTTACGACACATAAAGACTTCAAGGTATATCAGATGGATGTAAAATTTGTATTTTGAATGGTGAGCTAGAAGAAGAGATATAAATTGAACAATCACAAGTTTTTCAATTATCAAAAGCTCCTAATATGGTTTGTAGGTTGAAGAAAATATTCTATGGACTCAAATAGGCTCCTAGAGCTTGTTATGAAAGATTGGATAGGTACTTATTACAACAGGTATTCAAAAAGGGTATTGCAAATAGCAATCTTTATTTCAAAGTTGAGAAAGATCAAATATTGATTGTAGTTGTGTATGTTGATGACATAATCTTTAGAGGAAATGAGGAAATTTTTAAAAGGTTTTCTAAGGAGATGCAAAATAAGTTTTAAATTTCAATGTTTGGGGAGATGAATTTCTTCCTTAGTCTATAATTCAATCAATCAGAAAGAGGTATATTCATTAACCAATAAAAATATGTTAAAGAAGTTTGGAATGGAGGGCTCTAAACCAGTATGTACTCCCATGGTTATTGGTTGTAAATTGAGAAAAAATAATGAATCTCATAAGAAAAATCAGACCAAATATAGATCCATGATTGGTGGATTACTATATATAACTGCAACTAGACTAAATAGTATGCATGCAGTATGTCTTGTGGCAAGATTTTAAGAAGATCCTAGAGAATCACATGTGGTAAGAATCAAAAGGATATTCAGATACTTGAAGAGCACTCTAGACTATGGTCTATGGTATGCTAAGGACACTAACTTTCCTTTGAGTGTTTACACACATGTAGATTGGACAAGTAGTGCAAATGATAGAAGTACAAGTGGAGGTATTTTCTTTCTTGGAAATAGATTGGTTTCTTGGATAAGTAAGAAGAAAGATTCAATATCATTATCTAATGTAGAGGAAATATATATTGTTGTAGTTTCTTGTTGCACACAAGTGTTGTGAATGACACATACATTAAAATATATCAAAGTAACATATGATAAACCTATCTCTATCTTGTGTGATAATACAAGTGCTATCAACATTTCAATATCTAGTAATGCAATCAAGAACAAAGCATATCTCTATCTGGTATCACTTTCTAAGAGATAAAGTTCTGAGAATGAATTAATGTTGGAGTATGTGCCTACAAATGATCATATAGTAGAAATTTCATAAAGGATCTTCCAAAAGATACATTTGAGTATCTCTTAAATAAGCTAGGGGTTATTACCCCTCCTTTCAACTAGATGTATAAGTTGGTGCATCTATTTAGGGGAGCAATTAAAGATGTATTATTTTTCTTGGAATGATGAAGGCTACCTCTTAGGGGAAGAAGGTAGTGGTATCTTTGGTTGGTGTAATCAGGGGGAGCATATATTATTCCTAAAAGTGGGAGAGAGAGAAGTGGATTGTGTAAGTGTTTCCATTTTCCATTGATGTTATAGGGGAAGATAAAGAAGCCTAAAAAATATAAGAAAGGGAGAGAGAGAGAAGTTTGAAATGTAAGAAATTTCCAAGTAAGGGAGAGAGTTGTTTGAGAGTTGAAGGTCAAAGTTATTTTTGTTGTTGATGGTTTTTAGTAGGTGTTCTCATCAATGACAAAGGGGGATATTGTTGCACTTTGTTGTCATTGATGTCAACCTATGTCAACCTCTAGTGTGGTTATGATGAGAAGGTGTTTATGGTGTTGAGAAGGTGTTGTAGTTGTATCATGGTGTACAAGGTGATAGGGGTGTGTTTTGTATTGTTCTTTGTATTTCTAAATGCTTGAAGATGTTCTTGTGTAGTTTGGATGTGATGTTTACAAGTGTCTAGAGGTTTTATTTCTAAATTTTTAGGTTCTAGATTCTGCAACAATAGAAAATGTGTTTGATAGTGTTTGGCTTGTGCAAAAAGTTGTCTGGGAGAAATGGAATTGCTCCAAATTTCTCCACATTAAGGTTTCTTATCTTGTGGACTTGGGAATGTGTTAATATTTCTTATATCTATCTTCCTTTGGATGGTTTGGTGTTTAGCTACTCCACAAGCTTGTTTCATTTTTTGTGTCTTAGTGGCAGTTTGACTACTTATACAAGATGGTAGTATTCTCAATTACATGTGTTTGTGCTATTATGTAAATATGTTTTCGGTGTTGGAATATTCTAAGATGTTGTGTAATGTTGCTAAGTGGTCCACAATGTAATGCCTTGTCACGTAACCCTAGAGGAAGTTGCAATAACTATGACAGTGTACAAATTTTTTTCTTTTAAAATGAAATAATAACATGAAAATTTCACTAATTATTGCCAACATCCTCTAAGCCATGAGACTAAGGTTACATCTGATTCCCATAACATAAACATAAATACATTCATAACATATGATTAACTACTTAAGAATTAAAAGTACATACATTCCAAACATTAAAATTGCATCACATAGATAAGATATACATCAAGATCCCAATATTACATTAATTCTCAAATAAGGTTTACAACACTCATTCCCAGAATGAGGTAGATCATATATATTTGTTACAAAATACATGAGACCTCCTCGAATACAAATGGGGAGTAATAAAAGTACAAGAGTCATCTTTAACAATAATCAAAGCATGGAATAAACAAGATGGAGTACACAAGCTCTCCAACTGGAAGACCTCACCATCACGAACAAAAGAAAGGGGACCCAATGGTGCAGGGTGCACATTCCTCCCAACCAAGTGGTACCTGAAGGCCCACACCTCATGCTAGGATATTGTAAAAGGGATCCTAGACAAGACCTACTACATCTAGACATAGGCTAACACATACTGAACTTAACCAAATACAAGAATCACACTATTAAAAAGGTTACATTGCTTCCAGAGTTATAAATTCATTTATATCACAGACCTAACAAACTATTGACTTAGGAGGAGTTTCATCACAATGTTGCATGGTTTACCCTAGTAAGTCTTCCTAGGCCCTGACCCCCATCTTGGGTTATCTTGGTAGCCTCTCACCACTCCCGACCCCACATGCAATCCAAAGCGGAATCGACTATCTTTTGAGAAGACAAGATATTGATCTTTCCATTCCAAGCCTTCTCGTCTCATCCTAAGTCTATACAAGCACTTGAGTCCATGAGTGAGGCACATTACTCTTATTTAGTGTTGAAAACTACCCATTCCCCTAATATATTAATTACATTATCGCTAGATTAACTAACTTACAACGAGTTACCCTGGCACCACTTTGTGTGTTGGCCCTCATTGAAAGCCACTCCCCTAAATAATTCACAAACCCCAAATCTATAGCACAACCAGAAGACTTATAACACATCTAATCCAATTCCCAAAAAAAAATGAAAAGAGGAAATTACATGCAAGGACAATAATACATGAAATAATCTACTTTTCAGATATATTAAATCCAATTCCCCCCCTTCAGTAATTCACAATAATACATTGCCCAAGTAAATAAAATAAATAAAATTAAATTAAAGCCCTTAACAACCAGAGAAGGAAAGATATAACTTATCTGTAATTCAATTCCTCGATTACTTAAATAAAATAACATTCTCTACTTAAAGATCATTGCTTCCAAACTTGTATTTGTGCATAGCATGCATGCACCAATTTTAAATTAAAATTATTAATTATATATTTAAATATATATACATTGAATATATACATAACCATATATATATGCCAAAGTATATACATTAAATATATATTAAAATATTTAATAAAACAAACATTATTTCCAAATCCACAATAAATAAATATTTAATATATAAATATATATATATTATATATTATACATTATAAAATAACACAAAGACAAACTTATTTAACAAAACAAATGATAGTATTAAAGGCACTAGACTATATTTAATACAAACGGTTGCCGTATATCCTAGGTGTTAAGCTGCCAAAGTCAACGATCCCTCCACATTTATTTGGAGGGTGCTACCAAAGGAAGTCACTCCCTCCTAATGTGGATGTGGTGGGTGTGCACAACACTCCCACCCAAACATAGATTTTAACTTAAAATAAAAACAAACTTCCAATGATAATAATTCCCAGCGATAAAAAGGAAATTCGTTGTATGGCGTTTGAACATAATACCAAAAATTTTGCCAAAAATATAGGCAATATATATATATATATATATATATATATATATATATATATATATATATATATATATATATATATATATGTATATACAAATATATATGTATATGCTATAATATATATATGTGTGTATATATATATAGATATATATATTTTATAAATTTGATTAACCAAATACTATGAATGAGGAAATAATTTTTCCAAATAGAATTCTATAGGAAGCTTTTCCAAAAACATCCAAAAAGCCAACATACAAGAAATACAAATGAATTTCTCAAATAAAAACACAGAGGATTCTCTTAAATCTGCTAGACAACAAATCTTAAAGAGAAAGAACAATAAAATTCTTATAGATAAATTTACAAGAAATTTCCCGAGAAGCTTTAAATCTACAAGAAAATTTTCTATAGAAGACTAGATTTCTTCCCGACGAAGATTTTCTTTCTAGATCCCTAATTGTATTCTTCTGGGTTCTTCTATGTTCACAATAATCCCAACTTAAAATTTGCAATGGTTTCCACAAAATATTTTGTTTCAAGAGAGGATTTCATTTTCATAGAGAATTTCACATATGAGATTTACAAATTTTAAAAAAACTCAAAGCTTTAAAACTTGCACAGACAATCTTTTCCAGAGAGTTATCTAAACTATGAACCTTTTTCAATAAGAAACTAACTAGGATTGAAAGAGGAACCTAAAATCCAACGCCTGTGAATATGTGAATTGTTGTAGCGCCTCCTCCATAGATCCAAGCTTTTTCCCAGATCAACGAGAGCTTCCTCCAGAATAATTAAAAGAATTGAACACAAAACTTTTCCCGAGAGTAATTTTTTTCCAAAAAAATTTCAACAATGTATGCAATAACAAAAAATTCTTTCTAAAATATTTTCCCCAACACAAAATATCCTCTATCCTTCTTCCGTGAAGAAGCTTCTCACTTCTTCCCATTATAGCCATAAATTTCTCCCCATGAATAAATTTTCCCAACAAACCTCATAATTTTTCAAACACATGTTGAATACCAAAATATCTTTTGAAACCAAATTGCACAAAATCCTCCAAATATTTTAAAAATTAAAAAATTTAATAATTTCTAAAATATTTAACATTTCTAGTTTAACTTAATTCAACTAGTTTAATTAATTAATAAATATTATAATCCTAAGATTAGATTAGATTATTTACCAATTAAATTAAATTAATTAATTAACATCTTCTAACTTTAAAACCAGATAAATTTAATAATCATCTTAGATATTTAAATCCATTAAATTACTTTTTACAAACTTTGCAACATAATAATTTCAAAGAAAAATTAAACATTTAACAAACAAAACCAACTAGACTCGATGACACACTATGACTAGGGTAATGGCTTGACACATGAATCCTAGCTACTATCTCTTAATCAACATTACTGTTGGGCAATGGACACACTCAAACTTGTGAAACCAAGTGGAGTCGATGTCATGTACCTGCAAACCTATAAACAAGACATATATAGAACATGCATAAATACATCATAATAGAACATACCGTGAAGAGAGAATCGCGGAATCGTAGGGAACTCACAAGCGAGTGATGCAATTCCCTCCCCTTCACCAATACAATATCACCAAAAATGATGATTCTAACATAAATAATCTACTCCTATGCATATAACAATGTTATTCCAAATAACCATTATGCTAATCCAAATCATGTCATTATGATAACATCAAAATAAGGTAACATCACATCATATCATAAAATCCACATCACTCTATAAGTAGCAATCAAATAATAATCAAGCATCATTGTATATCAAAGTCTAAGTGATAACAAAAAAAAAAGCAAAACAAGGTAGGACACTGTCTGATACAAAGAGAAAAATAGAGGGGTGCTACATGCAAGTTGTTTCCAGACCTTGTGAAGTGTGAATGTGGTTGCTTGTTAGCATTAATTCTCTTTTGGTCAACCTATCATGTTAGTCCTATTTGTGGATGTACTTCATTATTTGTGGAAGTGTGGTGTAGCATGTAGGTGTAGATCTGGGTCCTGGTTAACCCTTGGTGTGTTCCACCTTCACTTATTTCCATTGTAGAGGTGCTTGGTGCTGACCTATTTAGTGGTTGCATATTTGAGGTGCATTTGTTTCATTGAGTTAGATTTGGAGAAGATTGTTTGTTGAGGTTGCAAAGGATATATATGCAAGGCCATTTATTAGAGAAGGGTGTGGTGTGTTGTGTGATTCAAACTGATTTGTATGTGATCAAGTGTTGTGATTTGAGTGTGAGCATGAAATCCTAAGACTACCAAAAATTATGAGCAAAGGGTGTCTACATTTCAGTGTGCTTGAAGTTGCTAGAGATAGTGAGCCAAAGGTTGTGAATGTTGAAGAGCTTTTTTGGTGGATTCTCCTATTTCTCTGAGGTAGTGAACCTCCTTGTAACAATTTATTTGTAAGCTCTTTCTATTTAGGTAGTGAGCCCTTGGTAGTGAGCTTTTCTTTCTTTTGAATAGTGAGTCCTTTGGGTACTAATCGCTTCCAATAGTGAGCCTTTTGTAATCAGTGTTGATATTCATATATATATGTGAGTTAATCCTCACCATGGTTTTTTCTCTTATTAGGGTTTTCCACATAAAATCTGGTGTTCTATTATGTATGGTTGTTGTTGTGTTCATTTTTCATTTGTTTACATTCATGTTGATGCATAATAAGGTTTTGAAGGTTAATGAGGGTTTTAAGGTTTTAATATACAACTGATTCATCACCCTTCTCAATTGTTTCATTTGTTTAAAAATAATATCATCCCAAGAGTTTCTTTAGCTCCTAAGCTCACATCTTCAACATCTTCATCACTAATAGGCTTGCTCCTTATTTTGTAGCAATCAATATTATCAAATATCAATTCAAGAGCTACAAAACCTCTTGGGATCACATGGTTTTGATTTGGATGATCTCATTCCCAAAGAGATTTTTCTTTTTGTATTATTCTTCCCCCATGGGCTACCAATCAATGAGTTGGTTCTCAAAATGGTTGATATAATCCAAGAACTCATATATTTTCTTGTCATCATTAAAATCATGTAAATTATATATATTATCAAGAATTCATCCCAGTGAGAATTTTTACACTATATATAGTGGGATGATGTCAAAGAGGTAAAAAAATTTAAATCTAGGAAATCAAGGGTATTAGCTACAATTTTTTTATCTCTATCCAACCACTTGATATTAATAAACTGAAACATTCCTATTTCATACCATAAAAATTCCTATACATCCTTAGTCTCTTTTTCATGGTAGCATATAAGCCTTTAATCTAAGATATAATGAGATCTAAATCACCATGGACCTTTAGGAATTTGATACCATATTTGGAATTCTTGTTTAAACCAAGAAACAAGGCTTCATACCCAACCACATTATTGATATAGTCAAAATTCAATTTAAATGTGAGTTTATAATTTTTTCCATTAGGTGATTCCAACATAACCCTTCCACCATTTCTTTCTTCAGAATAAGCACCATCAAAATACATACCTATATGTCATTATTTTTAGAATAATGAAGTTTGAGACATAAATAAAGATCAATAAAGTTAATTTTATAATCACAATATCCCAAATATTTTCTTGTCTAAGTGTCCATGTAACTTATCTCATTCTTTTCCTATTCATGGTTCTCCATAATCTGAATCATTTTCTTATCTCTATGCAATCATACATACTTTTCTTGAAAAATTATGGTAGTGTAGGACAATCAATTTCAATTCCACCACCTATGGAATCTTGACTCTTTATTGAAATTATCATACCCCATTTTTAAAAAATCGATAATAATTATATTCATTGAAAGGAACTTACCAAAGTATACAACAAGCTGTTCTTCCACATCATTGAAAAATATAATTAAATTAACCTCTCTAGAGTCCATTAAATAAAATTTTCCATATAGTTTAGAGACATTTAGGATAATTTGATTCATGAATTCTAGTGGCATTAAATTTGTCTAAGTTCCAAAATCCAATATATATTTGTGGACTAGCCATCCCTTTCTTAGTAAAGAAGCATATAATGGGTCTACAATACTACTTTTAGACATAATGCCAAAGTAGATCTATGGAGTTTCTTGGTTATTTTTTAAATATTCTTATCTTGGGAGTCATTTAGAGAATAAATAGGTTGATCAAATATGGTTGGGTTTTAATGTACAATAGGACCCTTTCGTTATTCTTAGGGATCCTAAGAAATTCCCTTATAAGTACTTGAACTTTGATTTGGTTCAATGCAAGAGTCATAATAATGAGTTGATACTCTAGTAAAGAAGTGGAAATTGGAATAATTATAGCATGAGTATCAATAATTAAAGGAACTACCTAATACTTAGAAGCAACCTTTGCCTTGGTGATATGTTCAAATCCTTTAACTATAGTTGGCTTTTCTTGAGACATCCTTATCTAATTTGTCATGTTGTGTTTTCTATTGTGACCTTAGGATGTTCTCAACCACTAGCCAATATGTTTGTAAATTTATCCTTTGAGTAAATTCTATTGGCATTTCATCTTCTTATTTAGTGGTGATCTTATAGTAGGTCTATTCATATGTATGTCTATATCATCCTCCATTTTTTTTCCTTTATTTTCATGTATTCTTGCCCTCAGATTTCTGTGTTTGAATGAAAGTATAATTTTGTTGAGTGTCTAAGCAAAATATCAAAGTTGAATCTCTTCTCAAAAGTATGTGATTTCGGGAGGAGGAATAATGATTATGATAGGCCATTTTATAGATTTTGGGTTTTCGAACGATCGGCTCAGATTGAAAGAGAGATCGACAAACGAGATTGATGAATGCCATGTGATGTGAGTTATGTCTCAAATAGAACGTGAGCTAGAATGCGAGTTAGAACATGAGTTCAGGGAAGATTGCAAATCGAGACTAAGTTAGAACGTGAGTTAGAACATGAGTTCAAGATTTTAATCTCCAAAAATAGAAGAAATAGACTTTGTATGCAAAAGACAAAGTTAGAACTCGAAGACTAATGCATTCGAATGCAAACAGGAGTTAGAACTAGTTAATCGACTATTTATGATGAAGAGTCTTCTCGCAGAGATAAACATGTGTTGAATTCAGAGATAACTAGAGAACTAAAAATAGATCTCGAGTTAGAAGGTGAGTGAATGAATTAGATAACTGAATGATAGAGATATGTGACATAAATAATTAAATATGAATTAAATGTTAATTTAATTCAACATTCGAAAATAAGAGACTTTAATTAAATAAATAAAGATAATTTATTTAATTGACTTTTGAAAAGGATTAAATGAATAATTAAATAATAAATATTTAATTATAGATAAAGGGGTTAGATGAATAATTAAATAAAGATATTTAATTATAGTTGGAAAAGTATGATAAAGGGGGAATTAAATAATAAATCATTTAATTGATAGATAAAGGGGGGAGAATTAATTAGTTCGTAACATAATTAAATAAATATGATTTATTTAATTAATCAAGTTGAATAAAGATTAATAGTGAATTAATGAATTAATTAAAAAGGGGTATTTAATTAATAGAGGAAATATGTGTTAGAAAGGTTACTTAAATAATTAACATTATTTAATCAAGACCACAGACTATAGAAAATTATGTCGAAAGTGGTGTTCGCAGGCCCAGACCAATTTTCGATATCTACAGTTTGCCCCTCTTTGATACAATGTTGTTTTGGTGTTGTGTCAAAGAAAAATATGCCCCGATCATGTCCCAGCATGAAATAGGTTAGGGTATGCCCCAGTGAGAGGGAGAATGATGAGGAGGTAGTGGTATGCCCCCTCGAGAGGATAGGTGGGTTGAAGAACATGAGTGTGCTCTCGAAATGGATAGATAATGGTGGTGAAGATGCAAAAAAGAAGAAATGTTAGCATGGATAATTCAAAAAGTTAGTATTGAAAAAGAATGGTTATTGATTGAGAAAAACATCTAATCTTTGATATATTGCAAATATGCTATGCTTGCTTGTTATCATCATTGGGCGGGACATGACACAGATGGATAGTACACACTATGATATGAAATAGACCATAGTGTACAAATTCATCCATCTGCAAAGAACAGACAGTCATAGACAAGGAGTGTCTCAACTCATATTAAGGATAGTAATTTCCCCACTCATTTTGTTGAGACAACCCATAGACAATAGACAAATAAAATATGGGTCATGAGACGTCATCACTCCTCTAAATCATTGATAGGACATCCTTGAGGAAACTAGTAACATGACTCAAAAACCAATGCTTAAAAAGATAGTTGACAGACAATAGTCAAAGAAAAAGAGTCCTAAGACATCGTTGCTTCTCTAAATACTTCAAGGGACATCCTTGAGAAAGCTTGTAACTGGAATACTTCACAAATCAATAATAAGATAAGACAAAAATAAGATATAAAGTCATAAAGCCAAATAAATGTATTCGCCAAAACTTGATCTTGTGGGATTATTTGATTGTTTGATGTTTGACATAACATAATGCGAGGGATGACACATACCACAATTAGATGTTGAGTCTGGTTTCGATAGGGTGACTATCTATATAAGGCATGACAAAGCCTGGTTTCAGAAAAGACACGTGCCGTATAAGATGTTGGAGCCTGATGACGTTGAAGTGACAAGCCACATGAGACTATGACAATTTGATGACGTCTGTTGACAAGAAAGACATATCTTACTAAGACATAGGTTGATTGCTTTGAAAATGTGTTTGATATTGACTTGATGACAGTTTGAGATGTTTTTCCTTGTTGTTGCATGACTTGTTTTGATTCCTTGACTGATAAAAGTGTGTGTGTAGACAGTGTATGACATGAGATGATACCTTAAACTATGATATGCAACTTGTGTGATAGTGATTGTGAATGAACACTATTGGACTGACCTAGTGTGGTCTTGGGAGCTCATCAATTGATTAGCCTTGCCTACATTGTACACGCAGAGACCTCGTAGTTTGACACGACCAATGCCTTTGAATATACAAAGCGTCATGATTTAAATGTGTGTGATACATGACAAACCTAGACTAACAAACCTAATGCCTTGGGGGAAAATCGATTGATGGCCTTGCCTACGTCCCAGTCAGAGAGGCAATGTAGTTTGACTATGAATGCCTAAACATGACTGACTTGACATGATGACTTGACATGATTGCCTTGACTCTATTTTTGGGATTTTTTGATTTTTTTAATTTTTAATTTAATTTTTGAAATTTTCTAATGTTTTTGGGATTTTTCAGGACATTTTCGATGGTGTGACGTTATGTACAAGGTGTTAGGGCATAGAACAAGGATTTTCCCCCAATCGGGAATAAGATTTGGAAAATGGAATGGATAATGTGACAGAATGGATATTAGATGTCAATCGTTCCAAGTAATGGATAAGACAACCATTTATTATGAGTGACAGTGAAAAAGTCTGACTAGAATGATGGTAGACAGAAGAGCGAGCTTGGCTACACATGGCACCTATTTTCCATGTTTTCACCATGGTACTTATCCATAGTGCCACCAAAGTGTTTTTCACTATTGGACGGATTTATTTCTCATTGTAAGTGGTGAATATGTGATTAAGATTAAAACACTTCTTAATAAGACATTATATCAATGATTAAACAAATTGAATCAATTCAAAATAGTAATCAATTGAAAGCATCATATTGTTCTCTATCCTCAAAGATTTATTAAATCTAAATTGCTCTCAGATTATTTAAGCAAATAAGACTGTTAAAATGACTATCTGAAGAACGAGATAATGATAATGCAATGCTAAATGATAAATCAATTAAACTAGCATGATATTGATATGAAACAAATAATTGCAGCTACAGGAGGTAGCCATTCATGTGAAAGCTTGATTGCTTGATGCTTGAAGTCTGGATTCCTGCAGAGTAAGAGTGCAAAAGCTTGATTATCTGGATCCTTTTCTTGGTTCAATGAGGCTTTATTTATAGATTTCTTGGCTGTAGAAATGCATAGGGAAAGCTTTGAGAGGCTTGGATTCAATCTGGAGGATTGAATGGTGAGAGATGGAGGAGATTGAGAGAAAGATGGAGATTGTCTCTACCCATGAAAACACCAAGCAAGAGAAGAGGAAAGATTGATGGAGGAGGATTGAGAGATCAAATTCCAAATTTGTCTCCAATTTGTCTCCAAAACTTCCCGTGAAGTTTCAAAGCATTAATTGTGACATGTTTTAGACATGATTTAGACATAGGAAATCTAATTCGTTTTTGAGGAAATGTAGATTGGAATATTCCTTATGCTCTAATTCAAATATTTTTGATTTATTTAAATTAGGAAAATGGAGATAAATAATTTAATAAAACAAACTATAGGATTGTTGTTTATTAAATTAATCAGAAGAATGTGGCAATTAATCAATAAAGTGTTTTGATCTTTATTTAATTAATTTAGAAATGATGTGATAGAATGAAATAGGGATTTGATGATTAAATCGAACAAAGTATTTAATTTTGTTTATTTATTTAAGATGAATATTAGAAGAATTTAAATGCGATGTGAATGTGAACTATATAAATAAATATTTCTATTTATTCAAATAGTAGAGGAAATTAGAATAATTAATCAAATAATTCATATTCGATTAATCAGAATTCTCCAGACCAATTTTAGGTGTATACATTTTGCCCCTCTTCGAAGTGATGTGTTTATGCATTGCTTCGAAGACATATTTTGCTGCTACTGCCAAGATTGATGAAAAAGAAAAATAATTATGTATGCCTCAGACATGCTTCATACATTGATTTTCAAATGATTTAATGACAATATGCCCCCTCGGGAGATAAATTAATGATGTGAGTTTTTTGGAATTTTTCAAAAATTTGATGATTTTTCGATGTTTTATGATGTTTTGATAATAAAATAATTTATCTCCCGACAAAATGATGAAGAAATAGAGCCCTCAAATGAGTTTTAATTAATTTCATGGATAAAATTAATCAAAATTTTAATAAAATCCCCCAAAAATACCTTTCAAAAATTATAAATAGTGCTAAAAGGTCATTTTCAAAGTCATATTTGTTTTTTGAGTTCAAAAATTCATAGTGATAAAGACTTTTCTGCCAGCTGGAGCGAGATGCCTATCACCTACCACACTCACTGATTTGAGCGCGTTTGACATCACCGACGGTCGCCTACGTATGGACCTCTGGTATGTACCCCTCAACCTCCTCGTAATTCATGCAATTTTGTTTTTATGCTTTTTAGCATCTAGGCGTGTCTAGGTCTGTTTCAGCACTTTCAAGCCGCGTTGTAGCACTTACATTCTGATATAGTGCTTCCAGTAGGTAGTATAGCACTTTGATTTTTAGCGCTTGCATTAAAAATTCTAGCGCTTCCAATCAGTAAAGTAGCGCTTTCAGTGATTTAGTGCTTAGGAGTCAAGAATTAGCACTTTGAAGCTGTATTTTAGCGCTTTGAGACTTTCAATGCTTTGAGTCAGTGGATTAGTGCTTTCAAGGTCTGTTCTAGCACTTCTAGTAAAGCGGTGCTTTGATAGCCTATTTTAGCACTTTGATGCAGAAAAGTAGCGCTTCGGGACTTTTAGCGCTTCAGAAGCATGTTTTAGCGCTTCAGAGTGCTGAAATAGCACTTTCATGGTTTTAGCGCTTTGGGTCCTTGATTTAGCGCTTTTAGCTGATAAAGTAGCACTTTTGGGATTTAGCACTTTGGAAGCCTGTTTTAGCGCTTCTGGTCAAAATAAAAGATTTTGACTTAGTGAACCTTGATTTCATCAATTCTGATCATGTCCATTCTTCTGATTGGTATGATGATAATCCAAATTCATGATATTGGATTTGGATGATGTAAATAAGACTATCTCTCATGATAGGCAAGAAGAAATCCTATTTCTTGATGATCCTCATGATAGGCGAGGAAGTGATTCAATATCTGATAAATCTCATGATAGGTGAGATCTAGATAATGGTTTGATGAACCTCATGATAGGTGAGGTTTGATTCAATATCTGATAAATCTCATGATAGGCGAGATCTAGATAATGTTTTAGTGAACCTCATGATAGGTGAGGTTGGATGTTCGCTTATGAATTTTGATCGAAAATTCATACCAAAACTTTTGATAGAGAATTGATAGTAGAATGATATTTGATTCTTAACATAGTTCATTGATTGTAGATTTTTCATTATGATGATAGGAGGATCTGGGTACTCTCTAGATGTGAGAGAGGTTTCCTCAAACTACAGGTTTGATACCTCATCTAACACCAGATGAGCTTCAGGTGATAGGCCATTCTGGCCTTACAAGCTTACTTGATATGCCCTAGATTAGGGTTAATCAAGGTTTGTTGACTGCGTTGGCTAAGATGTGGCATAGTGACCACAACACCTTTCATTTACCCAAGGCGAGATGATAGTCACACCAGAGGATGTGTGGCGTATTTTGTGCATTTCGTTCATGGGGGAGATCATCATTTATGATTCTCATGGGACCAGCAGCAGAGATGCTCTTTGTAGAGTTTTTTAGGATCAGGACATAGAGGGTCTGAGCGTTCGATGGTGGAGGATCGCGGATTCCCATGCGATACTACCAACAGTGCTAGCTAGATTCATTGGAGGTTTCCTTTGTCCTGATCATAGGTCAAAGGGATTCCTCGTTGGCTGGGGATAGACTCTTGAGAGCATGATGGTACATGGTACCAGATATGTGTGGGGGATGTGCATGCTAGCGCATCTTTATCAGGATCTACACTCGGTTGTGTACCTAGGTGCACATAGTTTATTAGCAGAGATGACCTTGCTATAGGTGTGGGCTTGGGAGCATTTTGCTACTTGTCAACCATTTCCAGTTGCAAACAGACCAGCCGGTAGACCATATGTTTTTAGATATAGTGGTCGGTTCACACAGGCCCGGATGGGAAAGTTAGAGCATTGGAGATGGGTGTTTGATGACACTGAGACAGTTATCTGGCATCCATACCTTGTCTGCGAGGAGTGGGATGAGGATGCTGTAGTATTAGGATTTCTTTGTGATTCTATGTACCTCATTGGTTAGACTCCATTCGTACTAGAGAGATTCTTGCTTCATCGGGTATACAGATAGTATGGCATTGTTCAGTGCATGCCATAGGGAGTAGCCCATTATGTACGGCGATGGATGGATATTCCTGATTGGGGTCCCACACTATCCTATGATGTTATTGTAGAGGGATATAGGACATTACAGCCATCTCCTTGGGACATGTGGAGAGACATCTTAGAGGCAGCCATGACAGAGGATTACGCAACATTTTTGGCTTTGGTCCCCCATCCTCGCATTACTATCCCCGATGAGCCGACACCTTTACCCATAGAGGAGGATGTGGGAGAGGGTTCTACAGATAGTAGGGGTGGAGATGATTCTTCATCCAACAGTAGCTCAGAGAGCAGTGGGAGCTCTAACAGTAGCAGTGACAATAGTGACAGCGGCGGTGGAGGAGGCAGAGTGGCAGGGCCAGGCATCAACAGTGCTCATTCTTCTAGTAGGCCTCGTAAGAGGCAGGCAGTGATAGTGCCAGTAGTCAAGCAGCAGAGATAGATAGTTGGGCTCTAGGCATAGGTTCAGACTTTGTAGGGGTAGATGGTACAAGCTTGGGGTATGCTTGTGTAGACTCAGACCCAGATGCAGGCAGAGGCATAGGCTCACGCACAAGCCTTAGCACAGTTAGCTGCCATGCAGACACAGGTTGATACCCTAACAGCGGAGCGAGACAGTGCTCAATAGATTGCTGAGAGGGCATAGGAGACAGCTGAGACTCTCCAGAGATTGGATGATGGCACCTCCATAGGTGATTATATGAGAGAGGTTCTACAGGTTGGCCAAGGGGCCGAGTTCTACAAAGGCTGGTATCATGATGCAGTGCCTTCCGAGCACCAAGTTAGTTATGCCCCATCGAGATCTGGGAGAACTCACACACGGACAGTCAGTGAGGGGGTGACACAACCTCCACGTAGAGATTCCAGAGATCCGGGTCCTTCTGGGGGTGGTGGTGGTACAGGTCCTGTTAGGCCTACTCGCTCTGGCAGTAGCAGGTCGTAGATGCCATTGTGATTGTCTATGATGTATTTTATGATGTATCTCATTGTATGATGATGTATTTTGTAGACCAGACTTCATTGTATACTTGACATTTGTGATATATATATAAGATGCAATTGATGTGATATGACGATGGCTTTATGATTTCTATGTGATGGATGCTTTTATTATATGATTTTGTGATGATTTAATTCTAAATGTGATGATGTATATGAATGATTATTTATTTTAATGCAATGATGAAATGATAAATGTATGTGTAGAATATATGATATATGGATATATGATGTGATCAAAATGTGATAATATGTATGGATGGATGGATAAATGCTTTTTATTTTATGGAATGATCTTATGATGGATGATCTTTGATGGGTGTAATGATGTGATTTTATTTATTAAATGTATGGATACATGATTGTATCAATAACATAATAATAATGGTGATATAATGATGTTTTATGATGTAGATGATAAAAGATGTAATGAAAGTGATGATGTAACTGCATGATGTATTTGATAAATGTATGTCTATTTATGATGCAAAAATGTATATGGATGATGAAATGATGAAAATTGAGATGATGATTTGTAACTATATAGTAAATGATGATGATTTTGGATTTTATGTCAAGTATACTCAGTTTTATTTGTAGATTAGATAATCATTGATTGGAGTCCTTTATGCAACAAATACTCTGTAGATAATGAATGATGATGAATGCAATCTAATTTAATCATGCAATGATATGCAAAACATATGTCATTCTAATAGTCTTTTTGTGCTTGGTATCATCATAGAGCTTTATTGAATGTTGAAAGTGAATACAAGCGTCGATGGTTGTGTTAATCCAATGACGACCTGAGTACTACTTTCATGATTTTTGATATTGCAATCGAACACAAGCATCGAGGTATAATTGAACCATGATGACTTGAGAATTCATTGCGTAAACAAGCAATAATTAATCATTTCAATGTGTGAATTTTGAATGTCATTGGTGATACATTTGCATAGCACATTTCTCGACAATTTACACATTTATATGATTAACGTAGAGATAGCAGACAATAAAAAATCATTCTTTTTCCTTGTTCCTCTAGTTCAATACATCATTGAGTTACTCCAAAGAAATGATAATCAAAAAGTACAATTTATCCATTGCTTACTTAGAGTGTTCCATTCATTATTCAGATTTTAGATCACCCATCCTGATTTTGACATGTTTTTGGATTTTTGAGATTTTTGACTAAAGACCTAACCTAGTAACCTATCTTAGGGGTCTCAGGGGCTGATTTAAGATTAGCCTTGCCTACATTACACACGCAGAGACCACATAGTTCGAATGACATAGACCTATGTTTTTGGATGTTGCTTTTTTAGACTTACCTTTTTGACATGTTTTTGGATTTTCGATATGATATGGATGGTTGATGCCTTCTGACGATGATTGATATTGCACTTTGATCTTTGTTTCTAGTTTTCTTGCCATATTGTTGTGTTGTACTTTGGTGAAATCGATACATTTGTATTGCCCCTAATGATATCCAAATGTTTCTCCCAAGCTATGGAGTGATATGTTGACCATGTGACATGATTTTGATAATGGATGTAATGATGGCCAGATGAATGATATGATATGAATTGATACTGACTTTTAGATGAATGATCTTGACATATTCATAATAGATGGGAAAGTTGATCTTAGAATCACATACGATGCCCGTTTCTAGGTTTTCACCATATGCTTTGATTACACCCTTTGTGTTTTTGTATTTTTCTGTTTTTCTTTCTTTTTTGTATTTTCTATTATTACTTTTTTTTGTATTTTTGTGTTTGCCAAGATACCTGTTTGTCAGGTTTTCACCAAGGAAACAATTTTCAAAAGTTTGCCCTGTGCACTAGGAGGTTCAAGCATAGAGTTTTCTGAGATGAATACTGTTGATAGGTTCATCAAATAGATCTCCTTCTGATGTTGATAACTAATATGCTCCTAATCCATACACTAATATGATGACAAAGGGACCAAGCCAGTTAGGCTCAAATTTTCCTTTCTTCTCCCTATCCTGTTGATTCCTAGGGTTCTCCTTTAGTACCAAGTCACCAACCTGAAAGACCCACGGTTTTACCCTATGATTGTAACTCCTTGACATCCTCTGTTGATAAGTTGTTAGATGATTAACAACTTGTTGATGACGCTTGTCTAGCAATTCTAGTTCCTGCAATCTAGATACCCTATAGTCTTCATCTGAAATGATACCTCTGAGTGATACACGAAGGGATGGAATTTTAACTTCAATGGGAAATATGGCTTCTGATCCATATACCAAAGCAAATGGTGTAGCTCCCATTGGTGTTCTAATGCTTGTTCTATAGGCCCATAGTGCAGGATTGAGTTGAACATGCCAATCACATCCAACATCGTTAACCATCTTTTTGAGAATTTTGAGTATGGTTTTGTTTGAGGCCTCTACTTAGCCGTTCCCTTGAGGATAGTATAGTGTTGAAAAATGATGTTGGATGTGGAATTTATCACATAGCTCTTGGACATCTTGATTCTTGAAAGGTCATCCATTATCAGTGATAATGGATTGAGGGATTCCATACCGACATATTATGTAGTTCAAGATGAAAGAGGAAATCTACTTCCCAGTGATGGTAGTAAGAGGTACTGCCTCTATCCATTTCATGAAATACTCTATATCTATA